>JXCR01144054.1:52169-86471 GCA_002079205.1 Phalaenopsis hybrid cultivar | reverse complement strand
ACGCCCTAGCACTTACACAATGATCAAAAGGATTCATGTCATGATTTTTTCGATAAGTTTTACGCTGGCTGTCGACTACCTAACGCAAACCTCCACTTTGTATTTAGCAAAATTTCTAAATGGTTTTTTCGACAAGTTTTTCACTCCAATAAAGTGAAATAATTGTTGTGTATTTGTATTTAGCAAAATTGTCTCATCTTAAGTGTTTAAAGGTATATGTACTTATTTGTTAATTAATATAAGTTTGCTTGTGTGAAAATTTGTGTTATTTTTAGCCTCAAATTGAAATAGTTATCATGGAGAATTTTGAGAGAGAGGGGAGTTATAAGAAGTTGAAGTACTATGAGACCATTTAGGAGTTGTTTACTTAGGCAAATAGTGCATTTTACTTTAATTTAAAAATTTTAAAAATCGTGCATAGGCGCCTAAGTGCCACATCTCATGCTTAAGTGCAAGCCAATTTGAGAGGCAGGCGCCTAAGCACCATTTACCCACGCTTAAGTGTCGGTTCATGAAAACCGATTCGCAAACGGTTAAAAGTGAAATTTCAGCCCAAAAATCACCACTTTAACGCCACTGTCACCTTCAACCTCTCGAGTTCATGATTTTTTAGGGCTAGGAGACATCTAAAGTGAAGATTTCTTGGTAGAATCAAGTGAAATTTGCTAGATCAAAGTTCATTGAGGTAAGAGTTTGACTTCTATGCAAAAATTTTAGATTTTCACTTTGTATTTTGTGCAATTTTGGTGAAATTTGAAAATTCACTATTGATGCTGAAAAAAGAGAAAAAAATCTATGGAAATTGCGTGAGAAGTGTAGTTTATACTTTGGAAGTTTAGTTTAGTAATTTAGACTTCATTTTTGAAGTTACTTTTGAAATTTATAAAATTTGTAGAATGACCCTCAAGAATGAAGAGGAGCAAAGGAAAGAGCCCCTTCAATTCAAGTAAATCTGCTAGTTCGAAGGCTCGAGATAGGTACAGTGATGCGTTGCAATCAAGGAAACTGATTTAGGAGCTCTGTTTTAGAAATTGAGGTGGTGACGTAGAGGATTTGATCGTTCACCAACAGTAGGAATGATTCTGCTAATTCTCTACTATGGCAGTTATTTCTGTTGTTAAGGAGTTTTATGCAAACCTCCTTGAGTCTGAAGAAAATATAGTCATCATTCGAGGAAAGTTGGTACCTTTTTCACTAGAGGTAATCAACTTGGTTTATCATCTGCCACCAGATATGTCTTATTTTTATGCAAATCATAGTCTGACTGAAGTGAAGTTAAGCGAGATTATTTCTTAATTGACTTTTGGAAGAGGACTTTGGAAGATCACTAATGAGAGGAGAGTCAATTTTCTAACTTCAAAGTTAAGTGCACCAGCAAAGGCCTGACACTACTTTATCTCTGCTCGTCTGCTTCCAACAAATCATCTCAATGAAGTTACATGAGAGAGAGACGTTAAAATATTGTATATAGGAAGGAAAGCTCATCAACATCAAAGCTTTGATCTATCATACTATCATCTGTTCTGCCACTGTTGTCACTACTGTATGTCTAGGATTTGCTTCCTTGAAGTTTTCTTTGTGTAAGAGGCTAGAGTTAAATATGATAATCGGGAAGAAGTCTTGCTAGCTATAAGGCCCAACACTAAGGTGAATGTGAAAACTTATTCTGAGCATTCTATTTTTGGTTGGAGAGGAGGATTTTTAAAGAGTTATAGAATGGAGACGTCTGCTGCTTCTGCCTCTACTGCTTCTACATCTAGATGATCTACCTCACATGCTTCTAAATCTAGAGGTGAGTCCACGCTACTCAAGATCAATTACTGTATAGGATGATGGATCAGATTAAATTTACTGCTGATAAAGTACACAATTTAGAGCATTTTGTAGAGCATATTGATAGGTATAGTAGGAGAAAGAGTGATTATGATAAGAAATTCCACTCATCTCTAGAGAACCCAATTAAGGGTGACCCAGGAGTGCGATCTCCTCGATATCCTTGATATCCTAATTATGAGCCTGCAGAAAAGTGGTATAATGATGATTCAGAAGATGAGGAAAACAATTGAGAGATTTTTATGTTTGTAATATGTGTTAGAATATGTGCTTTGGACTTAAGCTTTGTGATGTGTTGTTTATTTTTTTCCTGTGGACTATGTGGTGCGGTACTACTTAATTTGTATCTTTGTGATGATATGTACTATGTATTTTGTTTTGGACTTTTGTATTTTATAGTTATTGTGATGTTTCTGTTAGTTAATAGTTTGTTTTAAACTTCTAGGGTAGTAACTATTGTGAGGTTTGTGACTTGGTTAGTTTAGAACTTAACTTAATTCTATGTCTTTTAAAAAGATGAGAATCTTGCTAACTTAGGTCTTAAATATTAAATTTCAGAAACTGCTACTACGTATTTTTTTTATCATGTTTGTGAGTTTGTTTTTATTTTGAGATTGTGAAGTTAAGTTAGTGTGTTAGTTTACTTTTATGTTTATTCCCACAGTTTAGAAGTCTATTGAATCTCTACATCTTGAATTGAAATGAAAATATGAGAAAATTTGATCAAAATTAATTTTACTCTTGTTTTTTAGTTTTATACTTGTATCATTATAGTATAAAAATTCCTATTAGTAGTTATTTTAATTGTCATTCATGCTTATAAATATTTGATGCTAAACTATTTAATCTGTTAAAAATTTAAGTTTGGGGAGATGAAAAATACGTTCAAAACTTGAATTTTATTTGTTCTCAAATGAACTACAAGTGAATTTGATTTGAAATAAAAAATTAATCCTTAAAATTTGATTTTAGAAATGAGTAAGAAAATTTAATTAAAATTTTAATATATTAGGGAAGTAAAATTTGATTTTAGAAATGAGTAAGAGAATTTAGTTGAAATTTTGAGCAATGAAGAAAAACTTTAAGGTAAAAGTTTTTAGTGTAGAAAATGATTAATATAAGTAACTATCTTTAGTAAGAAATTTTGTATTTTTTAAAATTTTAGAAATTTAGACTTTTATTTTTAATACTTAAATTTCTTTTATTATAATTAATTTTCCAAGCTATTATTATGTTTATAAGTAAAAGTTTTGTATCAAGACTTTGCTTTAGGAAAGAAAAAGTAGAATTTAAAATTATTAAAGTTATATCCAGATATAATAATCGTTGCCTAAAAAAGAAAAAGAAAATAAAAAGAAAAAGAATAAAAAAGAAGAAGAAGAAAATGTTAGGGAGGAGAAGCTTGATGATTAGTGCCTAATAAAAAATTGGTTCTACATTTGATCTTTTTAAATTATAAGACTTGAGAAAATTTTAAGCTTATACATTTAGTATAGTAAGTTAAATTATTCTTAATAAAAAATTTTAAGTAGAGATAATAAAAGAACTAAATTCTAAATTTAGAAGACTTACAATATTTCTAAATTAGAAATGAACTCATTTTTTCATCTTTCTTAACATTAAAAATTTCTAAACTTTAAGCAGGTTTCATTTACTGAATATTTTTCTAAATTGGACTAATATATTTCTAAATCTAAATTTTAGTAACTCCTAAAGAAACTCATATAAATATCATACATATTTAGTTCTTAAAGATTGAAGTGTCACTTGAGGACAAGTAATATTTTAAGTTTAAGGGATTTTGGTACGCCTAAAAAATATAGTGTTTTTAGACACATTTTTATACCTATTTTTGAGATATTTTGTGTTTTTCTTTCAGGTACAGGTAAAAAGCTGAAAGATGCTTAAAGGAGTGTAAAAAGATCAAATGTGGAGCAAATAGGTGAAAAATGTGCAAAAGTGTTTTGGCGCCTAAGCGGCAGATCCTGCGCTTAAGCGTCGGTTAAACCGAGAATGCCGCACTTAAGTGCAAAATGCCCCACGCTTAAGTGTCAGTGGTAGTTATTGGATGAGTAAATTCAATTTTTACGAATTATGAAGAGGTTTTTGAAGCACCTATTGACTTAATAGGTGGTTACAACAACCATGGATGAAAATTCTTGTGAATGGATGCATCTCTTGGGCAAGTGCATCGAATCAAGACACATTTTGAAGAGATACCAAGACACCTTTTGGAGAATTATAAATAAAGAAGATTGATACTTTGAAAGGTCCTGAACGTACGGGGAAAGTTTTGAAAGTTCTAAAATTGGGGTGTTAGTTGGAGAGATTTCCAGGCACCACATATTTATCCTTTTTATTTTAGTTTTATATTGAGAGTGTTGTAAAAGAGAAGAGAATTAAAGGAACTTCAAGAGTTTAATGGAGGACTTGAGATAAGTTTTTATCTTTTGTTTTAGACTACTTTTGGCTTTAATTGAGACTTGTTGTTTGTTTAATAATGATTTCTACTTTTAAACTAAAGTGTGATTTTATTTTCTCCATGGATTATAAGTAGTTTTTTTTTATCTTTCTTCTTAAAAACATAAGTAATTAAATGTTGGATGGAAGATGGGGAGAGTATTGATCTTTAATGTTGGAAGTAGTTGTGATGATTTAAATGCATGTACTTCATTTACTTCTGGATTTGGCCAATCTAGATGTTAAAATTTATTGTGAGAACATGTAAGAGTTGGGCTGGTATTTTCTCAGTCAACATTTGGAAAAAATCACATGTGGTTGTATGAATGAGAATGTAGTTCATATGAGTGAGTGCAAATAATTAAGGAAATATTCATTGAAAGGTGTAGAGTTAGAGGACTTTAAAGTGACAGGTTAAAGCCCCCAACATGGTTTATTCTTTTTGGTTTTGATACGAGATGTTAGCTCTCAGGAGGAGGGAATCGAGGGAACTGTAGAGTGAGAGCTAGTATCTTACCTGCCTTGTCGGTCTTCAGAACTTTTCAAACTTTAAATTAGCCAATATTATTTATAGCATCTCTTGTAAGGGTAAAGAATATTATTGCTCATATTTGTCACAACACAATAGGCATAATTCGACAACATAATTTCTATACTTATTACTGATTCATGATAAGAGAAATATATTTTCATATTTAGTGCATTTCTTCTACAAAAATTCAAGTTATCATTTTAAGTTTGTTCTATTTTTGTTAAAATATTAAAACTACCAAAAATATTTAAACTTTCTTTACTGCAAAAATGTCTTTAGTTTAAATAATTATTTTTTTTAAAATAGAAAGTTGTCCAAAAAGCGTATATTGCTTATATTCCCTGTGGGTTCGATATTCAGGTTTTAATCAAAAAGTCATATAATACTTGATAACAACACGCATACTTGTGTAGTACCACTATATATAAATTAAAAGTTAAATTCTTATTTTTCTTCAAGATCAAGTTTTTGGTTTTGTTGTGAAGTAATGAAATATAAGTAAGAAATATAATCAAAATTATTGTCATACTTTTGCATATAAGCAATTTTGGGATCATATGCCAAAGACCCAAACACGCCAGATCGCCTAAAAAAATCGTGAAATCGCACGGGCAAGCTTTATTTTCAATGCATGGTTGTTTATTACCTCTAAACATTGACATAGGGCTTCTTCTTGAGGGTGGTAAAGAAGATTTTGGAGGCTGACAATCATTGATTTCATCTTCTCTTTGTAAGAGCTACACTTTAACTCAAAAAATTTTGATTTCCACAATGTATTTTTCCTACATTATGGAGATCTGAAATTTAGGATTTTTGATGAAAATGCTTAAAGAAAACTCGTGGTGAAAGTTTCTTACCAAATAATCTTACTTGAGAAGTGAGATTTTTTTGTTAGGAATTTGTTGGAATTTATTTGGATTTTCGTAGAATTTCCATTGGCTCCTCGAGTTAAGAGAGGAAGGACAACCGAGGATTTTGATTCATGAAGGTTCATTAAATTTAAAGCCCAACATAGTTACATTACATAAATGGAGACCAGAAGATTATTCCAAGAATGGGCATTTGAAAACCTGGGTGGCGAGATTGAAAGGTTGATCCTTGCTAGAGATTGGGAAATATTCTGCTACTTCTCTGCAGTAGCAATTGTCCCTAAGATTTATGAGTTTTATTCCAACTTGAGGTTCACTATTGATGACCACATACTGTTTAAAGGTAAACAAGATGAATTTACTACTGACCGGATCAATAGTTTTAATGGGTTGAGAAATGTATTTTTTATGAATATGCTGCTTTTGTGATGACTGATTTATCACTAGATGAAGTGCTTGCCTTTATGACTGATGGAAGAGGAGAGTAGAAGTTAGGAATAACAAGATATTTAACTTCCTGGCTTCCATATTGACTAGCCAGTCAAAGGTATGGCATCANATATATATATATATATATATATATATTGTAGTTTTAATTTTGTGAAAATGGTATTTTTTTATTTTTTTAGAAATTGATGAGACCGAGTTGACCTCATATATCTAATAGTCTAATTAGTTGAGCACAATACCATAAATGATATATCATCTCGAAGGATGATCGTATCACTTATTAGTAGAATTAACTATCTAAACTTAAAAGTTTATGACTCTATTTTTGGTCTGCAAAATTTATAGCTAACAAATTCCCTTATCTAGTATACAGATTAGATAGGGTTTAGATTAATCTGGTTTCTTAAATTCTTTATAGTAGAAAGCTCCTATAGTTAATTATATCTTAGACAACTGAAGTTACCTAA
Source organism: Phalaenopsis hybrid cultivar (assembly GCA_002079205.1). NCBI lineage: Eukaryota > Viridiplantae > Streptophyta > Magnoliopsida > Asparagales > Orchidaceae > Phalaenopsis > Phalaenopsis hybrid cultivar. The sequence continues at coordinate 79,860 of JXCR01144054.1, read as the reverse complement.
GAAAACTCTTGTAATGATCAGAGGTTTTGTCTCCAAGAATCCAACGTTCAGGTTTCCACAATTGTTCATAGGAAAAGTCAAATGGGATAGGTTCAAATAGGAACAGTTATTTTCAGAATCCAAAAGAACGAAAAGTAGGAGATGTCAAAGGTACTAAAGAAGATTCAGTAACATCTTAAACTAATCTATGGTTTGGCTTTACATCTTTGAAAGAGAAATTATTTGATGTTTCAGTCCTGTAAATTATTTAGATATTTGGGACTTATATCTGTATATCATATGCAAATAACCCGAGAAAATGTGAGGATTTATGTAATACTAAACGACAACCTAGGAATCCTAAAAAGTTTAGGACTTATATCATACGATATAAAAACCGTAGAAAGTCCTAAAAGATAATGTGAGGATTTACGTCGTGCCAAACAAACAACCTCAATGTCCTATGAGTATGTTATTTAAATCTATCAAGGTTCTGCATAAACTCATTATTCAGTCTTCGGTAGTTGCCCCGCTCGTTGTCTGGAGATGAATCGTCTACCAACCACGTCGTCATCTCGTTCCGAGAAGAGGAGAGAGAGAATAGAGAGTAATAAAATAAAAACCATGCCTTGAACGACCTATCCAAGGGGACTGCACAAACATACTAGAAATGTAGCACCTAAAGCATGAATACTAGTAAATGTACACAGTTCAACAAAGAACAAACAAAATAAAGACTATGCTATAAAATGTGATAGGAACGTGCATGAGACATGGAGCGAAGTATAGTACGGTACATAATAAAAGGGAATATGCAGGAAATAAAGTACAAAAATTAAATAAATAAAAGCGTACCTGATCAAGTTCTTCTAAAGCTTTAAAACAGATTGAAATTGTATATTATGAATGGGTCAGCTAAACATTTGCAGATTATAAAAGAAAGGTTAAATGATGAGCATATGAAAGTCCCAATATAGGATATTAGGTTTCAATTTGGGGATAGGCTCAGACTAGACCTTTTTTCTCTCTATCTTGATCCCACAGGCAACAGATATATCAAGATCAACCTATCAACATCAACTAGAGGCCACCAACGAATCACCCCTATAATCAGACAGTCTTAAACCATGTCGTTTAGTGAATATGTGAATAGAGCAATATCTGAACCTCTCAAAGTGTGGTGTACCTACATGTGAGTGTAGTATCTAAACTAGTTGAAGTGTAGTGTCCCTTTATGTGCATACAGGATCTGTCATGCAGGGTGTAGTGTGTATGAGTGTAGTATATATTTCTCGTGCAAGTGTAATATCTGTGTAAAAACCATAGTATCTATACATGATATGTAATATCTGTCGTACAAAATTTAGTGTGTGGATATATTGTCTATAGTATAAAAAAGTGATATGATAATACTTAGATCCATCAAATAAAGATACATGGTGTATCTGTATGTGGTGTGTAAGATGTACTATGTGATGTGTGAAATGTACGTGTAGGTGATATCCAATGTGTGCATGTATTAGTCATGATATGGTGTCTACAGTGTAGTGTTGTTTCTGTTCTTTCATGAGTGTAATATTTGTGCAGAGTCTATAGTATCTATTCTTTTGTGAGTACCGATTCTCAAAACTTTTGAAAAAGGGTTAGAGCTGTTAATGATCTAGTGGTGAAAGGGCATCGCGTTAATTGAATGTTGATTTTATATCTCCGCTATAAACTAAGCTGTCAAATGGTTCTCTTGCATCATTGCATGTTACCCCTTATCTCGAACTAATAGGCCACCTCAATATTTCATATGCTCATTCAATAAATTTTGTATATTATGTATTAAGAGAAATGATTGTTCACTGAGAAAATACCAGCCCGGTTCTTACATGTTCCCACAACAAATTTTAAAATCTGGATTGGCCAAATCAAGAAGTAAATGAAGTGCATGGATTTAAATCATTACAACTTCTTCCAACATTAAAGATCATTATTGACTGAGACAATACCAGCCCGATTCTTACATGTTCTCACAATAAATTTTAACATCTGGATTGGCCAAATCAAGAAGTAAATGAAGTGCATGGATTTAAATCATTACAACTTCTTCCAACATTAAAGATCCCAAATCAAGAAGTAAATGAAGTTTGGATTTAAATCATCACAACTTCTTCCAACATTAAATATCAATACTCTCCACAACTTCCATCCAACACTTTAATTGATTAACATTTTAAGAAGAAAGATAAAGAAAACTACTCAGAATCAATGGATAAAACAAAAACTCACTTTATTTTAAAAGTAGAAATCATTGTCAAACCACATAAAAGTCTGGATTAAAACCAAAAGTAGCTCAAAATAAAAGATAAAAACTTATCTCAAATCCTCCACCAAACACTTGAAGTTCCTTTGAATCTCTTCTCTTTTACAACACTCTTAAAATAAGCTAAAAACAAAAAGGATAAAGTAAATTTGTGGTGCGTGAAAATCTCTCCAAAACTCTCTCCTTTACAACCCTTTTAAGCACATTCAAGCACACTTTAAAAAATCTCAAATTCCTTCTATTATAAATCTTCAAGAGGCGCCTTGATAACTCTTCAAAATGTGTCCTAATTCGATGTATTCTCCAAAGGACACCTCCTTTCATAAGTCTTTTGATAATATTTTAGTTTTTAGTGGTCATAACCACCCTCTTTAGCTAATAGGTGCCTTAAATACCTCTTCAAAATTTGACCAAATGAAGGAAAACACCAAATAATTGCCTCTGGCGCTTAAGCGCAAGAACTCTAGTGCTTAGGCGCGGTCTTCTCTATTTAACCAGTACTTAAGCTCCGGAACTAGCTCCTAGGCGTAAAAACACTTTAGCACAATTTTTAACTCTTTGCTCAAAATTTGATCCTTTTTCACTCCTAGTATTTTTCACCTTTTTACTTATACCTGAAAGAAAAACACACAAATACCTCCCATTAAAGCGCAATATCTCAAAAATAGGTATAAAAATATGTTTAAAAAAATATATATATTTTAGTTTTATCAGCAGTTAATCTCATGATCCATATGAAAGTTGGGAGAAAGTTTTATTGCTTTGGGAGCCCATGATTCCTGTTGATGGAAATTATATAGGGAATGGAAATGAAGCATTAGATGTTATTTTGGATCATTCATCACACTGCGACAATTGATGACACTAGCTGTTGGAAGTTCAATAGCTTTGGAGAAGAAAATGAACAAAATAGAAAGAGAACTTCAGAGTATTATCTATGCAATAGAAAATATTAACTACCTTTTTATCACCAAGATTGGAGGATGATAGAAAAAATTTATCATACTGGGATAATTGAAGCAGGATTGGTGCAGAAGTTTAAGAAAAATGGATGGATTGATGAAAATTCGACCGATCAATTCCCGGACCAACCCTTCTACAATCTGTATGTCCATTACCAGTCTTTGGAAGATATTAGTGAATGATAAAGTAATGAAGATGAGGAAGAATGATTGAAGAAGTTTGACTCTCCACTTGTATAAAATACTTATGTTCTTAATGTAATTGTGTGGATCTGATTTACTTTACGTTGATTTAGAACTCTATTGACTTTGATTATGTAAAGTTTTGTGTCAGTGTTCTAGTGTTGCGGCTTGATTTCAATGTTGAATTTTAATTTAGTTTGTTTCAAGGATGTGGAAGTGTGATTAGAAAAATATTTTTTGTAACAAGTGTATTTTCATATATAAAAGTTAGTTTAGTGTTGTTTGTGAATTCTTTTTAGATGAAAATTAGTGTTCAAAAAGAACTTGTACGTTCTACATTGTGATTTTTGGAATTTTTTGGGGATTTATTTTGATTTTATCAAATTATCATAAATTTGTCATGGTAGCTAGAATGAACAAAGGAAAGAGAATAGTAGATTTTGATGATCAAAGGTTTGTCAACTACAAGGCCAACATTTGCTTCAATAGTCTACTTACAACTAAAAAAGTGATTCCTGATCAAGTATTTAAAAATTTAGCAGAAATCGAGAGATTAATCAATGCTTGGCAGTGGGAGAATTTTTGCTACTTTACTGCCAAGGTGATTATTGGTGTAATGACGGAGTTCTATGCCAATTTCTAGGAGATGTCTGAAGACTATGTGTTTGTTCGAGGGAAAATGGTGGAGTTTACTCCAAGGAAGATTAATGTATTTTATTAGTTAGAAGATGTGTATAGCTTTCAGTACAAATCGGCTTTTACTATAAATGAGGCCTTGTATGAGGTTATTTCTCTCTATACTGATGGAAGAGGAACCTGGAAGGTGAAAAATGGTGTTAAGGCAAACTTTCTTCTTTCTATGTTAAATGTAGTATCTAAGGCCTGACATTATTTTATTTCTAGAAGAATAATACCAAAAAGTCATCATAGTTAGGTAACAAAGGATACAACCATCTTGATCTTACATATCTAGCAGGTGATAAGAATCGATGTAGGCTCTATTATTTATAAGAACACTCGATCAATTGCTTTGGGAGAGACCACTGGTAGTTTAGGTCACCCTGTCACACTATGTGAATAGACAAGAATTAATTTTAGAGCAGATGAGGAGAGGATTGAACCTCTAAAACCTATTAAAACTAATAATATAAAGACTTATGAATCTCATGTTGGATGGAGATCTGGAAGTAGGACCATGGATATTCCTTCTACTTGAAGTACTTCTAGTACCCCTACTATCCAAGAACTAATAGAGCAGATGATGATCCAACAGGGAGATATTTTGAGAATGGATAGTAAAATTAAAAATATGGAGGCCATAAATGCTCACAATGATGATTTGATAAGACAAAAATTTGAAATATGATGCTACTTATGATGATGCAATGGTCAGATACATGAGGGGTGATCACTCAGTTTAGTTTTCTACTCACCCTATATTTACTCCATATCAGCAGTAGAATTTGGATGTGGAAGAAGAAGAAGAAGATGATGATGATTGGTGATGTGTTAGTTAGACTTTTTTTAGTTTATGTTTAGTTGTGCTTTATTCTTGAGACAGTTTGTTTGTAGAATATGATACTTTATTTTAATTGTATGTTGTGTTGTGAACAATAGAACTGTAAAACTATTCAAACTTGTTAGTTTTTAGTACTTTGTTGGATGTATTTATAGTTAACTCTTTCTAAGCAAAATTTTATATGTATTATGTGTTATTTAATGGTTTAATAGCTTTTCATATTAGCACCTGCAATATTTCTGAGTTAAGCTTCAAATCAGAACCTTTAACAGGTATGTCTTTTCTTTATATTTTAAATGTTTTCTTTCACCCTTTATTTTTCACTTTTTCATGCAAAACGTTTTAATAATTTAAGTTTAGGGGGAAGAAAAATTCCTTTTTAAAGAAAAGAAATTTAATTTTATTTGTCCTCAATTAGTTATATTTTTAAAATATTTTAAAATTTAACATGACCTTTGATATTAGAGGATAACTTTAGATAACTATTTCTATGTTTCTAAATATATAATAAACTTCAGTAAACATTTTTAAATAATAAAGGTTAATTTTAGAGATTTAGATATTTGGTTTGATCGAATAAGACCATGTTTTTTTATTTTAATTAAAGGAATTTTTTTTGAACTATTAAAAATCTTAGAGATTCATGTAAGAAGAAAATAATAAAAGTTTATGAAAATTCTTTAAAGCTAATATAAATTTTAAAATTGAAGGAATGTGAAAAGTTTTTAACTTTAAGAAGAAGATGGTGAAGTTCAAATCATTAAAGGCTATCCAAATATAGTAATCCTCACATAAAAACAAAGAGAAAGAAAAGAGAAAAGAAAAAAGAGAAAATGATTGAAAAAGATCCTAAAAAAAAGAAAAGAAAAGATGCGAGGAGAAGCTTAAGGAGATTGCTAATTAAAAATTGGCTTCACTTGAATCAACTTAAAGAAGAAGGCTTGACTACCTTTTCAAAACTTATATTTCACTATTAGCAAATTTACTAGTAAAGTTTCATGAAGTTATTTTTCATATGGATATTTTAAGTGGCTTTAATATGAATAATTTGCAATTTTACTTGAAAGAATAGAGAATCAAAAATCTTAGACTTAACAACTAGATATTCTTATACCTTTAGTATTAAATAGAGTTATTTTAAATTTTTCTTAAGTTATACTATTATATTTAGTGGACTTAAATATAGAAATCTAGAAGTTAAAATCTTTCTCATAAGATATATTTATATGCAATAAAGGAGTTACTTGAGGACAAGTACCATTTAAGTTTGGGGGATTTTGATACACCAAAAATATATGCATTTTCATACTCAAATTTTTTACTCATCTTTGGTGATATTACACTTTAATTGAAGGTATTTTTTATGTTTTGTTGCAGGTTGTTGATTTTTAGGACTTGGAGCAAAAAGGAAGCAAAAAGGATAAAATTTAGAGTCAAAATAGAGAATTTGAAAAATTATTCAACACCGACGGTGTTAGACTGGGTGTCGACGATGGCGTTTAATAGAGAAGATAGACAAAATTAAATGGCCTCTAGCACCAATGATGCAAGTGTCCATGCACACCTTGTTTCCAGAAGATTCGATAAATTTGGACACTTTTTTAAGAGTTTTTGGATGCAACTATTAGAGAACTGACTTTAGGCTCTATCAAGAGCCAAAATTGATTAGAAAAATCACTCTCCTTTATCTCTCTTAGCCATCCATTGCCCCTTCTTGCCACTTTACATCATTCTACGCCATTGGACATCATTAGTTTGTTATTTTCTTTACAGTTTTGAGTTTTTGTGGTGAGTTTAAGTGTGAATTCTTCTCTAAGAAATGTTGGAAATGAAAAGAAGTGAGAGATTCCTTCTTCATACATTTCCTATGAGAGGCTACAGGAGATTTCTTTTGAGAAAAAGTTTCAGATAAGTGTTATTTGTTTATTATTATTGTATAAACTTCATTTTATATATGAAATTTGTGTTTTGTTGTATCTTTCTCATGAAGTTTGACTAGTTTCCCTTATCTTTCTCCCTACTCTTAGATATGGTGAAATGAAGAGATAATTTGGATGTGTCACTGTTAGAATTTAAAATAAATTGTGATGATTTTTCAACTCCGCTTTAATTTACTTTTTGATCTGGCCAATTCAATTGTTAAAATATGTTGTGGAACATATGATCCGAGAAATGGAGTATGAGGTCTACAACAGAGTGAGAATCCCATTTAAGTCCATGAAGGAGTATTTTGTTCATGGAATTAAGTGCAAATAAATAGGTAAATATATTGTTTTGGGAGTAGAATTGGAGATTTTTTCGGGTGATAGACTAAAATTTATCAATTCGATCGTAGTGTTTAAAAAATAAAGCGAGTGAGCGTTCATGGGAAGGGAAGTGGGAGCTCTGGAGTGGGAGCCAGCATCCTCCTAGCCTAGCCACCGATTTAGGGACTAAACCTAAGATTAGCCAATGATTTTGTAGAACACTGAATCAAGATAGAGAATTAAAATTGGTCCTATTTGGCATAATACATATTTAAATCATTTATCTCATCCCATGTCACCAAAACGCTCATTGTAGTATGAAAGATGTTTTTTCATATATGAAAACTTCATCACATAAACATAGTTTATTAGTGACTATTTTAAAACTCTACATTTAAATTCTGCTAGTAGTTAATAATTTAGCATCTATAGTATCTTAAACATTCAAAATTAGTGATCGTAATTTTGTTTTAATTCTGTGAATTTCTTAGTTAATTTGTCATTTCAAATTTAAACCTTCCTCGTAGGAATGATATTTGAGACTTAAATAGAAAGTCTTATATTAACGAGACGTATACTTGCGTAGAATATCGACATTAAGAGCTTAATTTTTTTTATAAAATACCACGTCATGATTTTGGCACTGTTATAAAGCTATGTCAACTTTATAAATTATACACAACTATATTTCCATCGCATTATATTTTTAAAAATTTTCATATGTAATTTTTTTTCTTTCTTAATCCTCGTTTGAAAAATTTAAGTTGAGCCTAGTGCACTACGAAGCTCTCAGGTCTTACAATTAAAGTGAACTTCCATTGATTAATATTAATTTAGGGGAAGTACCATTCATTATTATAATCACATCTTATCATCAAATCACCAATAAGGGGGGCTATAGATTAAAGGATTATCATCTTCCTAACATAGGCCCACCACCTTAGAATCATTTAATTTAATTAACCTCTAAAATATAATAATTAAGGAAAATTATAATTATAACTTTATTGTAAAAGAGTGAGAAATTGGTTTCTACCATTTTAGTCCCTTATGTTTCAATCATCCAAAAGAACATGATATAATCAAATTTACCCTTTTACCCTCTAAATAAATCCTAATTTTTAATTAAAGCATAAAGAATCCAAATTTACCATTTTGCCCCTAGGGCTCATTACTTCATAACCTATCAAATATAACTCAAATAACTTGAAACTTTTTAGAAAACCCCTCTCGTGGGATAATTAAAATATCAAAGGAAAAGACATGATTTTTTAGGATTTTATTTTATTTAAATAATTATTTTTAACTAAAAAATAGGATTTTCAATATTAATTTATTTAGTTTATCAAAGTAAAGTTTTCGTTCATGAGAAAATTATTGGAGGTCCACCTTCGTCAGAGGACCACCTAGACAAAATTTCATGATTATTTAAATTACATTTTAGTTATTAGAATTATTTATTAATTTTTCAATTAATTAAAATAGAAAATATAATTTAATTTCAAAAATGAGTTTTTATATTTTTCTTAAATGCCCCTAAGTTGAAATATCTCAGAGAAACAAACTATTCATTTTTTGGTTTTTTAATTTATTTATTATAATTATTTTAATGAAAAATTAGAGAAAATATATTTTTAGACATTAAAAAATATTCCAATGAGTCTCAAGTGATAAGAAAACAATTAGGAACATTTTAGACCATTTTTGTGTTGTTACAATTTTTTAATTATTTTTAATCCTTTTTAATTCAATAATAAGCTCAAAAATAAAGTATTTAATTTAAAATAGATTTTAATTTTCCTAAATGTTACTGATGACAAGAAACTCAAAAAATCACATTTGATAATTTTCTTAATTATATTAATTTAATATAATTGTATTATTACAATAATGTCATTTTACTTACAAAATCAACTTTAGTAATAAATATACTCCAAATTGATTCTAAATTTTTACAGTGAGTTAATGTGATTATCCTTTACAATGTGAAATTAATTTTGTTAAATTTAAAATATAATTTTATTTAATTAATTTATTAAGAATAAAATATATAAAATTACTTAAATTCATTTTATATTTTTCCTAAGATCCTCTAACTAGGGAAAACCTACCAAAATTAATCCCATATTATTTTTATTTATATTTTGGTTTATAAAATTATTTTTAGGAAAAATAGGCAACTAGGCTTGAAAATGAGGGTTTCAAAGGTAGAGATACTCTTTACCTTGAAAATATCATAGCAGATCACTATTAACATGAGGATTAAACTCCCAAAGTTTAAACCCATGGTGATTAATTTTAATCAAATTAAAGTTAAATATCCTCTTAAGGTATTTAATTAATTAAAATTTAGAGACATGTCAAATAATTTTGAGTTTTATTCAAAATTATTCTCCTTTTTTCACTAAGCAAGAGGGTATTTTTCTTTTATTTTTATGTTTTTTTTTACAAAAAAGAAATAAATTTTCGAATCACAAGAGTTAATTTAAATCAAAAAAAGCTTTATTTCCTTTTTATCCAGCTCATCCTACGACACTCGAAACTTTCCACGCGTGTCGCGCTACTAGATGCTGACATCCACCTTAGCTACCAACCGACCCATTGTTCCTGGTTAGTCTCCTCATATGACGTGATCTCAACCCTCCATGTGACACATGCACGATACAATGGCTCTTCGTCATCATCCCCGATTGTCCTACTCCGATAACCATCCAAACTAAAATTATTAGATCTCTCTTGATACTCAACCAAATCACATGGGGTTTTTTCATACACCTTCATCTACTAAAAAAACACATCTATACGGTTACATGCTCATGAAATAAAACTTCTCTTCAGAAATGGTGAAATTGAGCCTAAATTTTGGTTTGGTTATGTATACTACAGTCTGAGAGGAGAGGCCTCAATCAGATGCTAGTGGAAGCTTCAGTAGAGTCTAGCAAACCTCTTGGAAGTGTTCGTTTCCTTAGGTGAATAGCCTAAGTATGAGTTAAATGGAATGGTATTGCGGCCTTGGTCACGAGTTAGATTAGAGGGCTCGGATCACAGAGGTTTTGATGACAAACTTCCTCATTTAGCTTGAGGAAACTTAAAAATGGTTTAATTTAAGGTTTGACGGAGTTTTGATTAACTGACAGAAACCCTTAGTTTTTGAACTTAAAATTGAGCTCAAACAGAGAGATTCAAAGGGGGATGATGGTGAGATTGATTATAGAAAGTCTTGAAGAAGCTCTAAGAGCAATTTGGTATAGTTTCCCCAAGGTTGTATGCATTCTCTATAGTTGGCCATGGGAGGTTCTGTTTAAATAAAAGGGGAAGGAGTGGCCACCATGTTTGGTCAGTGGGTGCAATGTGTTGCATATGTGGGAGGAATAAAGGTGCAAGTGAACAATTAGAGTGAGCCAACTCAGGGAGTTCAAATTTTGAGTTCAAATCTTAGGATGACCTTGGTTTTTGCTGTTTTCCGGCCACTCGGCTGGCCGGTTAGACTAGGGCTGGTAATTAGAGTGGTTGAGGAAGCTAGAGGGAGCTTAATGATGATTAACCATGAAGGTTAATTTTTTATTATCCCCTCAATCAAAAAACATTTGGTCCATGACCTATGTAGGGTGGGCTAGGTGAGTCTAGCCTGGTCCCTAGCTGGTTGTGATGACTATGGCTTGGTAAAAAAAAACAGGTTTGCTTCAATTTAAGGCTTGGGTTCAAATTCATGTCATGGAATTGGATTTGAATTTAGGTTTGGCTAGACTTTTAATTAGCTTAATTGATAGAACAAATTGGCTTGACGATTGTGACGAGAAGTTTAGAAAAAGAATCAAGTGATTTTAAATTGATTTGAGTGGTCAATTTGGTGAAATTTGGCCCATGACAAATGTTAGAGCATTTGGGTTAGACTTGGGTTTAAATTGGGCTAGGTTTTAGTTTAGGCTCAATTTATTGTTCAAATTGGTACAAGGGGTTGTAATGAAGTGTTTTGGATAACATTTGCGTTGAAATTTTTGAGTTATGAGGTTTAATTAGATTAAATTTTTAGGGGTTTTGGGTTAGGTTGGATTTGGTTGAGATTTAAGGTAGGGCTAGGGCCAATTGAATGTTCAATTTGGTCTAAAAGAATGTTATAATGAATTTGGAATTCCATGTTCGGGAAATTCGATAGGTTAGGGGGTTCAAATTGGGGAAATTAAGTATTCCGTATTTTAGTTGGGCTTGAAGTTGAGCTTCAATTTGGTTTTAGTCAAGCTTAGACATGATGAATTTTAAGTTTAGAATTTAAATTGGGGAAATTTGGAATCATTTTGGTGGAAATTGGAGATTAATTGTGTTAATTTGGCCTTAAAGGGCAAAATTGGGATTTTGGTCAAAACTTGTTAAATTGGTCAAATTGGACTTCATGAGTGGTCAAGATTAGTTTTGGGAGTCATTGAAATGATTTTGGAGGTTTTTAAGGAATTTGGGACAACAAGGGCATTTTGGTAATTTTTGTAAACTTTGGGGTTTTAGGTGATTTTTAAAATTTTAGGGTGTTTTGGGTAGTTTATATTGTTTAAAAGAGTTTAGAGTGATTTTCGGACAAAGTTGAGTGGTTTGGGAATTTTTTAGGATTTTAGGGCTTCAAGGGTAATTTGGTAATTATGAGAAAGTTTAGGGGCAAAAGGCTAAAATTGGGTATTCATGTAAAAAAGGGGTTCAATAAGATGTCATTCATGAAATTACCCGTCGTTAGCGATGAGACTAAGGAAAGCCCCACTTTGGATCCTCCATGTGCTGGTCTTAGCCAAACCCTAGCCTAGGGCTAACGGTTTAAGAGACCATCCACATAAGTTTCCAGAAAGAGTAAGAGATCAGCTAAGCATATTTGGCTAAGGGTTCTGGTTGTAAGTGTAAGTGAGGGGTATCAAGTGCATGTGAGTGTAAGACTGACAAAGACCACATCAGCCAGGGTCAACACTAATGCTAAAAGTCCTATAGGGACTCCTCTTGTGCTCCCCCATGTTGGCTCCACCTACTAAGTGCTAGAGTTTGGAACAAATTCGTAGAACGTCAAGCTGAGCATAGATGAGTTTTAGAATTTTTAAAGGTGAGGGTGTCATCACTAGTCCTCTAGAATAGTCAACTAGAAAAGACCTCTGGCTAGATCCTAGGCTTCTAAGAAATATACTAGACCTCAACTAAAAGTGAGGTCAACAAATGGTCCCCAAATAGTTGTGGTGTACCGGGCAAGCACAACACAAGTATTGGCATTGACTGAAGAGATCAATAAAGTCAACATAACTACCCGATCTAGCACACCCAAAATAGAATAGAGAAAAAGTGAAGAGGATTCTCGCTGGCGAGTAAACAAGGACTCTTACTAGAGAAATAGAAAGGGGATGTAGAAGACAACCATTAGAAAAGCAGATGGCCATGACAAAGATTTGACTTGATTTTGATGTCTTAATTTTTATATTTTATTTTAATTTTGATCTAAGATTTCAGGATATCTTAGTTTTGATCTAAATATTTTGCAAGCAAAATTTTGTATGGGGAGACCAGATTGAGATGGAAAGCTGACATCCAACACAAGAGCCTGGTCAAAAGTGCAGAGAAATATGAGAATAGGATGCCTTACTCCCTTTTAGGTGTTCTTACACCCATCTCAAATAATGGGGAGAATTTAGGTACCTACCATGAAAGGAGTACTGGAATTCAGGTGGCATCCTCCGAATGTGAATCGAACGCCTTGTACCATTGAAGGGGTCTCACACCAATCTCAAGAATTGAGAATAGGATACCTTGGTCAATTTATGGGGGCCTCACACCTACCTCGAATAATTGGAATTAAAATTTAGGTACACACCCCGCTATGAAAACATAAATTTAGGTCTCAGTCTCGGAATGAGAAGTAGATGCCTTTCAGTCTTAGAATGAGAATTAGATGCCTTGTTCTGATCTTGAGAATTGAAAATAGGATGCCTTGTTCCATTTTAAGGGGCCTCATTCCTACTTCAAAAGATGGTAATCAAAATTTAGGTATTGACCCTGAAATGAGAACTACAATTTAGGTACTAGCCTTGAAATGAGAATCCAAAGCCTTATTTCATTTAAGGGCGCCTCACACCGATTTCCAAAATTGATAATAAGATGCCTTATGCTCTTTAAGGGTGCCCCACACTTACCTCAAAAAATAAGAATAAAAATTTAGCTACTGACCCCATGATGAGTACAAGAATTTAGGTACCAGCCCCAAAATGATAATCAGAAGCCTTGTTCTACTGAAGTGGGCCTCACACCGATCTTGAGAATTGAGAAGAGGATGCCTTGCTCCATTTAAGGGGGCATCACACCTACCTTAAAAGATGGGAATCATAATTTAGCTAGTAACCTTGGGATGAGAACTTGAGTTTTGATACCAGCCTCAAAATTAGAATTGGAAGCCTTGTTCCATTTAAGGGGCATCACACTGATCTCAAGAAAAAAGAATAGAATGCCTTACTCCATTTAAAGGAGCCTCACACCTACCTCGAATGATGTGAATTAGAATTTAGGTACTGACCTCGAGATGAGAACTGGAATTTAGGTACCAGCCTTGGAATAAAAATCAGAAGCCTTGTTCCATTTAAAGTGGCATCATACTGATCTCAAGATATGAGAATAGGATAATTGTTCCTTTTAAGGGGGCCCCACACCTACCTCGAAAGATGGGAATCAAAATTTATGTACTGACCCCGAGATGAGAACTGGATGTTAGGTGCCAACCTCGAAATGAGAATCTGAAACCTTGTTCCATTGAAGGGGACGTCACACCGATCTCGAGAATTGAGAATAAGAAGCCTTGTTCCATTTAATGGGGCCTCTCACCTACCTCAAATGATGGGTATCAAATTTTTGGTACTGACTCCGAGATGAGAACTAGAATTGAGATACTAGCCTCAGAATGAAAATCAGAAGACTTGTTTAATTGTGGGGGGCCTCACACGGATTTAAAGAATTGAGAATAAGATGCCTTGTTTCATTTAGGGGGTCTCACACCTATCTCAAAGGATGACAATCAGAGTTTAAGTACAAACCCCAAATATTTTATAAGTGCAAAAAATTTCTCTGATATGATAGGGAAAATTTATGGACAAAATCGAAATCCATGCACTGACCCAGAAATTTGATGAATGCGGAAAATAGGAATGGAATGCAGGAAATACATGGACGAAATCAGAATCCATGCACCAACAGAAAATCTCATGAATGTAAAAAACAAGAATTCAATGCAGAAAATAGAGGGACAAAATTGGAATCCATGCACCGACCTGAAATTTTCATGAATGTGGAGAATAGAAATGAAATGTAGAAAATATTCAGATGGAATCACAACCCATGCACCGACTCAAAAATTTCACGGATACCATAAACAGGGTTGGAATCCAAAAAATATGTGAATGAAATTTGAATTCATTCACCACTTTAGAAATATCATGAATGCAGTAAGCAGGGATGGATTGCAAAAAATATGTGGTGAAATCAGAATCCATGCACTGACCCTGAAGTTTCATGGATGCAGAAAACATGAATAGAATGCAGAAAATATGGGGATGGAATCAAAATCTATGCACCGACTCAAAATTTCATGGATGTGAGGAACAAAGATGGAATGCAAAAAATATGTGGACGGAATCATATCCCATGCACTGACCTGTGAATTTGATGGGAATCAGAATTTAGGTACTTACCCCAATAGGAGAATTGGAATTTGGGTACCGACCTTCAGTGCACTATAAGTGTGAAGAATTTATGAGAAGAGTGTGGGAAATTTTGAAGAGCTTGTGAAAGATTAATGGGATTTGTGAAAAGTCCAAAACTTCACGGGAAATGCAAAAAACTTCTGCAGATAGAGGAATTTGTGCTGCAAAGGTGTAAAGTGTTGAACTTTGAATTTCAAGGTGAATTTGTTTAGCAATTTTATCATTTTTTTGTTGTTTTTGTTATCATATTTTTATTATTTTATCATGATTTATTTTAAAATTTGGTTTTGATTGATTAAATTTTAAATTTTAAATTTTAAATTTTTGTTTTGTTAATAGACTTTTGTTGTATCATTTTTTGTTTGTTATAATATAGGACAAAAGTGTGGTCATGCGGCTTTTCATCAATTGCACAAAAAGGCTAATTGGAAAATATGTTGAAATCTGAAAGAAACTTTGTTAAACTATTCATCAAACATATAGTACAATCGGGCGTATGCTGAAAAGTCAAAAAGCAACATGTTCGGTACATCTGAAATATCATATATCACATCTGCTCTACTTTGATGCAGTACAAAATGTAACAATTATCTGTCCCCTACGACAAGCTCGTGGTAAAGATAACCTTCTAAGCCAAACTTTGGGACAAGAGTTCCTTCCATGCATACTTAGACGTATAGCAACAGCTTGTACTGACGCAGTTCTTCTAACTTTAGATCTGGCTGGAATCCATGTGGTACATTTTTGTTATCCATTCTTCTTAATGTAACAGAAACCTTGTGATAATACTCTCCTAGGATGCATTGCTTCATCATGTATGCTTCCTTTCCTTTTAAATTTATAACTGATCCTACCAGAAGCAGAATCTTGACTGATCCTCTGAATTCTCTAGAATAAGCAATTTCAATTTCTCTTCCAATAAGATGTCGCTCTTGCTCATGAAAGTTAATGTATAGAAAGGTCTAACAAAAACATGATGATCTATGTGGGGAGGATTGTACTCCACTTCGTCGTAGATGTTACTGATGCAGGATAAGTCCATGAAGGTGGCGGCTATGTAAACTGTGGTATGTATGCTCAACCTTTAGGTGGTCTGCATTTTAAAACTTTATGCTGACAGATGTATATTCTTCATGTATCCCATACCTCTCCAGTTGGAGGATGTTACACTCTGAGCCTTCACAACATTCTGTGAAGGCTCCCATTGATGGTGTCTTCCTCGGAATTTTTTGCATTGCACATCAGGCATCCTGTGCGAAGCTTGCCAAAGACCTCTAGCGGTGTAGACTCTACAACAAAATTTGGCTCATCCTATGTGATCGGCAGACTGGTGGAACTTTCTCTTAAACATGGATCATAGATTTAATCTTCATTAATTGAACTTAATCCAACAACGACTTCATTAGCACGTCTTTCCTTCAGACTTAACAGGGCCTTATGCTTTTCATGTTTAGCATTTTGGTGTTGCGTTCTTCTTAGTGGTGCTTCAGGTAATCTTTTTGTAGAAGCACCGACCAAGTTTCTTATTAGTGCAATGATCATCGATTGTAAGCATCTAGTTCCCTTCATTGGGTATTGTATCTTATCTGCTTTCTTGATCTTCATTGATGAGTCTTCCCTGAAACTGATTCTAAGTAGTGACGATAATCCTTCTACTTCACAATAGCTGACAATCCCCATCAGGGGACCGTCGTAATCTGCATTAATTTGATTGTAGTCCAAGTCAAAACTCAAGATACCACCTTGGGCTACCTTTTCTTCATCTAGTGTGAGATTTAAGCTATTTTTAAAAGTGAAAATCAGCTTCTGACACAACATTTTCCTGCAGAAGATAGTAAAACATTAGCATGTTGAAATTCAAAATGAATAAGAACAATAACAAATCATTATTGAATAGATTTTAAATTCACACAGGTGTGTAAACATTTTATTTTACATAATTTAGTGAATTTTCAAAATTTAAAGCAGAATAAATTCCAATGTGCAAAATTAAAATTTTATTTTATTAAGATTAATTTTGTTACAAAAATTTTGGAGCCAGTCACAGATACTGGCCAAATAAACATCCTTAGAACGAGTGAAAATTCTAAAAAGAAAATTCACTTCAGGTGAAATCAAGTCCTATAATATTCTTTCAGGTATCGTATGTTGATCGACAACAATGGTCATTCGCCTCAAAAGTTACCTAGTTGGTAAGATCCTCTAGAATAGACCTTCTCCACGAAAAATGGTCCCTCCTAAGTTAGTTCAAATTTTCCAACTATCTTGCTGTGTTCAATGATAGGTCTACTGAGAACGAGCTTGAGATCACCACTTTCAAATGCCCTTAGGCGGACCAACTTGTCATGAGAATATACCATCCTTGCTTGAGAAAGTTCCAGATTTTGTTGTGCTTCTAATTGCTTTCCCATGATATTCTCTATCAATATAAGTTTGAGCTTTGCACTATCTTATGTTGTAATCTAATTAGCGACGACAACTCTTAGAGATGGTATCTGGACCTCTAAGGGCAGTACAACCTCTGACCCGTACATTAATGCTTATGGGGTACACTAAGGCAGAGTTTTGAATGTCTTCCTATAAGCCCAAAAGGCCTCTAACAATTTCTCATGCCATCCTCTTTTGTTCTTGTCCAAGGTTTTTCTTAAAATTTGCACGAGCGGCTTATTGAAAGCCTGACTAGGCCATTTTCTCGGGGATAGTAAATCGTAGAGTATCTTCAATCTATTCCATGTTGCTAGATGAAAATGTTAATCTTTGTTCTCTTGAAGGCTGACCTATTGCCTGAGATTACTCTGTGTGGAACACCAAAACGGTAGACTATCTGACTATTGAAAAATTGAAGATCGTGTTGCGCTGTAACTTCTCGTAAGAACTACCTCTGTGCATTTCGAGAAGTAATTAATAGTTGTGAGAATGAATCTATGTCCTGCTAATAATGGAGGGTATATAGAACCCACTATACTCATCCCCCAACACTCGAATGGTCATGAAGCGAGGGTTGGGTGTAGCAGATTCGTAAGTTCGTGCAAGACCACTCCATGCACTTTACACGAGTCTCTTAATTTTCATTGCTGACCAATAATATCCAAGTCTCTTAATTTTCATCTTCATCTTTGGCCCTGACTGGTGAGCACCACAAAATCTGGCTTATACTTCTTTGACAATATCTTGTGCTTCAGCTCTGCTAAGACACCTTAATCGTATCTGATCAAATGACCTTCTGTAAATGACATCACCTACCAAATCTTATGACATAGCTCTTCTTGTGAAATGATATGTTGTTGAATTGTGATGTGACAGTAGCCTTATTTGCAAATAGTCTATTAATGGCCTGTGACAATCTTCAGTAACGTCAACTACTGTAGCTACAACATCTTCCTCTTTTCTAAGCATGTGTAGATCGTCAAAGTCAATCTATGATAGAACCTGACGTCCTTGTTCTGTAATGTCAATGAAATCCTCCGGTGGATATGCCATTCCATTAACAAGTTTAGCTTAAGCATCGACATAGGCGTTATCTCCTCAAGAAATCTGGTACAATGTCACACTGAGGATTTGTTCAAGTAACTTCATTATGTACCGATGATATTTTGTAAACCTCAGCTTCAAATTTTTGAACTATCCATCAACTTATTGAATGACGTGTTCTGAGTTTCCATAGATGACAATCTTTGTTGTGTCCAACAAGATTGCCAACTCTAATCCAGTAATCAAGGCTTCATTGTCCACCTCATTATTCATGCACAGCTCTGTTAGGTGATAGGAAAACCTTAACATCCCCTGATTTGGTGTAATAAAATTCAAATTGATTCCTGCTTTGTCTGGTATGATTGTCTGCAATCATTTATCCTTTATGGCTGACGAAGCTCCAATGATGTACATTTCCCAATGTCTCGCACCGGACAACTCCACTTGTAGTATCTAATCATCTGGTAGATCATCGTTGAGAGGGGATCCAACTCAAAGTGGGTGCACTGTAGGAAAATTTGCTAAAATCTATCCTTTGATTTCTCAAAGAGGTAAGAAAATTATATAAAATAGTGACAAAAAATCGAACACCTTGCTAAACATCCAAAAAGTGTTTGTCAGGTCATCAAATATTGTAATGGATTAACTTTCAACTTTAGGGTGATTTTATCAGAGAATTAAAGTTAGACAGCGCCTCTCAAAAGGAGGATACTTTACCTCCATCAGTATTAGAAGTCGACTCAAGTAGTATAGTGTGTTTTCTTTACACTCATCATTGACCTGAGCTAATACGGCTCCTAGAGAGTTGTCTAAGGTCGTGGTATAAAATATCAAAGGTTTTTGCAGGGTAGGGGCTACCAAAATAGAAGGTGTTGTTAAATATTGCTTAACGTCCACAAAAGCCTGCTAGCATTTCTCTTCCTAAAAAAAATGGCTTCCTTTTAAATTAATGTCAAAACGGGCTAAAACCTACCTAACATATTAGAAATAAAGTGCTCAAGTGGACCAATTTACAATCAAAGGATTGTAGTTGTTTCATGGTTTTGAGAGGTGGCATTTCCAAAATTGCTTTAATCTTATCTGAATCATTCTCGATTCCGTGATGATGAACAATGAATCCTAGAAATTTCCCTGAGGTAACGTTGAAGGCACACTTTGAGGGATTCATCTTAATATTATGTTTTCATAATACACAATCCTTAAATTGTACAAGTGGTTTATTCGTTGTTTTCTCTTAAAGACCAAGTCCTGCACATAGCACTCCACTTAGTTGTGGATGAGGTCATCGAAGATCTTTGTCATAGCTCGTTCGTAATTTTCTCCGACATTCTTCAACCAAAACATAATCATTGTGTAGCAAATGATCCCAACCAACATTCTAAAAGCTATTAGCGTAGTATCATCTGGAGACACTCAAATTTGATTATAACCTAACAATCCATCCATGAAGGAGAAGATCTCGCGTGTTGATGAGATTTCCACCAGTAATTTTGGTATCGATAGTGGGAACTCATCTTTTGGACATGCTTTATTTAAATCCCAGAAGTTAACACATATACAAATCTATCCATTCTTCTTCTTAACTGGCACAATATTGGCTAACCACATCGGGTATTGTTCTTCTCGCACAGATTTGGCATCTATTAACTTCTTTAGCTCTGCAATGTTACATTCTTCTAGAAGCTTGTTTCACTGAGGTCATATCTTTATCCACCCCGAGCTTAAGAATAGAAACTTCTGAAGACAATCCTGACATCTCATCATAGCTCCAGGTAAAGAAATTTTTGAATTCTGACAATAATTTGATAAACTCTATAGATTCTTATTTGCTGAGTAGAGAACTTATAAAAGAAGGTCGAGGCTGTTCCCCAGTCCCAAGATTAACTTCCTTCAATTCATCGATGGTTGACTTAATTTCTTCTTGAAATTCTGACGAAGCATCATCTATCAGAAGGTCTTCAAAGTCATCATTCACATTGAGGCAAACCTCTTCAAACGCACTATTAATAACCAATCAAAATCCTGAATCATCAACTGGTCCAATTGTACTAATATGAAACCTTCTTTTGAGTTAGGAGTTCAACTCTGAACATTCCACAATTTCTCAAAGAGCTATAGTTTATCCTTTGGCACACATCACTATTGATTTAGCTTTTGTACACAAGGAGAAAAGTAACCAAACGATAATTCCATTATTTCATTAGTACCTTTTCCCAAATTTACATGATTTTTAGAATTAGTAGGACAGTAAGCATGGTAAAACTTGATTGGCTTAAAACCAACACTCCAGACTTCCTTGATCTCAAAACTCTTGACCTTTTGAGGGTGGATCAGAGTAGGGGTCATGACTTGCACGTAATTATTTATCTGATAGTACATCCACTAGTATTCACTTTTGCTCATGTCTTCCAAGCAAATTATGAACTATGGATACTTCTTTTTTATCATCATCATTTCTTCCTTGGACTTATCTTCATCAAAACTTTCTATCATGCCGATGTTGATGGTTGACTTTGCCTGTTCAACAACCTTTTTGGTTGCCCCTCGTCCATGTCCACAACCTTGATGTCGGATGCATGGGCTAAAAGAACCTCTACCAACACATTCTGAAGAAGTGGTAGTAGATAGTTGAAGTGGAGTTGAATAACCTTGCTCTTGTGATCCCTTTGTATCTTTCATCTCATTTGGCACAACTTCTCGGGAAAAGACAATCTTCTTTGGAGGAGTGTAGCGATCCCAACTTAGTATATAGATGTTCATTGCGATGTATGTGATTATATGCTTAATTTCTATAATAATTATTCCTACTTTGCAACAGTGCCAAAAACTTGATCCCAAGCAAAAGTTAGGTAAATTATTTTTGATGAAGAAAATAATAAAAAAGTTATAATATTTAAATATGGGATACTATGCAACTATACGTATAATTATCAAGTAATATAGTACTTTTTTATTAAGTCCCAAATATCAAACCCACCGAAAAAACTTGACAATATACACTCTACAAAACAAAAGAAATTAGATAACAAAATTCTACTTAGCTAAATATTATTATTTAAACTATAGATGCTATAATAGGAATGAAATTTGATTCTTTTTGTAATTTTTTTTATAATTTAAATAAAGTAAGTAAGTAATTAACTTAACTAATTACTTGCAAGATGAAGACAATATAAATAAAACATCTATTTCCTTATCATGAATTAGTAACAAGTATAGAAATTCTTTTGTGGAATCATTCTAATTGTGTTGTGTCAAATAAGATCAATAATATTCCATACCCTTACTAGAGATGCTAAAAAGAACATTAGCTAATCTATAGTTTGAATAGTTTTGAAGACCAATTAGGTAGGGAAGATACTGGCTCTCACTCTAGAGTTCCCTCTTCTCCGTCCACGTGGGGGCTGACATCTCATACCAAAACGTAGAACTTTTAATCAAATTGGTGGCTTTAGCCTATCACTCTAAATTCCTCTAATTCTACACCCATGATAGTTAATTTTTATATTTATTTGTAGTCAACACATGAACTACGTTCTCATCCACGAAATCAAATGTGATTCTTAAAATTTATTGACTGAGCTAATACCATTTTCGATCTTACACGTTCTCACAATAGGCATTAACATCATAATTGCTCAAATCAAGAAGTAAATGAAGTATAATGTTTCAAATCATCACAACTTCTTCCAACATTGAAGTCTAAAACTTCACAGAACTTCCTTTAAATACATAATCATTTATTATTTTAAGGAAAAATATAATGAAAACTACTCCATCTTCAATGAGAAAACACAACCACACAAGAGTTAAAAAGTAGAAATCATGCACATAAACAAGAAATTTAAATTAAAACCAGATGTAGTCACAAAAATAAACACTTCTCTCAAATCCTCTCCACCAAATCTCTTGATGTTCCTGAAAATTCCCTTCCTTCAATCACAATACAAACTAAAACTCAAAATAAAAAAAAAAGATGGCCGGCGGTGGTGGTGGTGGCGATGGGCGGCTGCGGTAGCAAGGTTCTATTCAGCATTGGGCGTAAGGGCGACTGCGGTGGCGGTGGCGATGGGCGGCTGCGGTGGTGATGGGTGGCTGCGGCTGAATAACTGGCACGTAAGCGCTAGCAATGGGTGCTTAGGCACCTCAGTTCATTTTTGCACCTTCATTTTTGCCATAAATTTCATCTTTTTTCACTCCTTTTAGAATTTTTCATCTATTTGATTGTTCCTAAAAGAAAAGCACATAAATACATTTTGATAAAAGCATAATATCTCAAAAAATATGCATAAAAATGTGTACAAAAATACTATATAATTTAGGTGTATCAAAATCCCCCAAACTTAAAATGTTACATGTGCTCAAGGGACACTTTGATCTTCTAAAAACTAAATAAGTAGATTATGTATATGAGTTTTTTTAGGATTTTCTAAAATTTTGATGTAGGCATATAGTAGTCCAATTTAGAGTTTAAAAATATTTAATGTAAAGAAGTTTGAAAATATGTGTTTCTATTTAGTTCAAAAATTTTGTAGGTTCTACAAATATAGTGTTTAGGCATTCTATAATCTCCATTTAAAATTTTTTTACTAAGCACAATTTTACTTACTATATTATATCCTTAAGCTTAAGAGATTCTCAAGTCTTATACTTTAAGAAGATCAGATGTGGAACCAGTTTTTGATTAGGCAGTAATCCTTAAGCTTCTCCTCCTTTTTTTAATTTTTCTTTTCTTTTTCTTTTTTTTTCTCTTTTTTTTCATATTCCTTTCTTCTTTTCAGACAATGATTTCACCTCCCTAATATAACTTCATATACATGATCATTTTTCTTCAAATCAAAATTAACTTTATTTGAAATACATTTGAGAACAAATAAAATTCAAGCCTTTGGAAAATTTTTCATCCCTCCCACAAACATAAATTTTTAATAGAATAAAAGATTTTAGTGGCACATATAAATATTGGCAAGAACGATAACTAAACATAACATGCTAGCAGGAATTTTCCCATTCTAAATATACAAGTACAAAAAATAAAAATAGGAGTAAAAATTAAATTGATCAAATATTAACTTACTTAACATATAGAGATACATTAGATTTCTACGTAGTGGAGGATAACATAAAAGCAAAAAACACACTAACAAACATACACAACTGCAACATGAGGAAAATATATGATAGTAAATTGAAAATTTAAAACATGAAGTTTTTATGTTAAAGTTAGCAATATTCTAAGCCTTCCTATGATCAGAATTCAGTTCAGTACAAACTAACTAAAAATACTAAACAACACAGTTCACACAAATACTACCACAAGAAAAAAAATACATCACAACAGTGTCCATAATAAAAAACATAAACAAAACTATCAGTTTATGAAAATACAACACAAAACACAACAAAAGTAGAGTATAACTGCACCACAAAAAGTTCACATCAATACATATAAACAAAACTAAATGATAGAATCTAGTCTAATCATCTTAATCTTCTACATCACTCTCATCACTATGCCAAGTAGTTGCGGACTCTTATGATGGATATTTTGGATATTGAGGGAAAACTACATCTTGGTTACCTCTCCTGACATTTTCCATTGCTGAGTTTTATTTTTCCTCGTAATCAATACGTCTCCTCATGTATCCATCCATATGTTCAGCAAAAATTTCTAAATTCAATACCTTATCTGCAGTGTTGTTATCATTGTTCAAAATCCTTTGCAATAATTATGACTGAGAATTAGATCCAGAAGTCTATGCCTGTGATGTAGAAGCACATGAAGTGGAAGCTCGAGATGTCAAAGTTGCTGAACTACTAGAAAATTTACCCCTACAACCAAAATTTGAATGATGTGAATAAGATTTCACATTCACACTTGTAATAGGCTTGAGTGGCTACAATATCTCCTCCTAGCTATCAAATATAACTCTAGCCTACTCACATAAATAAAAGATCAAGGATGCAAATCACAAACCTGCAGTAGTAGCAACAACATTAGAACTGGTAATAACACTATAAATCAAAGCTCCAATGTTGATGGGCTTGACCTGCTGGATGCAACAGTTCAAAGTTGCTCAATCACCGATTACTTCACTAAGATGATTGGTAAGTAGCAGATGAGCATAAATGAAATAGTTTCATGCCTTTATAGTGGCATCTAACTTTGAAGTGAGGAAGTTGACTCTTCTCTCATTAGTTATCTTTCAAAATCCTCCTCTTCCAGTTGACAATGAAATGATATCGTATAACTCCTCCTCATTTGGACTATAGTTTGAATAAAAACATAAAGTAATTGAGGGCAATTGATAAAACTGATTTGTTACCTCAGATGAAAAAGGCACTGTCTTTCTTCTAACCATGACTCCTTCTTCAGCATTGGGGAGATTTGCATAAAACTCTCACAAAACAAGAATCACTGCTACAATAGAAAACCGATAGAATCGCTCCCATTGGCGGCGAACAATAAGATCTTCTTCAGCTCCTCCTAGACTTTTAAAACAACACTTAGAAATCAACTTTCTTGATTGTAGTGCATCACTGTATTGATCCTTAGCTTTTGCACTCCCATACTTGCTTGAATCAAATTGGGCCTTTCTTTCGGTCCTCTTCATTCTTGGTGCCATTCTAAAAAATTATATAAAATTCACAATAAATTCCAAATTGAACTCTAAATCACTAAACTTAACACATAAAAGCGTAAACTACAAATTCCATTTAGATTTTTCTCAAATTTTCACCATGAATAGTGATTTTCGGGTAGATCAAAAATGTGCACAAAATACTTGATGAAAGTAAAAAAATTTTATACAGAACTGAAGTTCTTACATCAAGGTATCACATCAAGCAATGATTTTACCAAATCACCAAAAAATCTGTAATATAAGGTGTGGCTTAACTTCAAAATTGCGATAGCTCGAGGAAGGGGATGAAGTCGAGGTGCAAAAATGGAGATTTTGGACTGAATTATCATCTAAAATTGTTCGAAAACTAGTTTAAATGAACTAGTGCTTAAGCACGATTGGTTCGACACTTAGGAGTTTGCCTCTCATTTTAGGAAGCACTTAAGCACATGGTCTTGGCACTTAGGCTCCACTGCACAAATTTTGATTTTTTGGTTTATAAGTGAAATGAACTTCTATGCTAATTCAACTAATTCTAAATGGTCTTATAGCTCTTTAATAATTATTTTCTTCCTTTTAAACTCTCCTCTTACTCAAGAATCGCTAATCTTAACTATTTCAATTCAACACAAAATAATACAAAATTTTCACACAAACATATACTTATATTCATTCACGAAAAATTATAAACATTTTTTAATACATAAACTCTCAATCCAAATAGTCTTGGATGAGAAAATTTCTAAACACGAACTCCAGGTAACGATAAAATCAAAAACATATTTAACCCACTTAACATAAATAAACAAACACGAAGACACAAACATTAAACAAAGAACTTAATTCCACCCTCTGTTTGTTGGAACGAATCCTGGCCGATCGTTAGTCTCTCTTTCAAAATTTGGAATGTAAATCTAAAAATACGGACAGTGATTAATAACTCTAGTTGAATCTTCATCAATCCATTTCTTCTTTAAATGCATAGCCTTGTCTGCTTCTTCTAGAAAATTGGTATGGCTAAACTGCATCTTAAGTTGCCATCTCATATGATTCAGATGTGCATTCCATCACTTTCAATTTAAGTGAAGCCATGTAAACCTCAATTTTGGTGATTTGTTTTTGTTATTCCTTCGATAATAACAGCTAGGAAACCGTTATATAACTCTTGCGCACTTTGACCAATGAATTTATTTCTCTTTGCCTCCTCCTTTTTCTTCAAATCACCCTCCCAAGATGACATTTTTCCAAAAATCTCTCTTCTCACTTATGACTTAGGGTTAAAATTGAGTTGTGGTAAAAATCTTTAAGTAACCCTTCTATTTATAGGCTCAAAATTCCCCTATAACTTCTAGGCACATCCTAGAACTACTATCTCACGTTAAAGCCAACCAAATTACGGTTAAAATTTCTAGAAATAAAAAAAAGTGAGGTGGATGACAGTTCAAGGATGAGTTAGATTAGTTGGTCTATCCATGTTTAAAGAGTGTATTACAGACTTTGAGTAAGTTGCTACACACTCCCCTCCCCATGATGAATTTTTTACTTTGGGTAAAAAAAAGTGGCTCTCTATATGGCTTAATAAACTTCATGGATTTGGCATGTCATTATGGGTTTATGTGTCATGGGTGACTCAATAACCCATGTCAGGAAGATCTCATATCCAATAGAAAAAGAGAGAATGCATGCCATACTTTATTGAAGGAGGTCTTATACCACCTCCTAAAGGTATCAAATGTCAGTTTTAGGAAAGGAATGCTAGTAGAAATTCATCCTATCCCAAAGGAAAAGCTAAAGGAAATCCATAATTCCATGTCAGCAAGGTATAATTTTGAATAGCAAAAGAGAGAGTTAATGTCGTACTCCATTGAAAGAGGTCTTATAACACTTCTAAAAGTTGTTGAATGTCAGTTTTAGGAACAAAATGCTTGTAGAATTTCTTCCTTTCCAAAATTAAAAGCTAAAGGAAAACCATAACTCTTTTTCAAGAAGGTCTTATATCCAATAGCTAAAGAGAGAGTGTCCTAAACATACAGAAAAGATTAAATTATAGATTTATCAGTTGAAATGTACCTTCTATCATTTCAAAAATTTTATTTATTTTTAATTTTGGTCATTTCATTTCAATTTTAATTTTCCTTTTCTTTTAGTTGTAGATGTTTATATTGGTGTTTCTCGACCTACTCAAAATTGCTAACAGCTAGGGATCTTTGTCTTTTGTAAAATAACTAGGGTTCCATTTCGTTGCAAAAGAAAATATACAGTTATACAAGAGGTATTAGTAGTACACCATGTATCACAAGCAAAATGTTATGCTAAAAGCAGTCCTTAAAACATCACAACAAAAGTTATGACATTATCCTTTTTCATGTCAGCAACCTTAGACACTATTAGACTCAACATAGATACATTGCACTCTGAGATACCATCGAAAAAAGATTTCATTGTGTATAACTCAGGTGCTCAGATTTTAACATGGTCATGGTAGTTACATAAGTCACAGTTCTAGAAGCTCTGGTTTGGGTTGATATTCAACAGGGTGCTTCTAGGATGCATTTTTTATAATGTTATTGAAATTAGTTGACTGCTTTGATTGACGCAATTTTAGGTGGCATCGTCCTATGAAAGCTGTCGGTCGCCGGAATTGAAATTCCGTCACCTGCTTTTGATGGACATTTAATATATATATAT
>JXCR01144054.1:1188-50677 GCA_002079205.1 Phalaenopsis hybrid cultivar | reverse complement strand
GATATCCGCATGTCCCAGCTCCCATCTTAGAAGTTTGTCTATGTCTCCCCTAACCTTAGCATCTGGATCCATATCCTCGAATCCCCCAACTTCCTAGAAACATCCTCAGGGTGTTCAAATTTACAGTATTTGGCCTACATGAACTTAGCCCATAAGCTTTTATTTTGTCTGAAGTTAATCCAAAGTTTACACATGTTGATATATTGCATATGGTCTAAGCCTTTCAATCCCAATCCACCAGCTTCCAAAGATTTAGCCACTCTTTGCCAGCTTACGCATGCCATTTTTTTTTGTTCCCAACCCAAATGAACCTGTTGAAGGTTCTTTCCAGATCAAGGAGGTGCTTCTTTTCATTGTTGCCACTTGAAGGACATAAAGAGGGATTAAGGTTAGGAAGCTCTTCAGTTGGGTGATCCTTCCAGCATTAGAGAGGCGAGAGTTAGACCAACCCTGAAGAGTGGAATTAATCTTGTCAATGACCTCATCAAATTGATTCAGTTTAGTTCTTCCTCTGATCAGTTAAATGCCCAGGTATTTAAAGGGAATGCTCAGGCTTGAGAACCCAGTATAATCTAGCATCCACTGTTTGAGTGGTAGAGAGACTCTCTTGCTGACCAGGATCTCACATTTTTCCTTATTGACTTTCAGCCCAGACACCTGTTGGAATTTTTTCAAGCACTCCATGATGTACTTGATAGATGACTTAGTGGCCCTAGTAAACATAAGAGTATCATCAGCATACATAATATGGCTAATATCCATCTTAGTTCTATTTTGATAAGCATAAAAGCTTTTTCTTTTTTTCTGGCAATCAATAAGTCTTGATAAGTAATCCATGACCAAAATGAAAATGGTGGGGGATAGAGGGTACCCTTGTTTGAGCCCTCTAGTAGCTTTAAATAATCCATGTGCTTTTCCATTTATAAATACAAAATTTGCATTGGCCTCCAGCCATCTTTTGATGATCAGATAAAACTCCCTGGAAAAGCCTCTAGCCTCCAAGCATTCTGTAATGTAGCCCCAGTTCACCATATCATAAGCCTTCTTCAAGTCATGCTTACAAATTGCATTTACCCCTCTACAAGGTTTCTCCAAATCTTGTAAATGTTCCTGTGACAGGAGTATGTTGTCCCCTATGTTTCTGCATTTCACAAAAGCTGCTTGGTTAGTGCTGATTAACTGAGGTAGTGCTGGCTGGATTCTGTGCACTAGTATTTTGCTTATAATTTTTCTTATGACATTGGTAAGGCTTAGAGTTCTGTACTGGCTCCAGCTATCCATGATAGAAGTCCTTGGGATGAAAATAATAGAGGAGGCACTTAAATAATTTGGTAAAGAGTGACCTTTGAAGGAGTATTGGATAGCTTGAATAACCTCCACCTTGATGGCACCCCAAGCTTTTCTATAGAAATCTGTTGTAAACCCATCAGGACGTGCATATTTGGAACTATCAATGGAATTTAAAGATCTTTTAATCACATCCTTCTTTGGTATTGAAGTCAAGTTCAATCTAGTACTGAACTACTTGTTGTCAGCAAACAAAGTGCTGTCAATGTGCTCTCTTTCAATGTTGTTTTCATTGACAAGGTTATGGCAGTACTGCACAGCACTTTTAGCAA
The DNA here is from genome assembly GCA_002079205.1 of Phalaenopsis hybrid cultivar. Lineage (NCBI taxonomy): Eukaryota > Viridiplantae > Streptophyta > Magnoliopsida > Asparagales > Orchidaceae > Phalaenopsis > Phalaenopsis hybrid cultivar. The sequence goes on along the minus strand of JXCR01144054.1, from coordinate 49,058 downwards.
TCTGATCTTCTTGTCTGAGCCAAGTTCCATTCTGATCCTTGATGGAATGAATAGTGTTGCACTTTCTCTATTATTTAATACATGCATGTAGAAATTAGTGTTTTTATCCCCTTCAGTGAATTTTGTTTTAGCAGCCTTTTGTTTGAGGAATTGTTCTTGTCAGTTTACAGCATTTAAAAGTTTTTCATTTGCCTCTAAAAGAGTAGCTTCATCAGTCTTCCCTTTGCTATGCTCCTCCTCCAGTTCAGGCACCTCCTTTTCTACCTTTTCCACAATCTTCAGAAGATCCCCAAAGGTGTTTCAACTCCACTATTTAAGAGCTTTGCCCACCTTCTTTTGCTTAAGCCATAGTTTAATGAAGGGGTCAAGGTGAGAATCATTCTTCCAATTGTCTTTAACAATTTTCAAGAAGTTCATATGCTGAGACCAAACATTCAATTATCTAAGAACACTTTTCGGTTAAGTACCCTTAGAGCCAATAGAGATCAACAAAGGCCTATTGTCTGAACCAGCTAGGCTAAGGTGTGTGATAGAAGTCCGAAAAAATTTTTGAATCCAATTGTCATTAGCAAAAACTCTATCAAGCCTTTCCCACATATCCTTCCTTCTCCAAGTGAATGTAGGACCACTAAAACCAAGGTCATATAACCCAATTTTTTGAATATTTTCTTTAAAAATGGATATAGTTGTAGGGTTAGGAGTTATGCCCCCCTTCCTTTCAGCAGGAAAGGAAATGCAGTTGAAATCTCCTCCCACAATCCAAGCTTTATCAATAGAACCTTGGATGTACTGCAATGACTCCCACAGCTCAGTTCTAGCAGATTTGGAGCTTCCTGCATAGACAAAGGAAGCAAAAACCTCCATATCAACGATGCTAAGGTTCATATGCAAGACTTGAGAGTGGTTCAGTAAAATAGAACACTTCATTTCTTTCCTGCAGAAAACTAAAATCTTGTTGTTGATGTTAGTGAACAAATTGAAGTCAGGGAAGGATTTGGCAATTTTCAAAGTATTAAGGTGGACCATAGGTTCCAAAATGGCTATGCACCAAATTTTATGTTTTTTGTTTAGGCATTTGAGTCTTTTTAAGGATAAGGGGTGTGGAATCCCCCTTATATTCCAACACAAAATATTGATCATTAAGAGGGAGGGGGGAGAGTAAGGTTAATATCTAGATCTAGTCCTCCCCCTAGATTTGTTAAAAATTCATTTTCTTTGATTTCTTGAGGATTTAAATATTTGTAACTCCTTTCCCTTCTCCTGTATTTGTTCTTCAAGTTTAGAGTTTCCTTTTTTTTCTAGTTTTCTGAAGTTGCCAATCTAATTCCAGTTCTTTGTTCATTTTTTCTACCAAATCTTGAGTAGGAGAAACTGCCACTAATTCATCCACAGGATTCCTTAAGTTTCTGGGAGACAGAGTTAAGTCCACCAAGGGGGCTTGCAAGGGGAGATGGTTGCTTCCACCTAGTTCCAACATCTGACCAACTGTCTCTTCAGCTGAAGTGGTCACTAAAGGCTATTCCTTCACAAATTTATGACCAGCTAGTGAACTGAGAGTCTCTACTATCCCTGCCATAGACAAGAATTTCTGGTGGACTTCTTTGTTATTCTCTTTTCTCCCTGCCATAGTGGAGATCTTCTGGTGAACTTCTTTGTTCCTAACATTTAGGAGAATGTTATTAGCATCAACCAATTCTTGCCGAGGGTTATGAATTTGCCTTCTATGAGGAGGGTTTAGCCTGTAGCATTTCTCCCTAGTGTGGCCAAACATTTTGCAATGTTGGCAATAATAGAGTTTTTGCTCCATGACTACTTCCTGCCAAAAGCCCTTGAAAGGGTCTCCAATCCATATCCTATTTACTTCAGGAAGGGTGACATCCCTTTCCACTAGAATCCTTGCAATGGCCAGTCTAGCTTTATTATACGTGGCAGCATCTATTTTCAAACGTGTGCCCAAGTTACAACCAATATTAAACAAAGCATTTAGTTTAAATAGATGCAATGACAATTTTGGTAGCTTAAACCAAATAGTCACAGTGGGGGGTTCCTCTGAGGGGTCATACTAAGGAGACCATTTTAAATTCTTCATTTCTGTTCCAGTAATGATGATTGATTATCTGGCAAAAATCCTTGCATAGTCCTCTTCCTTTGTCATCAGCATAAGGAGGTTCCTGCCATCCGACATACCTAGCTTCCAATCAAAGATTTTTAAAGAGTCAAAGTATTTCCTTACAATTTCCATCTTTGGGTGCCCCATACTAAATTTAGCAATGAGTGTGAACTGAACATCCACGTTCAGTTCAACAATATCCTAGCAAGCCAAAACAGCAGCTGGTTCCCCATCTTGATTTTCCACAGGATGTATGCAGGATGTCGAACCCCTCCCTGTAGTAGTGTTGTGAAATTCTTGAGGGAACACTACGAGATCAGGATCCACCAAGGGAGGGGAAGGGTTTCATACAAACCCAGCATATGTGGCTTTAGTCCATTGCAAATCTGTCTCCAAATCAATATGGGTGGTCATGGTTACCACCAACAGCACCCTTAAGAAGCAACAAGACACAAAAATCAATAAAATCTGAGCAGTGACATGCTCTAAAGGAAACAACCAAGAAATTCTTAGGGATCAAGAATAGCAGGAAACACAAAACCTCATCTAACAAATGAAGCAATCAACTCAATGCAAGAGTCAAACCCCAAACTGGAGGGGCAAGAAAAGACTTGCTACTTCAGCTAATCAATGTAACAGTAACTGCTTCACTCAATGGAGCAAATAGCAGCAAACTCCTTTAGCAAACCAATGGAACAATGATGAAGGATAAAAATAAGTTTGTCTGGGCCACTCCAAACAGACTCCACAACCCTTAGAGGCTCCTTGAATAGAAAGTGAACTACTTAACCCAGCTCCACAGTACCTCCAAGCAGCTCCATCACAGCCAAAACCCTAGCAGAGCACTGCTAGGTCAAGCCGCCACCATCATATATATATATATATATATATACATCTAGTTTGGAAAAATATGAAATCAAACTGATCTCATATCTTTCAAAGTTTAGATGAAAGAGACCTACACCTCAAGCTATGTATCTATCTCAAAAGATAAATACATTACTTGATAGTGAGGCTCAATCAAATAAACTAAAAAATATATGAAATCCATTTGGTCTGCAAAACCATTTTATTATGAGCTGACAAGTTCCCCTATTTAATATGAAAAATTACATAGGGTTTATATTAAGGTGGGTTCCTCAAATTTTCTTATAAAGGCAAGCCTTTATAATTAATTACATCTTAGATAACCAAAGCTACCTAGGGAAACTCTTGAAACAAATTAGGGGATATTCTCTTCAAGGAGTTCAAAGGATAAGACTTTTCAAAAGATTGCACAAAGAGGTGTAAAAGGGGAATGACTAAAATTTAGAACATTTATCTTTAGAATCCAAAGGAAGAAGGACTAGAGGATGTCATGGATCCTAAGGAGAACTATGGTGACATCCCAAGCTATCCTACTGTTTGGCTTAAGTTTAGAGGAGAAATTATTTAAATGTTTCATCCTCCTATATTTATTAATTAAGGCTTACATTTGTGTGAGATGATCACACAAATAGCCTTAAGGATGTGAGGATTTTGGTCATGGCATATGCGTAAAGAAAAGTTGAGTACTTATGTCGCACTAGGCGGAAAACCTCAAAGTCGTATGGCTTGTTGTTTAATTCTACATAATGGTTTAACTGGTGTAGACATGTTTTGTTTTTGAAGATGGTTGTGCTGCCCATAATGCTAGATTCAACCTCCTCAATGTGGCGAGTTTAAGTTTTCTAATGTTTCGAGTCATGATGTCAAATCAAGTGTTTCCTAAGGTTAATTTTATTTAAATATTATGGGGAATGTTAAAGTTGATTAGACCAGCACCAGTTAGGATCCAATGGTTCCCTCATTCCACCATAAATTTTTCTTTGGATTCACTTAGTCCAAATGAATTTACTAAACTCAATTTAATGAGTTCCATACTTTCAGTTAAACCATGGTAAATCTCATTTGCAACCGTAGGTTACCTCCTTCGATGGACTCTCGATCATCCGATATAGACATTTTAATTTAGTTGCATTTTTTGGTTTGTTTTGTTGTGATTAAATTTTGATTTGTCTTATGTTTTGATTATTGTGGTGGTGAATTTTATCTTGTTTAATTTTTTATTTTTGTTCTTTTAACATGTTGGGTGACCTTAAGCATACAAGAAAGAAAAAAGAGGTACAAAAAGGTAAATGCAATAACTTAAAAGCGTACCTATCGATTCTTCCCGCTCCTTCACCTAAAACGTTAGCTTTCGCAACATGTATATAATTTTGCAAGGAATTTAAACTGCAGGAGTAGATGAAGGTATAGCTATCAAATCCCAAGTTAAGACTTTATTAAGTCTCAGAGGATCTTAGTGGATGATTTTAGAACAAAATATAATAAGTTCAATTTGCCCTTCAAATTATTTAAGAGATTTTAAAGTGCTTGGAGCATGGCCCTGAATCACTTTGAAGATTTCTAGAAATTTTTTGAATTCATATTGAACTTATCATATAGTTTTATTAATCATCCAAGGATAAGTTAAGGTTATCCCATTGCTCAATGAAACCTGATGTTTTGTTTATCCTGAGGCTAAGACACTTAATTAATCAATTCAAATTTTATAAGAGTTATGTGGGTGTGTGCCCCTAAAGCAGATTTGAGTCATTAAAGGTTTTGGTACCCAAAATTAAAATTGGTCTTGTTGTGTAAAAAGGTGTTAATCATCAATCTTATTACCGTTTAAATTTTATCAAATGAGTTTAATTGTCAAGTCTAGGTCACTACCAAGCCCCGAACAATCACAATAGGTGAATTGGTAACTAGCAAAATTTTGATTTAAGTGACATGCATTCTTATTGATAGATCACATTGTCATCAATTATGGGCTTAAAATTAATGAAATATTATCATCCTAACTCCAACACATTACTTGAGAATTGTTTAATTTTGGTTGAATTCCAAGTCATGATAATTATGAAAATTACAATTTTATTCGTAGTACAGAAAATGTGGCAAGTGAGTTCCTACCCTTAATCTCATTGTATTTCAATCATCTGAACATGTTCATTAGTATCAAAATCACCAATTTTCCCTTTGTTAATCCTAAATTTTTATTAAAGCACCAAAATCTAAAGTTATCCCTTTGCCTTTAGAGCTCATAACCTCATAACTCATTAATCAAAATTCAAATTACTATGTGAATTTTTAGAGTGTCCCATACATGGATCAATTAAAACATTAGAGTAGAAAATGTGGATTTTCAAAATTTAATTTAATATAAATAATTATTTAAAATTAGAAAGTATTATTTTCCAAATTGATTTACTTAACTATCCAAAATAAATTTTTATTCATGAAAAAATTATTAGAGGTCCCCATAGGTCAGAGAAACACTTTGAAAAAATTCCTTGATTTTTCTTAATTAAATCTCCATTTATATTTGATTATGAATCATTTTTAATGATTTGATTAAATATAAAATGAGTTTCTAATTGACAAACTTATCTTTGTGTTTTTATTAAACCTCTCTGAGTTTAGAGAAATCAGAGAAAAAAATATTGTATTTTTAGAATTTTTTAATTTATTTATTAAAATTATTTTAATGGGAAATCAAGAACAATTCTTTTTTAAGCTCTTATTTGTACTAAAATTCAAGGTTTCTTAGAAAATCAACTTTAGTGCTCAAACTTAGTCAAATAATTTTTAAAGTTTTATTGTAGGTAAGCATAATTTTTATACACTGTGCGGAATTAATTTTGTCAATTTTTTATTAGTATTTAATTTAAATAAATTAAACCAAGATATATACATTTAATAAACTATAGAAATGTACAGAATAATTCAAATCATTATGACATTTTTCCTAAGCTTCTCTTACCATTGAAATCCTACTAAAATTATTCCCATAATTTTCCAAGTGGTATTTTAATTTATATAATTAAAATAAATCAAAATAGTCATCCTAGCTTGAAAATTAAGGTTAGAAGCATAGAGATGCCCTCTGACCTTGGAAAAATCAGAGAACATACCCTTTGTCTTAAGGAATGAACCCTAAAAGTTTCAAGCCAAGATGAGCAATGTTTAATCATATTGAATTAAAATACTTCAGAGCGTATTTAATTCATTTAAAATCAAAGATTCAATAAATAATTTTTATTTTTATTCCACATTATTCTCCTTTGTTCACTAGGCAAGAGAGTATTTTACTTTTATTTTAATAATTTTTCTAGAGAATTATACATTTTTTAAGTTCAAGAATTTCAAAAAATCCAAAAAATCCATATTTTTCTAGATAAATGAGTTGTGCCGCCTCATCCTCATCTGCGTCAAACTTTACACACGGTGTTTCGCTATTTGACGCGGCCAGCCCCCTCAGTTACCACGCGGCATGCCTTTTCATTCCATGAGTTTATCTCACTTGATCGTCTCTATCCATTCAATAAACACGAGATCAGATGGCTCTCCTTCATCGTCCCAAGTGACCTAGCCTATGAGCAGTTCACACTAAAACTCTAAGACCTCGAGCTAGACACAACGAAATTACATGGGGTTTGTTCCTAAACCTTCATCTACTCAAGACAAACATATTTATATGGCTTATATGGTATGAAATACAGTAAATACGTATGGAGAATCAAAATAAGCTCGGATTTGAGTTGAGGTTCAATACCTTTCTTTAAGAGGGGGGCCTCAATCAAATGGTTGTGTCATCTTTGAATGGACCCAACAAACATTCAGATGAAGTCGTAGGCCATGGTGAGTTGTTTAGATATTATTTTGATTGAACTTGATTTCAGGTGTTGGCTTGAGCCATGTTAGAGGCTGTTTAGGAGGGGTCTTTTGTGGGGAATCAACTCCTGTCACTCTGTGGATGGTGTGTGCACAGTTAATTTGAGTTTGGTGGAGAGTGGAGATGTGGAGAAGTATGTCCTGGATTGAGCTAAAATTTTGAGATCAAAATTGAGCTCTCATAATGGGATCTAGAGGGGAAAAATGATGGGCTTGAGCTTAGGAGTTCTTGGAGAGTGTCTTGAAACAATTGGGCAAAGTATCCCCAAGGATTTGGATTGCCTTCTTCTTTGACCATGGGAGAAGGGTTGAAATAAAATGGCTTAGGGTGGCTACCAGGGCCAAATAATTGGTGCAAAATAATGCTTATGTAGAGGGTTTAAAAGTGCCAAAGCAAATTGGAATTTGTCAGCTGAGATGGGTATGTTTGGTCTGGATGGAGGCATGGGGCTCTTTCTTTTGTTGTTTTCCAGTGAATAGGGTGGCTGGCCAAAGCAGGGGAGGTGGTTAGGAAGCCAGGTGAGCTAAGGTAAGGTTTAATAATGATTAACCCAAAATGGTTTGGTACAATGGCAATGATTTCTTGGTTTAGGCCAAAAAAGGATAAAATCCCCTAAATCAAGAGACCATTTTTTTGTGGTTTCCATAGGTTACACTAGATGGGTTGGCTTGGTTACTAGGGTCCATAAGTTGGCTATAAAAGCTGTTCTTGATCAATTTGGCATGGCATGGTGAATTTTGGTGCATGAGTTCAATTTGGGTCAAATTGGCTTGAATTTGGGTTTGGGTTGGTCTAGCCATGAAATTGGATTCAATTAATTGATTAAGATGGTGTATATGATTGTCACAAAGATTTTAAAAAAGATTGGGAGTGATTTTTAATTGATGTGGAGGTTCAATTTGAAGGAATTTGGGCATGTGGCTATGTTGCGGCAAATTTGGGAATTTTGGACATGGGTTGAAATTGAGGAAATTTAATATTGAACAAGGTCAATTAAGGGTTTCATTTGGTGTGTGGAGATGTTTCAAAGAGTTTATGATGCATAATTTGGGAAATTGGAAAGATTTGGAGGATCAATTGAGTGGGATTTTGGTTGTAGGCCAAATTGGGGCTTTTTGATTTGGGTTGAAATTGGACTCAAATGTTAGTCAATTGGAATTATATTTGGTTTGAATTGAGTTTGATCATGATGAAATTGAATTTAAAATTCAAATTGGGGAAAATTGGGACAATTTGACGGTCATTTAGGGTGAATTTGAGGAAATTAGGCCTTTAACGACAATTTTAGGCTTTTGCTCAAAGTTTGTCAAATTGATCAAATTGGGCTTAATTAAAGGGTCCAAATTGGCTTTAGAGACATTTTAGATGATTTTGAGGGTTTTGGGAATGTTTGGGCTGCCAATGATATTTTTGTAGTTTTTGCAAAATGAGGGATATTTTGGTAATTTTAGCAATTTTGGAAAGTTTTGGGCAATTGGGGTTGTTTCAAATGGGCTGAGATGATTTTTGGACAAACGTGAGTAGTTTGGGTAATTTTGGGAGTTTTGGTCAAAATTGGGGTTTGGGGATTTTTGGTGAGAAGGTAAAATTGGGGGCAAAATGCTTAGTTTGGTATTTTGGTGAAAGTGGGGTGCCAAGCATGCTAATTGAGCCATAGACCAATGGAATCTCCATTTTGGTCCTCTATATACTTGTCTGAGCTAGACTCTAGCCTAGGGCTAGTAGGTCTAGGGGACCATCTACGTGAGTCTCCCAAAAGATTAAGGGATCAAATTTAACAAGCTTGGGTTTAGGCTTGTGTGTGAATGTGAGTGAAAGTATGTGTAAATGTGTGAACTAGCTCTAGACCAACACTGAGGGTCAACCGTAAGGCTAAGTAGACATATGTGGACTTCCCTTAAGCTCCCCTTTATTGACACCACCTACCAAGTGCAAGAGGTCAGAACCAATATGTGAAACTTCAAGTTAAGCAGAGAAAAGTTTAGAATTTCTAATGGTGAGGGCTCCTTTTGTACTTGATACGCCTAAAAAATATAGTATTTTTAGCCATTATTTTATACTAGTTTTTGAGATATTGCGCTTTAATGGAAGATATTTTTGTGTTTTTCTTTCAGGTACAGGTAAAAAGGTGAAAAGTACATAAAGGAGTGAAAAAGGATCAAATTTGGAGCAAATAGGCAAAAAATGTGCAAAAGTATTTTGGCGCCTAAGCGCCAGATCCAGCGCTTAAGTGCCAGTTAAACAGAGAAGGCCGCGCCTAAGCACTGGAAGCCCTCGTGCTTAAGCGCCAGTGAAAGTTATTGGATGAGTAAATTACATTTTTTTGTGAATTTTGAAGGGTTTTTGAAGCACTTATTGGCTTAATAGGTGGTTACAACCACCATGGACAAAAATTATAGCGAATAGATGCATCTCTTAGGAAAATACATCGAATCAAGACACATTTTGAAGAGTTACCAAGGCACCTTTTTTAGAATATTAAAAGAAGGAAGATTAAGACTTTGAAAGGGGTCCTGAAAGTCCTGAGGAAGTTTTGAAAGTTAGTTGGAGAGATTTTCAGGCACCACATATTTGTCCTTTTTTTATTTTAGTTTTATATTGAGAGTGTTGTAAAATAAAAGAGATTCAAAGGAACTTCAAGAGTTTGGTGGAGGACATGAGATAAGTTTTTATCCTTTGTTTTGGACTATTTTTTGCATCAATTGAGACTTATTGTTGGTTTTACAATGATTTCTACTTTTAAACTAAACTGTGGTTTTGTTTTCTCCATGGATTCTGAGTAGTTTTCTTTATCTTTCTTCTTAAAATGATAAGTAATTAAGTATTGGATGGAAGTTGTGGAGAGTATTGATCTTTAACGTTGGAAGAAGTTGTGATGATTTAAATCCATGCACTTCATTTACTTCTCGATTTGGCCAATCCAGATGTTCAAATTTATTGTGAGAACATGTAAGAACTGGGCTGGTATTGTCTCAATCAATAATTGGAAAGAATCACGTGAGTTGGATGAATTGCGTTCATATGATTGAGTGAAAATAAATAGGAAAATATTCATTGAAGGGTGTAGAGTTAGAGGAGTTTAAAGTGACACGTTAAAGCCCCCAACTTGGTTTATTATTTTAGATTCTCCTACGAGATGTTAGCCTCAAGGTGGAGGGAATCGAGAAAACTCTAGAGTGAGAGCTAGTATCTTCCCTGTCTAACCGGTCTTCAGAACTATTCAAACTTTAAATTAGTTCATTATAGATCTCTAGTAAGGGTAAAAAATATCATTGCTCCTATTTGGCACAACATAATATGCATTCTTCCACAACAAAATTTCTATACTTATTACTGATTCATGATAAGGAGAAATATATTTTAATATTTAGTACTTTTCTTCTACAAAAACTCAAGTTATCTTTTTAAGTTTATTTTGTTTTCTTCAAAATATTAAAATTACAAAAAATATTTAAACTTTCTATACTGTAAAAACTTCTTCAGTTTAAATAATTGTCTTTTAAAAATAGAAAGTTTTCCAAAAAGTGCATACTGCATATCTTCCCTATGGGTTCGATATTCAGGTCTTAATCAAAACGTCCAATATTACCTGATAATGATATGTATACTTGTGTAGTATCCCAATATATATAAATTAACAGTTAAATTCTTATTTTTCTTCAGGATCAAGTTTTGGGTTTTGATGTAAAATAAGGAAATATAAGTGAAAATTATAATCAGAATTTTTGTTATATTGTTGCATATAAGCAATTATCTAGGATCAAGTTTTTAGCGTCGTTGTCGGGGAAGTGAAGTGAAAATTGTAAAGAATCTACTGATTTAAAAGCAAATTTCTATTTTTAGTAAGACTTATTTAAACTTTAAGTTATTGTATTTTATTTTGTGTATGTTTAGTTTTATTTTATTTTTTGTTAGTCTATGTGTAGTTCAAGTTCTGAAGGACTAGTGCCCTACGATTTTGAATTAGATAGAACTATTAGAAAAATTAGTAAAACCAAAAAAATTAAAAATCATGAAAAATCTAAAAAAATTACATAAATGGCAAACCAAATGATCAAAATGCTAAAATTGATCAAGAGTTTAAACCTTTAAGAGATTATGCCAACCCTATTGTTGATGAACTTCATTGTAGTATTCAAAAATCTACTATAGTAGCTAATTACTTTGAGCATAAACCTGTTATTATCCAAATGATTTCAAATAATCAGTTTGGGGGATCACCAACTGAAGATCCAAATTTACATCTTGCCAATTTTCTAGAATATTGCGCTACATTTAAATATGATGGTGTATTAGATGATGTCATAAGACTTTGGTTATTTCCTTTCTCACTGAGTGATAAAGGTAAGATGTGGTTGAATTCATTAATTCCTGGATCTATCAGGACTTGGGGTGATTTAGCACAAAAACTTATTGCTAAATATTTTCCACCATAATAAATTGCGAAGCTTAGAAATAATATTATATCTTTTAATCAGTTTGAAGGAGAATCTATTTATGAAGCCTCAGAAAGATTTAAAGAACTCTTAAGAAAGTGTCCACACCATGCTATACTAAATTGGTTAATAATTTAAACTTTTTATAATGGATTAGTTAGATCTCTTAGATTAATTTTCAATGTCGTTGCTGGTGGTTCATTGATGTCAAAATCATTTCATGATGCTTATGCTTTAATTGAAGAAATGACTACCAATAATTTTGAATGGCCTTCTGAGAGGGTGAATCCTAGAAAAGTAGCCAATATTCATGAATTTTATGCATTTAGTATGTTAGCAAATCAAGTTGATGCAATATCAAGGAAATTAGACAAATTTAGAATAAATTTTTCTTAACCAATTTCCATAATTGAGGAGAATTCATTAGGCCAAATGGTAGTTTCTCAAGAATCATTAAGGACTTTGAATGATAAATAATAAGCAGAATAACCCATATTCAAATTATTATAACCCAGGTTGGAAAAACCATCCCAACTTTAATTGGTATAACAATTCGGGTGATAATAATCAACATTGGGGGAACAACCAAGTAAACCCATTGGGAAACTGGAACAATCAAGGGAATAAGAATTATAGATCTACTTATCCTCTAGATTTCAATGGTAATACGCAATTTAAGGAGTTAAAATTGTATATAAAAGAAGTGGTGCTAAAAATGGGAAATCAATTACAAAGTCAAAGAGCTACAATTAGAAATATTGAGAATCAACTTGGGTAAATAACAAATTCATTAAGTAATAGATCCTAAGGAACATCTCCTAGTAATATTGAACCAAATCCAAAATGCCAGAACAAAGAGCAAGTAAAAGCCGTTTGAAAAATCACCACCTAGTAATACTGAATCAAATCAAAAAGAAATTAAAGTAGAGAGAATAAATTGAAGAATCAATAGAGGACACTCCAAAAAATTCTAAGAGACCCAGTTCTCCGCTAAAAATTGATTTAGAAAAACCACCACCTCCATTTTTTCAGAGACTTCGTCAACTGAAGTTGGATAAGCAATGATAGTGCCGACGCTTTTTTCTATTGGAGGAGTTGCCTGTAAGAAGTTGTCGGTCACTAGAATTGAAATCCAGTTGCCCATTTCAGAAAGATGTTTTAATTTACATATATATTTAGTTTTAGAAAAATATGAAATCGAACTGATCCCATATTTTTCATAGTTTAAATGAAAGAGTACTATACCTCAAATCATGTATCTATCCCAAAGGATAAATACAAGACTTGAAGATGAGGCTCGATCAAATAAACTATAGAATATATGACATCCGTAAGGTCTGTGAAACCTTTGTATTTGTCGACATGTTCCCATATTTAATATAAATATTGGTCTGCAAAACCTTTGTATTTGCCGACAAGTTCCTCTATTTAATATAAAAGATTAAATAGATTTATATTAAGCTGGGTTCGGACATGCTTCCTATAAGGGCAAGCCCTTATAGTTAATTACATTTTAAATAACCGAAATCACCTAAGAAGGCTCTTGATTAAAATCAAAAAATATTATCTTCAAGCAGTTTCCAAGGGTAAGACTTTTCAATGAGATCGGACGTAGAGGTGTGAAAGGGGATTGGTTCAAAGTTGGAACATTTTGTTGTAAAGTCCAAAGGAGGAAGAACTAGGGGATGTCATAGATTTAGAGGAGAACCTCATTTTATTGTAGAATCCAAAGGAGGAAGAACTAGGGGATGTCATGGATCCAGAAGAGAACCCTATTTTATTGTAGAATCTAAAGAAAGAAGAACTAGGGGATGTCATGGATCCAGAGGTGAACCTCAGTGACTTCCCAAGCTATCCTAATGTTTGGCTTCAATTTTGAGGAGAAATATTTAAGTGTTTCTTCCTGCATTATTGAAGAATCCAAAGGAAGAAGAACTAGGGGATGTCATGGATCCAGAGGAGAACCTCGGTAACTTCCCAAGCTATCCTAATGTTTGGCTTTAGTTTTGAGGAGAAATATTTAGGTGTTTCATCATGCCAATTTTATTAGTTTTGGCTTACATTCATGTGAAACTATCACATAAATAGCCTGGAAGATGTGAGGGTTTAGGTCATGACTAACGACGACCTCGGAATCTTAAGACGAGTTAGGGCTTATGTTATATAGCAGGGCTATACGAAGGCCTAAAGATTAGATAAGGATTTATGTTGCATAAGAAAGCAACCTCAAAGTTCTATGGCTTTGTTGTTTAAGTCTAAGGAAGGAAGATTGGTTTAGTTGGGGAAGACATATTTTGTTGTTGAAGATGGTCGTGCTGCCCACCATGTTAGTTCCAAGTTCCTCACCGCGACGATTTTGAGTTCTCTAGTGTGTCAAGTTATGATGTTAAATCAGGTGGCCCTATGATTGAAGTTCTTTAAATTTTATGGGGGCATGTTAAAGTTGATTAGAGCGACACCAGTTATGATCCCACAGTTCCCTCATTATGACACAACTATTTTCTCTTGGAGTCTTAGTTCAAATGAATTTACTAAACTCAACTTAATGAGTTTCATGATTTTATTTAGACCGTGGGAAGCCTTGTTAGCAATCGTAGGTTACCTCCTCCGAGGAATTCCCGATCATCCAATAGAGACGTCTTAATCCATCTGCATTTATAGTTTTTTGTGATATTTATGATTAAATTTTGAGTTGTTTTATATTATGAATGTTGTGGGGGTGATTTTCATCTTGGTTGATTTTAATTTTAGTTATGGTTTTGGTTTCGTGGCTATCCTAATAGTTTTATTTTTCATGCAGGATGACATTATTATTTAGCATGCAAGTTTGCAGGTATAAAAGTACAGTATGAAAGTATAAGAAAGACAATGCTGAAAACTGTAAAATTGTACCTAACGAGTCATCTCATTCCACCACCTGAAACTCAAAAGGCATGTTAATACAGTTTATATGAGACAGTGAAGTAAAATTTTGACGATCTGTCTAACCCTATGTCATATCTTGGTGGGTCCTTAGGAGTTTAATTAAGGTTGATGTTACCCAACAAAATATATTAAGTTTAGTAGATCTCTGAGGTATCCAACAAATTTAGAGAAAGAAGCAGGTCTGTGCTACTTTCTCGCTGCTTGGTGAAGAAACCCAAGTTCTTTTCAACTTATTATGTTGCTTAATAAATGATCCTGTAAATACCCTTAGTGCTTAATGAACATTGATGTCTCAATTATCCCTAAGAGTAAGGTGATTATCATTTGTGACTTAATTTTGAAAATTATGTGGGTGAAGAGCCTTAAAATAGCAAGTTAGAGACTTAGCCAAATTTTGACTTGGGCTTGTAGTGTTTAAGAGATGTTTTAATTGTCAATGATGTTTACTTTTCTAATCCTTATTTAAATGAAACTTGATTTAGCCTAAGTCATTACTAAGCCCACAAGATTTTGGTGTGTCTTAGTCATTGTAAATAAAAATAACTTACAAGTGATGATGATGATTCATTTTTTTCTTTTTTTTTGTTCATGAAATAGGGGTATTAAATTAGTGATATACTAACACCCAAAATTATACCCCTAAATCTAGAATCATTTAATTGACTAGACTCTCAAATTTATGTAATTTAAGGAAATTGCAAATTTATCCATTTTAATTAGGACAAGTGAGGTTGGTTTCTATCAGTTAACCCCCTTGTGTTTCAATCATCCAAATGTGTTAATTAGAATAAAAAATTTCCCATTTCCCTTTCTAAAATTAGGCCTAAATGTTAATTTAAGGCTAAATTTCCAAAATTACACATTTGCCCTTAAGGCTTTAACACTTCATAATTTGTCAAATTCAATTCAAATGACTTTTAAATTTTTATCCTACCTCATTCATGGGTCAATTAAGACATTAGAGGAGAAAAGGTGATTTTTCAAAATTTAATTTAATTAAAATAATTATTTTAATGCAAAAATAGAATTTTTTAAAGAAAATTTTGAACTTGATCTAGGTAAATGCTAATCTATTGAAATTTTCACTAGATGTGCACTTGAACTAGAGAACACTTATGACCAAATTTCATGATTTTTTGAATTTTATTTGAATTTTAAGAATTATTTAAGATCTCAGGTATTTATTAAATATAAAATATTTTAAATGGAGAAAATTAAGTGTTATAGTTTTGAAAAATCTTCCTGATGTCAGAGAACTCAAGGGATAAGATTTTATATTTTTGCGAATTTTATTTGATTTATTGGAATTATTTTTAATGAAAACCCATTTTTGTCTTTAAAAATTATTTTTAAGCTTTAAAACTCAGTATTTTTATTCAGAAAATAAGGAAAAATATTCTAATTGTTCCTAATTGTTTAGGAAAGAATTTATAACATTTCGAAGAATTTTATTATTTTTGTGATTTTTACGGATTCTTAATTATTTAAATATTTGAAATAGGTTAAAAATCAAGTTTTTATTTTAAATATCATTTGATTTTAGAAAATACCCTGGATCATGGAGAACTCAAAAAACTAAGTTTTATAAATTTTCAAGTTATAATTTAATTATTAAAAATCATTTTAGTGTCAAAAATGTTATTTATCTTTAAAAATCAACTTATGTTTCCAAATGAACTCAAAATGCTTTGAAATTTTTATAGTGAGTTTGTTGCATCCTAAATAAAAGTGGAGATCAAAAATCAAGCCATTTTGTTTTTTGTATTTTTCTAAATTAATTATCTTAGTGACTTAAAGTTTGTGAAGACTAGGTGTATTTTGAATGACTTGGCTTATGGGAAATTTTTATAAAAGCTCTCTGGTCATCATAAACTTTCCAAAATTTTCTTGATTTTTTCTAAGCAACATGCTAATTTCCATGGTTAATTTAAGCAAATAATGCATATAAACTTGAAAAAAATGATTCTTTATCTAGGGATCTCCTCTGACTTTGGAAAAACGAAGAAATGTTCATTTTAACAGACGCAACAACATGTTAAAATTTGAAGCCATGGTGATATTATTACATGCATGGAGAATCAAAACATCCAAATAATTATTTAATTAATTGTAAATAAAATATGCATCACATGGACTTAAAATTATTTTCACATTGTTCTTCTCTGTTCACTGGGTAAGAGGGTATTTTTATTTTATTTTTATGATTTTTCCACACTAAGATATGAATTTTTAAAGTTAGGGATCATTTTCTGAATTAGTTAAATCCTTATTTATCTATTTAAACACACGGTGCCACCTCAACCTACAACACCTCAAAAACTCTACGCGGCGTGCTCCTATTCAATGCTGCCATCCACCTCAGGGCTGACTCAGCCCGCGGCTTATGTTCATAAGTGTTGTCTGACTTGATCTTGACCATCCATTTGATACATGTGCGATCAAACAACGCTCCGTCATCGTCCTCGATAGCCTAGTCCAAGAACTGTTCATCTTCTAGCCTTAAGATCTCTCTCATTTCTTATCCAAATTAGATGATCTTTTTTAAAATGCTCGTCTAAACTAGAGGAACATATCCATATTGTTATGATGCCATAAAATCAACTCAAAATAAATGGAGAGTTCAAATAGGCTTGGGAGTAAGAGAAGTTTTATACCTTGGATCTGAGAAGTGAAGCTTCAATCATAGGAGCTTGACATGTTTTTTGGGGTCCAAAGAGGCTAGGGATTGAGCCTATGGTCTTGGTGTAAGACCTAAGTGTGATTTTGATGAAACCCGATTTCAAGTGTTGGTCTAGAGCTATTGTAGAGGCTGTTTCAGAGGGGGATTTTATGGGGCTTTGGCTTCTTTCTCGGTTGTGAAGGTTTGGGCACAAGTAATTGAAGTTTGGTGGACTGTGGAAGTGTAATGAGCTCTGTCCTAGTTTTTTGCAGAGGTTTGAGCTCAAAATTGAGCTTCCACAGTGGAATTCAATGAGGGAAAAGGGTTGGATTACACTGAGGGGATCTTAGAGAAGGTTTGTGAGAAGTTTGGTGGGGCTATCTCTAAGAAATTTTCAGCATAGCTCCCGTGACTATGAAGGTGAATTTTTATAAAACTGGGCATGGAGTGGCTCTCAGGGCAAATGTTTGGGTGCATTGTGGTGCTTTGGTGGAATGCAGAGGAGCTCTACAATTTGATTTGGTTGAGCTGAACTCTAGGTTCGATTTGGGTGAAGTTCCATGATGTTGGCTCTCAGTTTTGAGCTTCTCCAGTGACTAAGAAAACCGACCATGGTGGAGGGAGGTGGCTAGGTACTCAGGGCATCCAGGGGAATCTGTCAAAGCAGCTTAATGCAATGAGGTTTATTTTTGGTAAGGGTATCTTAAGCATGTGCATTTTTTGAAATAAAATACCTTAATTTGGGGGATTTCTGGTCCATGTCTTAGTTTAGGTGGTTAGATGGGTTTTCGCTCAGTCTTAGGGTCTAACCAATGACTGAGGTGGAGTTAATTTGATGACTTTGAGGTAGTTAGGCATCTTCAATGCATAGGTTCAATGTGGGTTCAAGTGATCAAAGTTTGAGTTTGGGCTAGGTTAGCCATATCAATTGACCCAATTGATTGATTAACATTGTTTAGATGATTGTTATTAAGATTTTTGGTGTAGGGTTGAAATGATTTTAAGTTCAATTGGTAGGTCAATTTGAGGGATTTTTGAAATTTAGTCAATTTGGGCATATTGGGTTAGACATATGGTCTAGTTTGGGCGAGCCTTGGGATAAGTCCAAATTAAATGATTCAAATGATCAAGGGAGATGTTGCAAATATTTTTCATGAAGGGATGGAGTGGAAACTTTAAGACTAATGCCATCAATTTGGCAAGATTTTGAGACATGGCCAATTTGTGACAAATTTTGGGCTTTTAAACTTAGGTTGAAATCAAACAAAATTGAGGTCTCATCAAGGCCAATTGAAGGTAAATTTTGATGTATGGAGATGTTATGAAGGTTTTTCAACACAATTTGTGGCCAATTGAGTGGACTATAGGTTCAATTTGGTGAACCAAGTCATGGGGCCAAAATTGGTGTTTTTGGTTTAGCTCCAAATTGGGTTCAAATTATGGACAAATTGAGCTTTTACTTGGCCCATATTGGTCATATAAAGTTTTAATTTGAGTTTAGATTTGAAATTAGGGTAAATTGAGACCAATTGGATAGACATTTGGGGTAATTTGGGGAAAATATGGTCCTTTAGAGGACAATTTAGGGTTTTGATCGAAGATTGCCAAATTGGCCAAATTCGATCATGTGATAGTTGAGAAAAATGAAATTTTGAATATTTTGGAGGTTTTGGGAATTTTTAATATTTTTTTGGAATTTTTGGAATTTTGGGCTAAGGAGGGGTATTTTTGGTAATTTGGCTAATTTTGGTGATTTTGGGTAGTTTGGGTGTTTACAAGGTGTTTGAAATGATTTTTGAACCATGTTGGGTATTTTTGGTAGATTTGGGGGAGTTTCGGGGTAAAAGACTAGGTTGGGTAACTTGGTATAGTTGGAGTGCCAACCACCCTTAATAGCCATGGACTAATGGAAATCCCATTTTGGGTCCTCTATGTAGTGGTCTTAGCCAAACCCTTGTCTAGGGCTAGTGGGTTTAGCGGACCACCTACAGGAGTCTCCCAAAAGTACCAAGGGACTAGAACCTAGAAATTTGTTTAACATAGTGAGTGATTGTGAGTGCAAGTGAGTACCAGTGAATGCCT
Organism: Phalaenopsis hybrid cultivar; assembly: GCA_002079205.1. Taxonomy (NCBI): domain Eukaryota; kingdom Viridiplantae; phylum Streptophyta; class Magnoliopsida; order Asparagales; family Orchidaceae; genus Phalaenopsis; species Phalaenopsis hybrid cultivar. The sequence continues at coordinate 30,105 of JXCR01144054.1, read as the reverse complement.
TGGCCCTAGAACAACACACAGAGTCAACTCTAATGTCCATCAGTCCTAAGGGAGACTCATCTTGATTTCTGCTATAATGACCCCACCTACTAAGTGCTAGAGGTTAGGACCAATGTGTGGAACTTCAAGTTGAGTAGAGAAGAGTTTGGAATTTCTAATGGTGAGGGCTCCTTGTCTAGTTTTCTAAGAATAGTCAATAGGAAAGCCCTATGGCTAGGCCTTAGGCTACTAAAGAGGAAAAAACTAAATCTCAACAAAAAATGAGGTCAACAAATGGACCCCTAATAGGTGTGGTGTGCTAGGCAAGCACACCGCGTGTATTGGCGTTGACCGAAAAGATCAACAAAAACCAATACAAACTCCTAAGTCAGCAGACCCGGAGGTATGTGTATAGTTGTGTATGTGATTTGTTTCTGCTGAGGAATTAGCAGATGATCTTTTGATTGAAATCAAAGAGTAGGGAATCTCGTTGAGGATCGAAGAGTGAATTTTGAGCTATGAAATTTTAGGTATTTATAAAGGTTGGGAATCAGTATGCAAGTGCTGACCCCGAGGTGGGAATTAAAATTTGGGTATCAATTCCAAAATAAGAATCAAATGCCATAATCCATTTAAAGTGGTCTTAAAACTGATTTCAAAATATGAGAATAGGATTGTGTGGAAAGATCCAATCGAGATGGTAAACACAGAGGCTCGCATCCAGCTTCAAAGGGTAACAATAGTGTAGAAGAAAGCGTCCATTAAGGATACATCTCCAGAAAGAAAGGACTACACCAGTTTGAGTTATCACTAGGGAGTTACATTAGAACTGACATGTGACATGGAGAATATATATGTCACATTAGGAAGGAAAGTGCTAGGACTCACATCCAACTCAAGCGATGACGAAGAAAATGTTTGCTACATTGAAGAGGGAAGCACTGGGACTCACATCCAACTCAAGAGGTAACAAGAAAATATATTTGTCATATTATGAGGGAAAGCACTAGGAATCACATACAACCCTAGCAGTGATAAAAGAATATATATGCTACATTGAGAAGGAAAGCACTAGGAGTCATATCCAACTCAATAAGTAACAAGAAAATATGTGTGTCACATTAGGAAGGAAAGTGCTAGGACACACATCTATCCCAATCGATGACAAGAGAGTATATGTGCTACATTGAGAAGGAAAGCATCAGGACTCACATCTAACTTAAGAGGTAACAAGAAAGTATGTGTGTGCCACGTTAGGAAGGAAAGCGCTAGGACTTACATCCAACTCGAACGGTGACAAGGAAATATGTTTGTTACATTGAGAAGAAAAGCAGTAGAACTCATATCCAACTCAATAGTTAATAAGAAGATATGTGTAGCGTCACGTTAGGAAGGAAAGCACTAGGACTCACATCCAACCCAAGGGGTGACAAGAGAATATATGTGCTACATTGAGAAGGAAAGCACCAGGACTCATATCCAACTCAATAGGTAAGAAGAAGGTATGTGTGTCATGCAGAGTATGCAGATTCACACATGTGAATTTGTGGGAAATATGTGAATAGAATATATGAAGGAATTAGAAGTCTTAACATCCATTGAAGGGGGCCTCACACCGAGCCTCAATAAATTTGAAATTTGAAGAAATTGAAAGCCTTAACATCCATTGATGGGGGCTTCACACCGATCTTAGGAGAATTTGAAATTTGAAGGAATCAGAAGCCTTAATATCCATTAATGGGGGCCTCACACCAATCCTCAAAGAATTTGAAATTTGAAGGAATCGAAAGCCTTAATATCCTGTGAAGGGGGCCTCACACCAATCCTCGGGTACAGGGATTCAAAATTTGGATAGTGACCCCAATAGTCATATGAAAATAGTGTATAGAGTTTGTGATGTTAAATTTGCAGAAATATGTCATGTGAAAAGGTTGATTTTGTTGAAGAGGATTAGTAGAGTTTTGTGGGGTTTTGTGCAGAGTGCGAAATTCCACGGGGATGTGAAGAGAGTTAATGCAGATAAAGATGGTTGTGTTGTGCGCACAAAGAGTAAGAAACTTCGAAGATGAGAGAATCTACTCAACAGATTCATTTTCTTTCCTTATTGTTTTTATCACATTTAATTTTTTTTTCCAAAATATGTCTTTAAAATTTTAATTTTAATTTGTTGATTTTCAAAAGAAAATTGTTTTATTGTTTATAAAAAAAATTTATTTAAATTTATTTATTGTTAAAAATTTGCTGTTTCATTCTTTGTTCATTGAAATTCTGAACCAACGCATGGTTCGTAGCTTTCATCCATCGTACAAAAAGGCAACTAAGAAAAAGGCACCATTTTGAGAGAAATTTCCATTAATCTATTCGAATCATAATATCACAGATCGAAGATAGGCTGACGCCTCAAAAAGGTACAATATATAGTATATGTCAAAGTACATTCAAAACATCTCATGATATGAATACATTGTAGGCCGAATATATCAGATACATATCAGGTTGCCAAAAAAAATAAAGTGAACCCTCTAACCATCTGTACCAGGTACGACGAGTTCCCTTTTAAGCCATGCTCCAAGATAAGAGTTCCCTTCGTAAGTACTTAAAGGTACAACCCTCTCATAGCTTGTACAATAGTAGCTCTTCCAGTTTTGGGTCTGGCTAAAATCCATATGGTATTTTGATGTTGTCCATCCTACAGAAAGTCACGGACACCCTACGATGCCGTACCTCTGGAATGCAATGTTTGGCGACATCTACATCGTTGCCTTAAGAACGAGCACTGGCCCAACTAGTAGGGGAATCTCTACAAAGCTTCTGGGCTCACCATTGCCGATGATGTCAATTTATTTCCCTAATAAATTGTTACTCTTGCTTAGAAAAGAGACCGTACAGAAGGGTCTTACAAAATCTTGATGATCAATATGAGGAGGTATGCAATCACCCTCATCATAGATGTTGATAATACAACTATTTGGAATGTAGGTAGGAGGAAAAATACTCAATTTGACCATTCTTTTGGTCATCCACTTTACTGTTGGTGGTAGTGGATCTACTTGATCGTGTCTGAGGATCCCAAGCGGATTCCCTTGTCTGTCATTTATGAAGTTGTAGCAGCAGCCACATTGGATGGTAATCTTTCCTTTTCTTCACATCCATTTCCTCGGCTCGAAATAGGTCCTTTCCATAAGTAAACCTGCACGACCTCTTTCCCTTAGGTCAAAAATGCTGTCAAGAAAACTTTGTTCATTAGTCTCTGAGAAGACTCTGGTATATAGTTCTAATCCCTACAGTGTGTTGATGAATTTTCCCCAAACTTCCTCGTAAAATTCATATTTTATTTTATTTACTTTGCTTAGTTTGTAGTACTCCATCGTACTATGGGTCAGAATCTATCACGGGCGTTCTTCCCTCTAAACGTTGGCGGGAACCCAAACTTGCGTTGGTTGATCTAGAGCACGAGACTAGGCACTAGCAGGATGTATGACGCTGGACTCCATGGTACATACTGATTTGTCCCCAGTGGGACGTACGGCTCATTCATCATAAAATTTGAAGTCTGAGACCCATCAATGCTGGAGGTATACTCTTCTAATGTACTAAAACATTGTAAATGTAGCACATTGCAATCCGAGCATCCTACAAACGCACTTATGGATGATGTCCCTGCCGGTATTTCAGTGTTGCACATTGGGTAACCCTTGCATAAAACATCTGAAGCTGAAAGTGTATTTGATTCTGCGAGGAACCCTCGTTCTTCATCTGTGGTGGGTAGTATAGAAGAAGTCTCTTTCATATCTGGATCGTAGATATTCCCGTCAAGAATAAGGGTGAGTAAGTTGTTTGCTTCCTTTTTACATCCACGTTCTTCCCGTAGAATATCCCTCAGTTTTCTTCGGCTGGCATTTCTACGCTGATTCCTGCAAAGCAAAGCCTCTGAGAGTCATTCATTATTGGCAGCTACTAGGCCCCTGGATGGTGTAGCCATCATGGATGGCAGACAACTGTGCCGTTCCCTTGGGTCATGCTCTATCATCACGTTCTTTCCTTTATGTGATGTATTGCCTTTGGCGGCCACCCTAAGCAGTGAAGGAAATCCCTCCTTTACTTGGCAGCCGTCTACATTAATAGAGGACCTTCTCAGTCCATATCAACTTGGTTAAAGTCCATGTTGAAGTCTATGGTGCCACCCTGTGGTGCCCTTTCCTCATTCAGTGCGAGGCTCCAACCATATTTAAAAGCGAAGATCAGCCTCTGTCCCTACATTTTCTGCAAATGACAAAAAGAGGGTCAGTGAGCCAAAACATGACATGAATAAGAATAAAACAAAGTATTTATTAAAGTGAATTTGAGCTTAATTTAGTGAAATGCATTGTTTACTTATATATGAATTTTATTTAAATTCTTTTGTGGAACATTAACTTTAAAAGTGGAAAGGAGAAATTTTTTTTCAAAATTTTCATTATATTAAGGTTACCTATAAAATTTGGGCCCAGCCATAGACATTTGGCCACATAGATAACCCCAAAATAATCAAATTTTCAAAGTTTCAAAGTAAGCAGAGGCAAGAAGCATCAAGCTGCGTAATAGGTTTTTAGATATCGTCCATTTTTTGGTAACATTGGTCTTTCACCCTAGAAGTCCACTAACTGGTAGGCTCCTCCTGTGTAGACCTCTTCAACAACAAAGAGTCTCTCCCAAGTTGGCTCAAATTTTTCACCTATTTTACGGGGTGCAAGAATAGGCTTTTTGAGCACAAGTACGAGGTTACCAACTTTAAACGTCCTTGGGCGGACCAATTTGCATGGGCTTGAACCCTCTTCGCCTGGTAAAGCTCCAATTATTGTTGTGCTTCTAGTTTTTTTCCATCAAGACTTTCTAGTTCTTCAAGTCTGAGTCTTACACTTTCTTTCATTGTGAGTTGATTGGCAACGACAACTCTGAGAGATGGTGTCTGGATTTCTAGCGGTAGCACGGCCTCGGACCCGTACACGAGCAAATAGGGTGTACACTGAGTGGGAGTCCAGAAAGTCATCTAGTAAGCACACAAGGCTTTAAATAGTTTGTTGTGCCAATGCCTTTTATTTTCATCCAGTGTTTTCTTTAAAATATGTACCAATGTTTTGTTGAAGGCTTCAGCCAGACCATTTGCTCTGGGATAGTAAATCATAGAGTATCTTCAATCTATCCATTATCTTTTGATGAAATTGTTGGTCTTTGTGCTTCTGAAAGCTGTCCCATTATAGGAAATTATTCTTCACGGTACTCTGAAATTGTAGACAATTTGGCTTCTTAAAAATTGAAGAACATGCTGTGTCGTAACCTCACACAACGATACTTCCTTTGCCCATTTGGAGAAGTAATCTGTAGCGGCAATTATAAACCTATGTCCTTTGAAAGATAGAGGGTCAATCAGACCTATTATGTACGTGCCCAAACACTCAAATAGCCACAAGGCAACAGTTGCGTGTAGTACATTCAGAGGCTAGTGTAAGACCACTCAATGCACGTGACATTTCATGGCTGTATCCATGTAGTCTGATATGATTGCTAGCCAATAATATCCGAGTTTTTTTATCTTCGTTTTCAATTTTGGCCCTGACTGATGAGCGCCACACAGTCTGACATGTACTTCTTTGACAATATTCTATGCTTCGGCTCTGCTCAAACATCATAGCCACATCTGGTCGAATGGCTTCTGTAGAGAACATTTCTCACCAGGGTGTAAGACATGGCCCTTCTTGTGATATGATGTGCCTCAGACTTGTCTTTTGGCAGCTTTCCAGTATGCAAATATTTTATTAATGGCTTATGCCAATCTTTGTTGATGTCTGTAACTGTATTTATTGTTTCTTCTTTTCCAAGCTTGGGTAGAGTTTCGAGGTCCATTTGAGACAAAACTTGTTCTCCATGCACTGTGATTTCAATAGAATCTTCTTTGGGACATGCCATTTCCTTAACAAGTTTTGCTAGAGCGTCGGCATGGGCATTATCTCCCCTAGGAATCCGGTAGAAAGTCACATAGGGAATCTGCTCCAGGAGCTTCATCTTGTACTAATGGTATTCTGCTAACCTTGGTTTCAAAATTTTGTATTATTCAGCGATTTGCTGTTTGACGAGCTGGGAGTCGCCATAGATGACAATGTTTGTTATATCCATTGAGATTGCCATTCCCAATCCAGTGATTGAAGCTTCATATTCTGCTTCATTGTTGGTGCACGGCTCTGTTAGATGGTATGAGAACCTTAGCATACCCTTATATGGCGTGATAAAGATCAAACCAATTCATGCTTTGCATAGTATAACTGCGTCTGATTCTTTGTCTTTTCTGGCTGACAAAGCATCGTCCAAGTACATCTCCCAGCATTGCGCACTGAAGAATTCCATTTATAGTATTTCCTCGTCTGGTAGCTCGTCGTCGAGAGAAGAACTAGCTGGCAGTGGGTGTGCAGCGAGAAAGTCTGCTAGTACCTTTCTATTAAAAACATTGAGGCGAACAAAAGTTATATCAAATTGCAATAAGATCATTAACCATCTTCCTAGACGTCCGGAGAGTGTTGGTCAAGTCATCAAATATTGCAATGGATTAACTTTCAAAATTAAGATAATCTTATAAGAAAGCATGTAATGTCTAAGTTTTTGAGCGGTTAAAATCAATGCCAGACAATGCTTCTCAATAGGTGGATACCTTATCTCCATCAGTATTATACGATGACTTAGGTAGTAGAGAGCATTTTCGTTACCTTCGTCGTTGACTTGAGCTAAGAGAGCTTCACGAGAGTCACCTAAGGTCATGATATAAAGTATCAATGGTTTCCCTGGAATAGGGGCTGCCAAGACAGGAGGTGTCATTAAATATTGTTTAACATCCTCGAAAGGTGCTGACATTTTTCTTCCCAAATAAATTTGGCATCCTTTTTAATTAATGCTGAGAAAGGCTGACACCTACCTGTGTGATTAGAAAGAAAGCGTCTCAGATACGTGAACTTCCCAAAAAGGAACGTAGTTGTTTCAAGGTTTTAGGAGGAGGCATTTCCAAGATAGCTTTAATTTTATCGGCGTCGATCTCGATTCCTTGTTGACGGATAATGAATCTCAAAAATTTCCCAAAAGTAATGCCGTAGGCACACTTTAAGGGATTCATCTTGAGATTGTATTGTTGTAATCATTCAAACACGATCCTCAAATCGTGCAAATGGTCTAATTTTCATTTTACTTTAGATGACCAAATCATCCAAGTAACATTCCACTTGATTATGGATGAGGTCATAAAAAATCTTTTTCATTGGGCGTTGATATGTTTCTCCAACGTTCTTTAGGCCGAACGTCATCACTGTGAAGTAGAAAATCCCAATCGGTGTTCTGAAGGCTGTAAGTGCTGCATCCTCGGGAGTCATCTTCATTTGGTTATATCCCGACGATCCGTCCATGAAAGAGAAAATTTCATGTGTTGAAGCGATATCCACCATCATCTCTAGTATGGGTAGTGGAAATTCATCTTTTGGACATGCCTTGTTCAAATCTCTGAAGTCAACACAAACACAGATCTGTCCATTTTTCTTTTTAACAGGTACAATGTTAGATAACCATGTGGGGTATTGTTCTTCTTTCATAAAGTTAACATCTATTAATTTCTTCACCTAAGTGATGACTTGTTGTTCTATTTCGATGCACGTTCTCCTGAGGGCTTGTTTTACTGGGGTTATATTCTTGTCCACCCTGAGTCTATAAACCGCAATCTCTGCTGACAGTCCTGACATTTCATCGTAGTTGCATGCAAAACAATCTTTAAATTCTGTTAATAGTTTGATCAATTTTGCAGATTCTTCGTCATTGAGTAGAGAACTTATAAATGCAGGTCATGGTTGTTCTTCAATCCTGAGGTTGATCTCTTTCAATTCATCATGGTAGATTTAATTTCCTCCTCAAATTCTAGTGGAGCATCTTCTATTGGTTGATCCCACCCTCTTCTGACTCATCAGTAACAACCATGCAAAATTCAGAATCATCAACCGGTCCGACTGTACCAAATCTGAGACCCTCTTTTGAATTTGGAGTTCGACTTTTGCCATTCTATAATTTCTCAAAAAAGTTGAAATTTATCTTTTGGCATTTGTTTTGGTAAGTGTCCCTGTTGAATTAACTTTTGAACTTTTGAACACAAGGAGAGAAGTAACTAAAAGGCAATTCCAATAATTTATTAGGATCATCATCCAAATTTACATGTTTTTCAAGCTTAGTAGAGGTAGAAACACAGTAAAATTTGATCGGCTTTGAACCAATACTACGGACTTCCTTGACCTCTAAACTCTCGACCTTTTGAGGGAGAATCAGAGTGAGCATTCATATAGTGGTTTATCCGATCATACATTATTTCATATTCATTCTTCTATGTATCTTTTATGGATACCTTGTACTAATGTTTCTTCTGTCTTGTCATCATTATCTCATCTTCAGAACTGTCTTCATCATCAATGTTGATGGTTGGCCTAGTCCGTTCAACAATTAAATTGATCCTTCCTCGTCCATGTCTACGGCCTCGACCTCGGGTGCGCGAACTAAAAAAACTTTCACCAACTCATTGCAAGGGAGTGGTGGAAGATCGTTGAAGCGGAGTTGAATGGCCTCCTCTTTGTAATTCTTCTTAATCTTCATCTTTTTTTGTGATAACTTCACGAGAGAAGAAAGTCTTCTATGGAGGAGCGTAGTAGGCAGCATCTTCATGGATACCAACTTCATGAATTGAAAATGGTTCTAGATCTTGACCACTTTTGCGGTATTTGATGCACTGATGTAGAGATGATGGAACCATATTGTGCTCTTGAATCCATGGTCGATCCAGTAGACCGTTAAAAGAGGTCTCGGCGTCGATGATATGAAATTTAACGGTTTCGACGATTTCTCCAACCTTCATAAGTAATGTAATTGATCCAAGGGCTCTTTCTCCCTTTTGGCTGAATCTTCTTAACATCATTTTATCGGCCGTAAGCTCTTGAGCTTCAATATCCAAATAAGCCAATGTTCGTAAGCTCATCAAGTTAATAGATGCTCCAGGATCTACTAAAAATGTGGACAACAAAAATTTGCCGATGTTGACGAAAATTTAAAGTGGACGGCTGTGGTAGGCGTTATTGCGCAGCAAGTCTTCATCAGTGAAGGTTACCTCAGGCTATTCTTTCAACGAACAAACTTCATCTGAGGATGTACAGGCCAATTGAGCTATGCAAATTTCAGGGTCAAGCAAAGCTTTAACCAGAGACTCTCTCATCTCCTGTTACATGATCAGAGCGTCATAGATGCTTAATCGTGTCGGCAACTTCCTAAGATGAGCTAGCACATTGTAGTCTATTTTGTTTGATCCTTTGATTTTGCTTTGATCATGTGGTTCTTCCACTGGTGGAGGTGGGGGTATCTCCTCTCAAGTCAATATCTGCTTTCCTTTGTTTATTGGAGCTATTTTTGGTGGTAACACTTTTTCACTCCTCAAGTTAACTTTTGTGATTTCTTCTTATTAAGATATCATTATTGAATCTTTTGGCATCTCTTCTTCTTTGTTGAAAAGATATAATTTGATGGTAAGCGGTGTACCGTGATGCTTGAGAATTGGCTCCTCGTTATCAGTGTCCTTGTAAACAAATTCATCCGACCCAAGTATGATTTGAGGATCATTTTGAGGATTGAGATTGAATTTAGATTGGTCATAATCGGTTACATTATCACCAAAAACAGTTAAAATGTAGCTGAAATAACAATCATTATATTCATAAGACCCCATAGGGACAAATATAATCATACAAAGTCAAGGGTTTGAGGATTTTCTTCCTCAAATCTGAGACAACCATTCTAGTAGAGGTAGCCCCTATACTACCCCTCGTGTTATCAATCTTTGTTGTGATGTTTTTCTTCTTCTTCTTTGTCCTTGATGATGACGGCTCTCCTTACAAAACCTTCATCTCGGGCTTAATATGCTACAGACTCTAAATGGAGGCTTATTTTGATGCAGACTAGATTTTTTTTAGTAATTTCTTGGATGATTTGATCCAGACCTCATTCCATTCTTCATCTTTGGTATATGCAGAAGATTGTTTTGATGGATCCTATATTTGATTGAGGACCCTCTTGAGCTCATCCCAAGTTATACTCCATCCGTTTGTTCTAGTATACAGATCGATTGGGGAGATTGGCTCAGCCGAAATCATATTTATGGAAACTTTTTCAGGCTCTTTTAAATATTCTTTTAGTATTATTATGTTATCTTCTTTAAAGTTCCTCTCAAGCCACTCTTTAAAGATGAAGCATTTTTCTATAGTGTGCCCAAGCAATCAGTGGTATGGGCAATAATTTAGTTCATTCTCTTATCCACCTCTTCGGGCTTCTTCAGATTTGGTAGTTTGAACTCTGGCTTCCTCATCGGACTTCTGAATATTTTAGGTATAGCTTCATTTTTGAAAGAATACACTGTTTTACATCATTTTGACAGGGACATTTTCTTATCCCCTGCTCGTGGTGATCCTTCTTCATGTGGTTGCTTGTTGGACTGACTACTCTGTTTCTGAGCATACTGTGATGAAGACTAGCGAGGCTCTTCTGCATATATCTTTATCAGCTGCTTTCCTTTGTCGATGGTCGCCACTACTCCTGTTTTCTTTTCGAACACTCTAGTCACCTTAGCCTTTCTGTGTGGTTCCATGTGTTTGATTTCCTCTTGAAGATTGTTGGCTTTATTAAGTAGCTTCTTGAAGGATTTGATGGTGAGTCCCATGAGCATGACAGCTACTGGCCCATGAATGCAATTGAGTAGAATTTCAATCGCATTATGTTCCTGTAGCTAAGGTTCACATTTCATGCTAAGGTTTCTCCACCTTAAAATGTAGTCCACCAAAGTTTCTGTAGGCTTTTATTTTTTCCATCATGAGCTCTCCAATGGACACATGGTGTTGTGCCCAGATAAATCTTTTCACAAATAGTTGTTCTAACCTAGGAAAATGTTTTAATTGACCTGTTGGCCAAGTCAGCGTACCAGTCAAAAGCAATTCCTGACAAGCTGTTGACCAACTGCTGGAAGAGTAGAGCTTCACTATTTCTTAATTTTAGTTGGATGAGAAAATTTGGTTTTTGAGGCACCTATTGGCTTAATAGGTGGTTACATTCACTATGAACAAAAATTATTACGAAAGGATGCATCTCTTGCGGAAATACATCAAATCAAAACACATTTTTAAGAGATACCAAGCTCCATTTAGAGAATTATAAAAGAAGGAAGATTTATACTTTTAAAGGGGTCCTGAAAGTACTGTGAAAGTTTTGAAAGTTCTAAAATGGGTGAGTTAGTTTGAGAGATTTTCAGGCACCACATATTTGTCCTTTTTATTTTAGTTTTATATTGAGAGTGTTGTAAAAGAGAAGAGATTCAAATGAACTTCAAGTGTTTGGTGGAGGACTTGAGATTACTTTTTATCTTTTATTTTAGACCACTTTTTTGTTTTAATTGAGACTTTTTTTTGGTTTGACAATGACTTCTACTTTTAAACTAAAGTGTGGTTTTGTTTTCTGCATGGATTGTGAGTTGTTTTCATTATTTTTCTTCTTAAAATGATAAGTAATTAAGTGTTGGATGGAAGTTGTGGAGAGTACTGATCTTTAATTCTGGAAGAATTTGTTATGATTTAAATCTATGTACTTCATTTACTTCTTGATTTGGCTAATTCAAATGTTAAAATATGTTGTGAGAACATGTAGGAACCGGACTGGTATTGTCTTAGTCAACAATTAGAAAGAATAACATGAGGTTGTATGAATGAAAATGTAGTTTATAAGATTGAGTGCAAATAAATAAGGAAATATTCATTGAAGAGTGTTAGAGTTAGAGGACTTTAAAGTGATAGGTTAAAGCCCCCAACTTGGTTTATTGTTTTAGGTTTTGATACGAGTTAGAGAACTTTAAAGTGATAGGTTAAAGCCCCCAACTTGGTTTATTGTTTTAGGTTCTGATATGACATGTTAGCCCCTAAGTAGAGGGAATCGAGGGAACTCTAGAGCGAGAGCTAGTATCTTCCTTACCTAGCCGATCTTCAGAACTATTCAAACTTTAAATTAGTCAATGTTCTTTGTAGCATCTCTAGTAAGGGCAAAGATTATTATTGCTCCTATCTGACACAACACAATATGCATACTTCTATAATAGAATTTCGTGATAAGAAGAAAGATATTTTCATATTTAGTGCTTTTCTTCTACAATAACTTAAGTTATATTTTGAAGTTTGTTTTGTTTTTGTCAGAATATTAAAATCACCAAAATTATTTAAACTTTCTTTACTCCAAAAACGTCTTTAGTTTAAATAATTGTCTTTTTAAAAATAGAAAGTTTTCTAAAAAGTGCATATGGCATATATTTCTTGTGGGCTTGATATTCAGGTCTTAATCAAAAAGTTCTATATTACTTGATAACGATACGTATACTTGTGTAGTGTCCCAATATAAATAAATTAAAATTTAAATTATTATTTTTCTTCAGGATCAAATTTTTGGTTTTGATGCGAAATTAGGAAATATATATGAAAAACATAATCAGAATTATTGTTATACTGTTACTTATAAGCAATTATCAGGGATCAATAACCCTCTAGGAATAATCAACAGGGAAGCCTTACGGCTAGATGCTAGGCTACTAAAGAGGAAACTAGACCTTAACCAAAAGTGAGGTCAATAAATGGGCCTCAAATAGGTTGGGTGTGTCGGACAAGCACATTGCACGTATTGGAATTGACTGACGAGAACAACAAAAATAACACAAACTTCTAAGTGGACAAACTTACAACAAAATGTAGAATTGAGTGACAGTTGTTTCTGTTGGTTAGTAACAAATACTCTCACTAGTGAAAAGAAAGAAGATTTGAGGAACAATCGTCAGGCAATTTGGTAGACCTAGTGAAGACTCAATTTGAATTGATTATATCAAAGAGAGATTGGATTTCAATTTAAAATTTTAAGAAGGTGAAATTATGCACTAAAAAACCAAATTGAGTTGAAAACACAAGCGCAGAAAAGGGAATAGGGCGTCAGAGCCTACCCCGAAAGTGACGATGGGAAGAGGACGTTTAAGCCTACCCTAAAAGTCGAGATAGGAATAAGATATCTGAGCCTACCATAAAGGTGGAGTTGGGAATAGGACGTCTAATCCTACCCCAAAAATGTGAACAGGGGAATTTGGCATCCAAGCCTACTCTAAAAGTGTAAATATAGGAATTGGGCGTCAAAGCCTACTTTGAAAGTGTGAAGATGTGAGTAGAGCGTCTAAGCCTACCCTAAAAGTGTAACGATGGAAATAGGGTGTCCAAGCCCACTTAGAAAGTGTAAAGATTGGAATAGGATATCTAAGCCTACTCTAAAAGTGTAAAGATGGGAATAGGGCATCCAATTCTACTGTGAAAGTGTAAAGATGACAATAGGGCATTTAAGCCTACTCTAAAAGTGCAAAGATTGGGATAGGGCCTCAAAGCCTTCCCCGCAAGTGTAAAGATGGCAATAGGACATCTAATCCTACTCCGAAAGTGTAAACATGGGAATAGGGCATCAAAGCCTACCCCAAAAGTGTAAAAATGGGAATAGGACGTCTAAGCCTACTTTGAAAGTGTAAAGATGGGAAGATGGTGTCTTAGACTACTTTAAATGTGTAAAGATGGGAATAAGGCATCCAGCCTACTCTGAAAGTGTAGAGATGGAAATAGGTTGTCTAAGCTTACTCCAAAAGTGTAAGTATGGAAATAGGACGTCCAAGCCTACTCCAAAAGTGTAAGAATCGGAAAAAGGCATTCAAACCTTCTCCGAAAGTGTAAAGATAGGAATATGACATCTAAGCTTACTCTGAAAGTGTAAAGATGGGAATAGGGTGTCAAAGCCTACCCCAAAAGTGTAAAGATGGAAATAGGACATCTAAGCCTACTCCAAAAGTGTATAGATGGGAATATGAAGTCTAAGACTACCCCAAAAGTGTAAAGATGGGAATAGGGTGTCCAAGCCTACTTTGAAAGTGTAAAGATGGGAATAGGGCATCCAAGCCTACTCTAAAAGTGTAAAGATGGAAATAGGACATCTAAGCCTACTTTGAAAGTAAGGATGGGAAGTGGAACATAAAAATTGAAGAGATTTGTGAGGAGTAAAAAACTATGTGGGAATGTGGAAGAGTTAGTGTAGACGAAGATAGTCGTGCTACGTAAGCGAAGAGTAAGAATTCCCAAACTCGAAAGTGCAAATTCATTTTTTATTCTTGTTGTCTTTATCAAATTTAATTATAAAATATATTTTCAAAATTTAATTTATGTTGGATGATTTTTTTAAAGTGAAATTTTATTCAAATTTTCTTATCATCATTTTTTATTGTTTTCTTCTTTGTTCATCGAAGTTTAGAACCAACGTATGGTTCTACAGCTTTTTATCCATAACACAAATGGGAAATTTTACAAATATGTTGAAATCTGAATGAATTTTCATTAATTTGCCTCAAACAGATATTATAGACTGAGTACATTCTGAAAGCATCAAAAAAGACAATCTTGTTGAATACATCTGAAACATAATATGCTAATTATATATCATATATGTTGTGGTGACGCAGTATAAGAGGTGACAAAAAACTGTCTATCTGTCCTCTATGAGACGAGCGCCTGATCAAGCTGACTTACTAAGCCACTCTCCAGGGCAAGAATTTCTCTTTGCATGTACGTAGAGGTACAACCATCTCATAGCTTGTATGACTATAACTCCAATTTTGGACCCGGTCGGAATCCGTATGGCATCTTTTTGTCATCCATCCTTCTCAATGTAATGGAAACTCAGCATCATGGCACTCTAGGGATGCAGTGTTTTGCTAGATCGACTTTGTTTCCCTGTAAAATTAGTATCAAACCCACCAAAAGTAGAATTGTAATTGATCCTCTGAACTCACCGAGTTTAAAAAAGTCGATTTCTTTTTCAAAGAAGATGTTGCTTTTACTCATGAACAAGACCTTGCAGAAAGGTCTGACAAAATTATGGTGATCTATATGTGGAGAATACAATATCCCTTTACATATATGTTGATGATACAATTATTCAAAATGTAGTTCACTAGTATGACGCTCCATCTGACTATCCTTTTTATTATACATGTTATTCTAGGCATTCCACAAATGCTCCTGTGCCTGTTATCTGTCTAGGGAGCTCAACGTTGCTAGTCGGGTCTCATCTGAAATTACTGATAATGTCAGCTCTGTAGCAAACTCGGACTCATCCTCTGTAGCAGGTAAACTGGAGGATGTCTTTCACATGCAAGGATCATAGATTTTCCCCTTAAGAATTGGGGTAAGTTTTTGGCCACTTTTAAGCATCTTTTTTCTTCACGTAGGAGAGCACTGCATTTTTTACTTTTGGCATTTCTGAGTTGAGTTCTTCTTATCGGTGCATTTTGCATTCTCTCATCATCAGCACTAACTAGATGTCCTGTTGGCACAGTTATCATGGAAGGCATGCGACTAGTCCCTTCCATCAGATTTTGTTGCGTTTTCATTTTCTTGCTCTTCAATGAGTAATCCTCTTTTATCTAGATCTTGAACAACAATGATAGCCCTTCTTTCTCTCAACGATTCACAACGTTCATTAGGGGGCCCCCATAGTCCACGTCCACCTGACCAAAGTCTAAGTAAAATCTATGATGCCACTCTAAGATGCTCTTTCATCATTAAGTTCGAGATTCTAACCATTATTGAAAGCAAAAATCAGCTTCTATCCTGACATTTTTTTCAAAAAATGTAGAAAAAACAACATTGAGCTCAAATTTAGTAGGAAAAAGAACAAAATAAAACATTTATTAGATAGAATTTTTTTTTACATGGGTGTGAAGATAATATATATATATATATATATATATAAGAAGCAAGATGGTGGTGGCTGGAGAAGGAGCTCTGCTAGGGTTTTAGTAGGGATGAGGTCTCACTAGTGAGCATGGTCTTGGTGGCTGATAACAAGAAGAGTTTTTGTTACCTCCCTGACTATTTTCCAAGTGGTCGCAGTGGTGGAGCTGCTTCAAAATGTTTACCAAGGCACATTAGTTTCTATCGGCACTATTTTTGGTTAGAGGAGTTGCCTGTAAGAAGCTGTCGGTCACTGGAATCGAAATCCCGTCGCCCGCTTCAAAAGGACATTTTAATTTTTATATATATTTAATTTTAGAAAAATATAAAATCAAACAGACCTCATTTTTTTTCATAGTTTAAATGAAAGAGCGTTGTATCTCAAATCTTGTATCTATCCCGAAGGATAAACTTAAGACTTGACGATGATGCTTGCTCAAATAAACAAAGGAATATATGATATCCTTTTGGTTTGCGAAACCTTTGTATTTGCCGTCAAGTTCACCTATTTAATATAAAGACATCTTAAATGACCAAAGTCACCTAAGAAGACTCTCGATAAAAATTAGGAAATATTATCTTCAAGGAGTTTCAAAGGGTAGGACTTTCAATGAGATCGGACGAAGAGGTGTGAAAGGGGATTGGTTTAAATTTGGAACATTTTGTTTGAGATTCCAAAAAAGGAAGAACTAGGGGATTTCATGGATCCAGAGGAAAACTTGGGTGACTTTCTAAACTATCATAATGTTTGGCTTCATTTTTTAGGAGAAATATTTAGGTTTTTCATCCTGCCAATTCTTTTAGTTAGGGCTTACATTGGTGTGAAACTATCACACAAATAGTCTAGAAGATGTGAGGGTTTAGGTCACGACAGATGACAACCTCGAAATCCTAAAAAGAGTTACAGCTTATATTGTATAGCATGGCTATAAGAAGGCTTAAAGATAAGATGAGGATCTACGTTGCATAAGCAAGCAACCTCAAAGTCCTATGACTTTGTTATTTATATCTTAAGAATAAAGATTGGTTTAACTGGGAAATACAGGTTTTGCTATTGAAGATGTCTGTGCTACCCACCACGCTAGCTCCAAGCTCCTTGCCTCGAAGAGTTTGAGTTTTTTAGTGCATCAAGTTATGATGTCAAATCAAGTGGCCCTATGGTTGAAGTTCTTTAAATTTTATGGGGGCATGTTAAAGTTGATTAAAGCGACACCGGTTAGGATCCTACGGTTCCCTCATTCTGACACCACTACTTTCTATTTTATTTTCTTAGTCCAAATGAACTTACTAAACTCAACTTAATGAGTTCCATAATTTTTTTTAGACCATGGGAAACCTCGTTAGCAACGATAGGTTACCTCCTTCGAGGAATTCCCAATCATCCGATAGAGACATCTTATTTTAGTTGCAATTGTAGTTTTGTGTGATGTTTGTGATTAAATTTTGAGTTGTTTTTTATTTTTAATGTTGTGGCTATGAATTTTATCTTGGTTGATTTTAGTTTTAGTTTTGATTTTGGTTTTGGTTTTGTGGCTATCCTGATAGTTTTAGTTTTCATGCAGTGTGGCATCATTATTCAGCATGCAAGTTTGTGTAAGAATAAAAGTATAACATAAAAGTACATGAAAGGCGACGCTGAAAATTATCGAAGCGTACATAACAAGTCTTCTCGTTCCACCACCTGAAACTTAAAAGACATGTTAAGACAGTTTATATTAAAAGAGAAAGTAGAATTTTGACGACCTACCTAACCCTAGATCATATCTTGGTGGGTCCTTATTAATTTGATTAAGGATGATATTTGTCAAGTAAAACATATTAAGCTTAGTAGCCTCCGAGGTATCAGACAAGTTAAGAGGAAGAAGCAGGTCCATGCTTCCCTCTTATCACTTGGTGAAAAGCCTCGAGCTCATTTAAACTTATTATGTTGCTTAATGATTCATCCTATGAACACCCTAATGCTCAATGAACATCGATGTATCAATTATCTCTAAGAATAAGTTAATTATTATTTGTAATTTAATTTTGAATATTATGTGGGTGAAGACCCTTAAAAAGGTAATTTAGTGTTATTGGAACACTTAGCCAAATTTTTGTCCTAATTGGGCTTGTAGTGTTTGAAAGATGTTTTAATTGTGTTTGTTTTTCTAATCCTCATTTAGTTAGTCTTGATTTAACTTAGATTACTACTAAGCCTATAAGACGTAGGTGATTGTCATAATTAGCTTTGAAAAGGTTAAGCTTTAGGTGGTTATGATTCATGATTTGAATTTTATTTGAAAATCAAATAGTTATATTAAATTGATTAATGATTGACTTCAAAAGTCATACCCCTAAGTTTTGGGTTCATTTTATTTTAATAAACTTCCAAATATTAATAATTTTGAAATTTATTAACTTATCCTTTCAATTAAGAAAGTGAGGTTGGTTTCTACCATGTAATCCCTTATGTTTCAAGCATGAAAATTAAGATCAGAGGTTGCTCATTTCCCTACTTGAATTAAGCCTAAATGTTAAATAAGGCTAAATTTGCAAAATTACACATTTGCCCCTAGGGCTCTAACACTTCATAATTTGTCAAATTCAATTCAATGACATTGAAATTTTTATCCTGCCTCATTCATGGGTCAATTAAGAAATCAGAGGGGAAAATGTGATTTTTTAAAAATTTAAGTTAATTTAAATAATTATTTTCATGCAAATAATAAGATTTTTTAACGAAAATTCCTCACTTAACTAAGGTAAATTCTAATCCCTTGAAATTTTTGCTGGAGGTTGACCTAGACCAAAGAAGCCTTTGGAACCAATTTCTTGATTTTTTTTTACTTTTATATAAATTTTAAGAATTATTTTAAGTTCTGGGGTATTTACTCAATATAAAATATTTTAAATGAGGAAAATTAAGTTTTACATTTTTTGAAAAAATCTTCCTAAGGTCCGAGAACTCAAAGGAGAAAATTTTAATTTTTTTTAGTTTTAGGAATTATTTTTAGTGAAAACTCATTTTTAGCCTTTAAAAATTATTTTTAAGCTTTAAAATTAAGTATCTTTATTTAGAGAATCACAAAAAATATTCTAATTGTTCCTAAGTGCTTAGGAAGCAATTTAGAACGTTTTCATGAATTTAATTATTTTTTGTGATTTTTATGGATTTTTAAATATTTAAATATTTAAAATAGGTTAAAAATTAAGTTTGTATTTTAAACTCTATTTTGTTTTTTTGAAAATACCCATAATCACAGAAACTCAAATAACCTTATTTTAGAATTTTTCAAGTTGTATTTTGATTTTTAAAAATCATTTTAGTGCCAAAAATGTTATTTATCTTTAAAAATCAACTTAGGTTACCAAATGAATTCAAAATACTTTGGAATTTTTATGGTGAGTTCTCTAGATCCTAAACAAAAGTGGAGATAAAAAATCAAGTCATTTTGTTGTTTGTATTTTTCATTATTCATTATCTTAAGAATTTAGGGTTTGTATGGATTAGGTGTATTTTGAATGACTTGGCTCATGAGAAATTTTCCTAAACGCTCTCTGGTCATCATAAACCTTCGAAAATTTTCTTGTATTTTTCTAAGCAACAAGTGAATTTTCATGATTATTATAACTAAATAATGCACATAAACTTAAAAAATATGATTCTCTATCTAGGTACCTCCTTCGACTTTGGAAAAACCAGGGAATGTTCCCTAAGATAGAGGCAACAACATGCTAAAATTTCAAGCCATGGTGATATTACTACATGCATGGAGAATCAAAACATCCAAATCAGTGTTTAATCAATTAAAAATAAAATATGCATCAAATGGACTTCAATCCATTTCCACATTATTCTCCTCTGTTCACTGAGCAAGAGAGTATTTTTATTTTATTTTTATGATTTTTCTACACCAAGATATAAATTTTTAAAGCTAGGAATTATTTTTTTATTTGTAAAATTCACTATTTGTCTATTTAAATGCGCGGTGCTGGCTATTTCCAAGGCAGGTCCGAAAGCATGAGTGGCGCACTCTGGTTGGATGTCGCCATCCACGTAGCCGCTGACTTGACCCGCGGTTCATGTAAGAATACATTGTCTAGCTCGATTTCCTCCGTCCATCTGATACACACGCGATCGGACGACTCCCGTCATCATCCACAATACAGTGATCCCGTGGCCGTTCACACTAAAACCCTAAGATCTCAGCCTAGACTCAACCAAATTACCTCGGGTTTGATCTTATGGACTTTTCTAAGTGAGATGAACATATCCATATGGTAATCATGCAATTAAATTAAGCCTAATTAAATGGAGAATAAAAATAGGTTCGGGGGGAGGAGAGGTTCAATATCTTAGATTAAGCCTCTTGCTATGGTGAAATGTCTAGACCCAAATTTGACCAAGACCGATTTCAGGTGTTGGTCTAGAGCTATGCTAGGGGCTCTATGGAAGGGGGATTTGATAGGGAATTGGCTTATCTCAATGTGGTGAAGGTGTGGATGAGTTTAATTTGAGTTTGGTGGAGTTTAGAGGTGTGGGGAGCTTTGTCCTTTTATCGGCAAGGTTTTGAGCTTAGAAATTGGGCTCCGACAAGGGGATTCAGGGCAATGTGGTGGTTGGGTTGCACTAAGGAGGTCTCAAAGAGGCTTTAGGTTCAATTTGGGGAAGTCTCTTAGAAGAATTTTTAGCTCTCCCTCCATGGCCATGGAGGTGAGCATTTTATAAAAATGGCTTTAAGCTTGCTGCTAAGTCCAATTGGGGGGTGAAATGTGTTTCCTAAGTGGAGGGCAGAGAGACTCTAAGCTTAAAATTTGATGTGGTGGCCTCTAGGATTGAATTGGGTTTAATCCCATGTGGGTGGCTCTCTATTTGGTCATTTTTCAGGCACTAGGCTCGCCGGCAGGTCAGGGGAGGTGGCTAGGGAGGTTAGGTGAGCCAGTGTAATATGTCACAACAACTTAATGTGTTTAGGCTTTGTTTAAGCTTAAGCAAACATGGCATGAAATCCATTAATTTAGTGGACCTTTAGTCCATGGCTTCGTTTAGGTGGTTTTAAGAGGTTTAGGCTAGTCACTAGTGTCCAACTAATGGTTGTGGAGTCATTAACTTGGTGACTTTGGGGTAGTTAGGCCATCTTTAGTGCATAGGTTCAATGTGGGTTCAAGTGATCAAAGCATGGGTTTGGGCTAGTCTAGCCATGTCAATTGACCCAATTAATTTATCAACATTGTGTATATGATTGTTATGAAGATTTTTGGTGAAGGGTTGAAGTGATTTTGAGTTCAATTTGTGAGTCAATATGAAGGATTTTTGAAATTTAATCAATTTGGGCATGTTGGGCTAAACATGGGTCTTGGTTGGGCTAGCCTTGGGCTAAGCACAAATTGAATGGTTCAAATGACCAAGGTAGATGTAAATATTTTTCATGAAGGGATGGAGTGGAAATTTTGGAGCTAAGGCCATCGATTTGGTTAGATTTTGCCAATTTGGAGCAAATTTGGGGCTTTTTGGACTTATGTTGAAATCAAATGAAATTGAGGCCTGACCAAGGCCAATTGAAGGTCAAGTTTAATGTATGGGGATGTTATGAAGGTTTTTCAACACAAATTGTGGAAAATGGAGTAGGTCATGAGTTCAATTTGGTGGAACCAAGTGATGGGGCCAAAATTGGGGTTTTGATCTAAATCAACATTGGGTTCAAATGATGGACTAATTAAGCTTGGATTTTGTCTAGATTGGTCACATCAACAGTGGATTTGAGTTTAGATTTGAAAAAGGGCTAAATTGAGACAAATTTAATAAACATTTGGAGTGATTTGGGGAAAATATGGTCCTTTAAAGGGCAATTTGGGGGTTTTGATCAAAGATGGCCAAATTGACCAAATTAGGTCATGTGATAGTTGAGAAAAATGAAATTTAGAATATTTGGGGGGTTTTGGGAATTTTTGGGATTTTTTTGGAATTTTTGGAATTTTTGGGTAAGGAGGGATATTTTGGTAATTTGGCCAATTTTGGTGTTTTGGGTAGTTTGGTTATTTTCAAGGTGTTTCAAATGATTTTTTAACCAAGTTGGGTATTTTGGGTAGATTTGGGAATTTTGGCCAAATTTGGGGTCCCAAGGTATCTAGGTAATTTGGGGGAATTTAGGGGCAAAGTGCTACGTTAGGTATCTTAGTAGAGTTGGAGTGCCAACCACCGTTAAAAAGCTATGGACCAATGGAAACCCCATTTTGATTCCTCTATGTAGTGATATTATCCAAACCCTAGCATAGGGCTAATGGGTTTAGAGGACCACCTGCATGAGTATTCCAAAGTATCAAGGGACCAAAGCTAGGAAATTTAAGTTTAGGATAATGAGTGATTGTGACTGCAAGTTTGTACCTTAAGCCCTAGACCAACACATATAATCTAAAATTTATTGTGTGGTAGGCTTCCTCTCAACAAAGCATTACCAAAAAAATTAAATCTAAAATTTATAGTTAGAATCCTATTTCTTGGGGTGAAGCCATCTGAAATAGAAGTCTAACACCTTCTATGTCTTTTTTCTGTTGGAGGATTTTCATATGTTACTTCCCTCTAATGAAATTCTCAAGTTAAAGGGATTGAGAAGCCCCTCAAAGTGTTGGTTGTTCCATGTTGAGGATAAATCCATTCCTCATTTATTTTTTGCATGTTCTTTCTCTCAAGAAGTTTGGAAGGATAAACTTAAGAGGTTAACTTTAAACACTATCAATCCGCATTGGCTTCATCTTAATACCTACTGGAGTAGCTAGGCCAATACCAAGGGTGCTCCTATGCCTTTTATAATTGCCTGGTTTTTGTGGATGTCTAGGAATCAAATAAAGTTTGAGGATACTTCACCTTCCACCAGCTTAGTGGCCAGGAACTATTATTCCTTTCTACTTAAACTTATCAAAAAAAAAAATTCCGCAAAATTTTCTTATCATGCTTGCCTGAATAAGTTATAGTACATAAGATCTTAAAGGTACAGTGGAAAGCCCCTTTTCACCCTTACATAAGGGTGAACACTGATGGAGATTTCTCTGATCTAGGTGTTGGTGTGGGGTGGGGGGGGTTTCAGGAATCAAGAAGGAAATTATTTATGGTCTTTTCATGCTCATGTCATTGCTAGGGATGTTTTGGAGACTAACTTATTGGTTGTCTTCTGGGATTAAAGACTGGCATCCAATACCAATTGGAAGCATATTTAAGTGGAGGTGGACTCTGCTTGCTTACTTCAGCTGTTGGAAAGTCAAGGCCAAATTCTTGGAATCATTAACAAAGGCTGCAAAAAATGAACTTATTCAGATCCTCCTTCAATCTTCAATTCTCCTTTATCTTCAGGGAAGGTAATGGGCCTGCAAATTGGCTTGCTAGGCTTGATTTAAACAGTTTTGATGTTGTTGCTTCCACTTCTTCACCCCCACCTCTTTTTTTTTTCTTTCAGGGGGACCTTTTTGACGTCCCCCATCTTTGAATTATANATATATATATATATATATTACTAGAATATGAAACTTAAAAGCAGAAATGAGAACGTTGAAGTATGTAACTTCAATAAGTTATTACAAAATAGTTGGCCCAGTCTAGAGGCTTGGCCAAGTAAATAACCCCAGAACAATCAAAATCTTAAAATCTCATTTTGAGCAATGTCAAGTTATATAGTATGTCTTCAAATATCGTCTATTGATCGACATCATAGATCTTTCACCTCGAAAATCCACTACCTGGTAGGATCTTCCCAAATAAACATTTTCTATGATGAATGGTCCCTCCCAAGTTGGCTCAAAATTTTCACCTATCTTGCAACATGCATGAATAGGTCTTTTGAGAACAAGAACGAGGTCACCCACTTTCAACGTCGTCGGGCAAACCAATTTGTCATGAGCTTGTACCATTCTTGCTTGGTAAAGTTCTAAATGTTACTGTGCTTCAAGTTGTTTTACCTTAAGACATTCTAATTCTTTAATTCTGAGTATTGCACTTTCTTCAGTTGTAATTTGGTTGGTGACAGTGATTTTGAGAGAAGGTGTTCAAACCTTGAGCAGCAGTATGACCTCAAACCCGTACACAAGTACGTAAGGTATACATTGAGAGGGAGTTCTGAATTTCATCTGGTAGACCCAAAAAGCTTCTAACGGTTCGTTATGATAATCTCTTTTGTTTTCTACCAATGTCTTATTTAAGATTAGCACGAGAGTCTTACTAAAGGCTTTGGCTAGCCAGTTTGCCCTGGGATAGTAAATCGTAGAGAACCTTCTGTCCATCCCTGATCTTCATAAAAAGCCAGTCTTCCTGACATAATTGTTCCTGATCCTTTCTCTTTTTTGGTTGACAAAGCTTCGTCGAATTAAATTTCCTAATGTCTTCCTCAAGATGATTCTATTTGCTGTATCTATTCTTCTACCTATTCATCGTTGAGTGGGGACCCAATTGGAAGTGGGTGTGCCGTGAAAAAAATCTGCGAGAATTTATCTTTTGATAGAGCAACAGGGAACAAGAGTTATATAAATTGTAATAAAATCATTGGCCATTTAGCTAAATATCCAAAAAGTGTTGGTCTGATCGTCAAATATTGCAATGGATTAACATTCAATATTAAGGTAACTTTATGACAGAGCATGTAATGCCTAAGCTTTTGGGTGGCAAAAATCAAAGCTAGACAATACTTCTTATTGGGAGGATACTTTATTTCCATCATTATTAGACATTTTCCTTACCCTCATCATTGACTTAAGCTAACAGGGCTCCGAGAGAGTCTTCTAAGGCTGTAGTATAAGGTATCAATGATTTTCTTGGATAGGTGCTACCGAAGCAGGAGGTGTCATTTTGTATTTTTCTTTGGCATTTCTCTTCCCAAATGAATTTGGCATACTTTTTAATTAATGTTGAAAAGGGCGGACACCTACCTGAGAGATTAGAACTAAAGTGTCTTAGATATACCAACTTTCCTTGGAAGGAACGTTGTTGTTTCAAGGTTTTGGGAGGTGGCATTTCCAAGATAGCTTTAATCCTATTCGGGTCGATCTTGATTCTCTGATGATAGATAACGAATCCTAGAAATTTCCTGGAGGTATCGCCGAAGGCACCTTTTAAGAGATTCATCTTGAAAGTTTATTGTCGTAATCGTTCGAACATAATACTGAAATCATACAAATGGTCTATTTTCTATTTTCTCTTGATGACTAAATCATCCACGTAGCACTCCACTTGGTTATGAATGAGGTCATCAAAGATCGTCATCAAAGCTCGTTGGTATGTTGCTCTAGCTTTCTTTTATCTGAATGGCATTACTGTGTAGCAGAAAGTATCAATGATCGATCTAAAAGCTGTAAGTACTGCATCTTTTGGAGCCAACTTGAATTGCTTATAACCTGATGATCCATCCATGAAAGAGAAAATCTCATGTGTTGAAGCGATGTCCACCATCATTTATAGTATTGACAACAAAAATTCATCTTTAGCCAGGCTTTGTTCTAATCATTGAAGTCTACACATACACGGATCTGTCTATTTTTCTTCTTAACTGTTACAATGTTGGCTAACCACGTGATGGGTATTTCTCTTTATGTACAAAGTTATCGTTTAACAATTTGTTTACCTCAATAATGACTTATTGCTCTATCTCAAGGCACATTCTTCTATGAGCTTGTTTTACTAGGGTCATATCGTTATCCACCCTGAGCTTATGAACTGTAACTTCTGGGGATAGCCCTGAAATTTCATCATAACTCTATGCGAAGCAATCTTTAAATTTTGATAATAAATTTATCCATTTTGTCAATTCTTCCTCATTGAGTAGAGAACTGATGATGGTTGGTCAGGGCTGCTCCTCAGTCCCAAGGTTGACCTCTTTCAACTCGTCAATAGTTGACTTAATCTCTTTTTTAAATTCTGGTGGAACATCACCTATTAACTAATTTTGAGAGTTATTCTTTACATCGAGGCAATCCTTTTCCATTTTCTAGAAATAACCATGCAAAATTTTGAGTCATCTTCTGGAGCTACAGTACCAAATTCGAGACATTCTTTCGAGTTAGGAATTAGACTTTAAACATTCCACAATTTTTTTAAAAGCTGTAACTTGTCTTCTGAAATTTATTTTGGCATATATCTCTATTGAATTAACTTTTGTACGCAAGGAGAAAAGTAACCAAAAGGTAATTCAATTAATTCATTAGAATTCTCATCCAAATTTACATTATTTTCAAGATTAGCAGAAGTAGAAGGAAGATAAAAATTGATCAGATTTAAACTAATGCAACAGACTTCCTTGAACTCTAAACCCTTAAAATTTTGAGGGTGGATTGAAGTAAGGGTCATAGGGGTTGATCCGATCATACATCGACGTTTATTCATCTTTCTCCACATCGTCCAAGGAAATTTAATAATGTGGTTTTTTCTGTTTTATCTTCATCATTTCCTCATTTGAGCTTTCTTAATCATCGATATTGATGGTTGGTTTAGTCCACCCAGTAATTGTATTGGCATTTCCTTGTTCACGTCCCCGACCTCGACCTTGGTTGTGCGAACTAAAAGAATTCGCACAATCTCATTGTTGAAGAGTGGTGAATGATTATTGTAATAGGGCTGAATAGCTTTGTCCTTGTGGTCCTTCTGAACCTTCAATTTTATTTGATCACCTCACAAGAGAAGACAGTTTTCTTTGGAGGCGCGTAGTAGGCAGCATTTTCTTGAATGCCAACTTCACGAACTGAAAATTGGTTATAAATTTCCCTTCATGCAATGTTCTTGTCCTTCGTTGTAATATTTTATGCACTCATGTAGGGAAACTGGAACCATGTTATGATAATGAATCCACAGTCGTCCAAGTAGAGCATTGAAAGAGGTCTCGACATCAATGATATGTAATTTAGTGGTTGTCACTAGTTCTCCAACTTTCATAAGTACTGTAATCAATCTAGGGCCCTTTCTCCCTTCTGGTTAAATCCTCTTAACAACATTTTATTGACTATAAGACCTTGAGCTTCAATATCCAAATATGTCAATTTATGTAGACTAATTAGGTAGAGTGATGCTCCAGGATCTATGAAAACTCTGAACAATACAAATCTACCGCAATTAACAGAGATGTAGAGTGGTTGGTTGTGGTCAGTAGTACCGAGCAACAAGTCTTCATCAGTGAAGGTTATCCCAGGTTTTTCCTTTAACAAAGAAACTTCATCCAAGAATGTGCTGGCAAACTAAGCTAAGAAAATCTCAGGGTCTAGCAAGGCTGTAATCAGGGACTCTCTTATCTCCTTTTACAAGATTAGAGCATCAAAAATGCATAGTTTTGCCGCCAACCTTCTAAGATGAGTTAACACATTGTAATCAACAGTTTTAATCTTTTGATCATTACATGGCCATGTGGTTCTTCCACTAGCAAAGGTTGAGGTAGCTCTTCTTGAGTTACTATTTATTTTCCCTTATCCTTTAGAGCTGACATCGGGAGTAACACTTTCCCACTCCTTATATTTATTTCTGTAATTTCTTCTTCCTGAGATGTTATAGGTAAAATTTTTGGTGTATTTTCATCATTGAAGAGATCCAAGTTGATTGTAAGTGTTGTGTTATGATGCTCGAGGACTGGCTCCTCACTCCCAGTGCTATCATAACTGGTGTTGTCAAATTCTTCATCATTCTCATTAACGAGTTCATCAAAGTTAAGTATGATTTGAGGATCGATTTGGGAATCGAGATCAGAGTTAGATTGAATATATTCAGTTACGTTATCACTAGAAATAGTTAAAATGTTGCCAAAATCATAATCATTATATTTATAATACCTCAGCGAGGCAAAAAGATAATCATACATGGTTAGAGGTTCGAGGTTGGCATTCAACTGACACTTCTTAAAAAATTTGACCATTAGCAGTCTTCCAGACCTTTGGGTAGTAGTTTCTCCTTTGCGACCGAGTTAATGGGGCAAACATCAAACTTGATCCAATCTCAAATACTGATGGTGGAACAACAAATAATTTGGTTGTATCTTCAACGATCATGACTATTTTTCCCTTAGCAGAAACGAGAACAACGTGCTTAGCAGGTGTTGTGGTCGCAGTAGTCTTTATCCTCTTGAAAGAAGGGAAATCCCGACGACATTTCAGGCTGAACTCAACTGACAGTTCCTGAAATTCTAGAGTGGTAACTTTCATTATCACAAAGGGCGCCTTTCTAAGCATGATTTCAAGTTCATCGAATCTGGCTCTAAACTTGATGGTGCAGGTGAAATTGCATGCATTGCGACTCATCAGCAGGTTGCACGAGAAAGTGAGCCTATGGAACGCCATTGTAGTAGCTTCACAAATAAATATCTGGGGTTAGTTATTTGGCAAATACCTAGTAATTCCAATGGGAGCATTAAAAATTAGCAAAGGTCGATCTGTAGATTGGGTAAGTCTTTATTTTAATTTTAACTTCTAAAAAATATTTTGGAATTTAGTAAAAGTAACCTTGAAAATAGGAGAGTTTAATTAATTATATAAAGATGGTTCAATGAGCAAGCTCAACATGATACAATTCAATTTAATTAGCAAAATAGAAAACTAAACTCGAAAAGGAACAAAAATGAAAGTAAAGTTTAGGACGCAGTGCGGGTCCAACTTCACAAAGCATATTATATGGGCAGAACTAGTCTACCAACACACTTATTAGGGTCCAACCCCACACAAAGATTAAAAGTTTTAATGAAATCCTAAACCACTCTATTCAAAGGTGGTTGAACAGATAATCCTTATGTCCGAAAGAGTTGACCATACTTACCCAAAAAAGAAATGGGTGAACTATGCCAACAGAAGAAGGATAATCTTGTCTTAATGGGACATGGACACATTACCAATATATGAAAATAATATTCCCTAATTTAAAAGGAGAGAGAAATTATTCTTCAACAAGGTAGCCAGAAGCTGGTTGGCACAATTTTTAGGGGGTTGTCCTTTGAAAGCTGTCAGTCGAATGAATCAGAATCCCGTCGCCTGCTTTGAAAGGACATTTAATATATGTATATATATATATATATATATATGTATGTATATATATATATATACATACATGTATGTATATATATATATA
>JXCR01144052.1:0-17070 GCA_002079205.1 Phalaenopsis hybrid cultivar | reverse complement strand
TAACACATGAATAACACACAATAACACATGAATAACACGGGGGGGAATATTCCCCGTGTTACTCCGCCGTTTTTTTTTCTGCGTCGCGAGGATACGTGGGCGTGATTTTATTGGGTACGCACGTTCCTCTACGTGCGTAGTACTGATGTAATATTTTTTCCTAGAAAATATTGCTTCTCAGCAGCTGTGCCCACACTCAAATCAAATTTCTGAAAAATAAAAAAATGAAAAGCTATATAATTTAAAGCATCCTCAGTCTCATAATCTCATCCAGCTCGTTGCTTTGAAAAATAAAATCAACTTTAATGTGTGACCCTGTCTGATCCAACTCATTACTTCGAAAACAAAACCGTTTGCACCAAATCAATCTTCATTTTCTTCTAACGTCACCGCGTAGGGTTTTATAGAGTGATATTCATCTGTGATTTTGGTAGCTAGGGTTAGGTTTATTTGAAATCTCACACTGTCAGTCATTGAACGCGTTGTTACCACAGCCCCTTTCTCTCGCCATATAAGCCTTGTGATGTTTAGGTTTTTCTGAAACAAGANATGAATAACACGGGGGGGAATATTCCCCGTGTTACTCCGCCGTTTTTTTTTCTGCGTCGCGCGGGATACGTGTCGTGATTTTATTGGGTACGCACGTTCCTCTACGTGCGTAGTACTGATGTAATATTTTTTCCTTTCTCTCGCCATATAAGCCTTGTGATGTTTAGGTTTTTCCGAAACAAGTCTTGTGTAAGGATTTAGGATTAATGGTGCGAACTCATGTATTTCTCTTTGTGTTTTCAAGCAAGATAATATACAAGAATGGAAGAATACAATGAATGCTCAGTGTAAGAGTCGACAAAGCGCATCCATATAGTTTTAGTCATGTGATTGTACTTGCATTGAAATGTTTATGTAACCGAGATAAGCATTGCTTCATATAGTATTTACCTGCATCTAGCAATGATAAACTTGATAGCTAAATTAACCATATGGGATAATGATTTAATATTGGAAGAGAAACAATTTCTTCTTACCACCACAATATTATGTATGACAATAACATCATTCCATAACATTATAATACAACCACAATAACACTAGAATACAACCGTAATAACACCAAAATACGACGACACAAATACAACACTGTACAACCACAATCACACCACAATACAACCAAAATAATATCACAATACAACCACAATAACATCGTAATAACATCATAATAACACCATAATACTATTTCACAATTAACATCATGCTACAACCACATTGCGTGACAATAACACCAAAATAAAACCATAATATAAACACAATAACACTGCAATAAAGTCATAATACGATGACACGAATAACACCACTGTACAACCACAATAAAACAACAATAACATGAGGTGTTATTGTGTTATTATGGTATTATTATGATGTTATTGCGGTGTTACTGTTGCATTATTGGAGTGGTATTGTGGCGTTTCTGTGGTGACATTCGATTGGTGTTATTGTTGTTTTATTATGATATTATTATGGTGTTATTGAGATGTTATTATGATGTTATGTGATGTTATTATGGTGCTATTGTAGTATTATTGCAGTGTTATTGAGGTGTTCTTGTGGTGTTATTTTGGTGTTATTATAGTGTTATTGTGGTATTTTGTGGCGTTATTAATATATTATTGAGGTGTTATTGTGGTGTTATTTAAGTGGTATTTCACTTTTGTTATTGAGATGTTATTATAGTGTTATAGAGTTATTTGAGTGATATTGTGACGGTTCAGTGGTGGTATTCGACTGGTGTTATTGAGCTGTCATTGAGGTATATTATTGTAGTATTATTGGAGTAGTATTTTGAGTTGGTGTTTTTACATGTAGGTTTTTTAATGTTGAGTTAGTGTTTTTGCATGCATGTTTTTCTTGGTAATTTGATTGTTTATAGGTGCTAATATGGTGGTATCTTAGTTGTATAACACGATAATTTTGATAGAAAAATGGTGTTATTCTGCTATAGATTTGATGTTATTGTGGTGATATGTATGTTGTATCCTGAACATATTTTGGTGTGATAAAGGTGTTAATTTGTCTGGACATATTTGGTGTTACCATGTATACATTGTGGTTATTTTGTTATAGACATATTTGTGTTGTATCTTAGGCATATATTTTAACTTTATCATGTTTATAATTTGTCTGCACATATGTTAGCATTATTATAGACATATTTTGTTGTTATTATGGAATATATATATTTTGTATTATTCTAGACATATTTTGGTGTTATTGACGAAAATTTTTTGTGTTATTTTGGATATATTTCTGTGTTGTTGTGGACATATTGTGGTGTTATTTTGGAAATATTTGACATTAACAAAATGTCTTTTTTGCATTATCCCTTTTGTAGCTTTTTAAACCCAAGGATGTTCAACTGTAAGTGTCAACAATCTGTAGTAAGATTTGTTCTTGATATGGTCAAACGTACATTATCTAAGAAGAATGTGAACAACTTGAAAGTTTTGAATGTGCTTCAATTTTTTTGATCTGCTTTCATATCCACAAGATATTGTTCTAGCACTACACATTCTAAAATGATAGGTTGTTCAACAGAGTGTATTCAGGATGGGTGAGAAAGAGTTAAGATTAGACTCTCATCAGGTTGCCTTATTGATAGACATGCCTAACAAAAGAGAACTAATACATTGGAATAAAACCCACTCTTATGGAGTAACTGCGAAACATATAAAGAATGACCTAATGAAGGTTTTATATGAGAAGTGTTATATGTCATTTGATGAATTATTTTAAAGTTTTTGTTAACAAATTTATTTTTTTCTTCGGGCAATTTTGGTGTGCCCAAAGGGTTTTACACTTTTTTCCAAGAATGTACATTATTGTCTTTCTTTTAGTTAGAATATTATCATTTTTAAGTTTCTTATTAATCAAGTGAATGCCTTCGTCATTAATTAAGGCAGAATTAGTCATTGGGATATATCAATAAATTTGTTTTTCTGCTCACTATTAGTGTGTTTTTTACATCATTTAATTTTTTTTTAGTTAAAGCCGATTGTAATTTAAAATTCACTCAGCTTTGGTTTTATAAGTGATTCATCTAAAAATAACTTGTTTTTAGTGCATATTTTATAAGTCTTTTATGTACATTTTTAATGATATTGCCCTTTAAAGGAAGATATTTTGCATGCTTTTGGTTTCATGTACATAGAATAGACATTTAGAGAAAATAAGGGAGAAATTGAGAAAAATTAAAGATTTTTGTGTGGTGTTATAGCGCTACCCCTTCGTGTCATAGCGTCAAAGACAAGCAATAAGGGTGTTATAGTGTCAATAACTACTTTTTTAGAAGATACATTTAATTTGATCGAATTTTTGTAGGGGTTTTTGAAGCAAACCTTGGTTATTTTCTGTTTTCTATTTAATTAAAAGGATTTGGCCGAATTTAGAGACCTTTTGGAGCCTCAAAGCTTCAATTGGGCCGCAATAGTAAATTAAGTTTTTTATATGTTGTGTTCAAGTGTGAGTGTGAGTGTGTTTTAGTGTGAAGAAGTTTGGAGATTGCTTAAAGAAAACTTTAGAAGTTTACTTGGGGAGAGACAAAGGTACTTTATATTTGTGTTTAAGTTTTTGCTATAAGACTTGAATTTCAATGCAAATGTTTTGTTTTTGTTTAATCTCCATGAATTCTGAGCAGTTCCATTTCTTCTTCTAACATATGGGAATTAATATTATGGGATGATAATGATTTAAAGATTTCATTTTACTCTAAAAAATTATGATGGTATTTTCACTGAATCTTCATTTACTTTGTAAACTGACCACTTGCGATGTTAAAATTCGTTGAGAAACATAATGACCTGGAAGGGCTATGATTTCACCCAACTAGTGAAAACCACACTTCATTCTGGATAGAACCATTGCGATCACCTAAAGGGGAGTGCATATAAATAGGGAGATAAATTTTGATGAACGTATAATTGGTTAAATCTAGAGTGACATGCTAGATTCTTATCAATTTGGCTTAAGATTTAATATCATGCACTAGGAGTTTGCCATCATGGTGGCATAGACTTTAGGGCATCTAGAGGTGAGAGGCTAGATAACAATAATGTGGAATCGAGATGTTAAGGAATAGGCCTTAAGTTAGCTAATGTTCTTTGCTAGCACCGGGGGGTGGTAAAGAATAAGGTATGCTTCTATCACAATACCTCAACTTTGTCTTAAATCATTTGAATCCTACATAGATTAAAATCTCTTTGTAAGGGGAAAGGTTTTTTATAATATCCAAACTCATTGTTATATTTTACTGGAGGTTTTTAAGAAAAATATGATCCCTGAAAATATAGTTGTGCAAAATATATAAAGTTGACCCCGCTATGCAACGATGCCAAAAACTTGATCCCCAAAAATATAGTTGTGCAAAATATATAAAGTTGACCCCGCTATGCAACAGTGCCAAAAGCTTGATGCAATAGTTTATGAATAAGAAATTTAAGCAATTTATGTTGGGATTCTACGCATGTATACGTATCGTTATCAAGTAATAAAAAACTTTCTATTTAAGCCCCAAATATCGATCCTACGGGGAATGTTTAAATTTAAAATGATAAAGTAACTAGGAAATTCACAGAAAGTAAAATGTAATGTCACTAACTCCGAATGTTGAGATATTATCATAACTAAATTATTTAACTACTAGCAAAACTGAAGTGCAAAGTTTAAACAATAACTACTAAACTATTAAACTGTGTTTATGTGATGAAGACTTCTTATATGAAAAAGCATCTTTCCCACTACAATGAGATTTTTGTGAAATGAGATGAGATAAATGATTTTAATATGTATTATGCCAAATAGAAGCAGTTTTAATTCTCTACCCTGATACAGTGTTATAGAAAATCATTGACTAATCCTGGGTTTAGTCACTAAATCCGTGGCTAGGCTAGGAGGACACTGACTCCCACTCCAGAGCTCACAGTTCCTTTCACCTGAAGGCTAACTCTCGCTATAGTTTTTTAAACACTAAGACCGAATTGGAGATTTTAGTCTGTCACCCTAAAATATCCAATTCTACACCCAATAATGTATATTTCTTTATTCATTTGCACTTAATTCTATGAACAAAATTCTCCTTCATGAAACCAAATGTGTTTCTCACTCTGTTGTAGAACTCATACTTCATTTTCTGGATTATTTGTTTCACAATAAATTTTAACAATTCAATTGACCAGATCAAAAAGTAAATTAAGTTTGGAGTTGAATCACAATTTATTTTATGTGGTCAACATTAAATCTTACAAACATTCTGATTTCAATCTTTTCCTTAATTGTATCATGCCATTGCGTCATCTTGGACCTCAAATTCTTTGTTTGCCTACTTCAAAATCGGTTGTTAATTGAATTTCTCTAGGAGCTGTTGGGTGCCCATCTTATTAGCAAAGTACAACCTGACAATTAAAGCCTCATACTAGGTCTGGTTGTTGGTAATTTTAAATCTAACTTCAATTGAGTGGTACAAGTTTTCTTCGTTCGGACTACTCAAAGTGAGACCAAGTCCTGCCCTCATCTGGCTTGAAGCTTCATCAGTATAAAACACAGGTCAGTTTGTCAGCAGCTGCTCCTTTAGTTAGCTCGCCTTGCTAAAAAAATATGCAAGTCCACTATCACCTATGCTTTAATCATAATTTGATGCACATAGAAGATGTCAAACACATTGAGTTATAGTACTCACTTGAGGAGCAAACAGGAAGGTTCCATCTGAGTCAAAACAAATTTAATAGGGTGATCGGTGATGCGTCGAACTGGATGAGTTTAAAAATATGGTCGGAGTCTATAAGCTGAAATAATAAGTGTGAATTTTAGCTTCTCCATAATTGGTTGCCTAATCTCTGTGCCTCATAGGGCCTGGCTAGTGTAGTAGACTAAAAATCACTTATCTATTTCTTTTTGGAGCAAAATAGAGATAATGACTTCTGGTCCAACTCCCAACTACAAAGATATTTCCTCGTTTGACCTTGGATAAGAGAAGTAGTGGCAATGCTAAAGAAACTCTTACTTTTTGGAATTCCTGCTCACATTCTTTCGACAAGGTAATTTTTTTGTTTTCCTTAACATTTTGAAGAATGATGCACATTTTTCATTTGACTTGGAAAACAACCAACTTAGATCTGCAATCTGGCGGGTTAGCTTTTATACTTCTTAGTGTTTTGAGGGGAAGACATGTCCAACAATGCCTGCACTTTTTTTGGTTTGGCTTTAATTCCTTTATGGGTTAAGAGATAGCTGAGAAATTTTTCTGTTGAGGGCCTGAAGGTGCATTTGAGTGGATCAAACCTGATATTCTATTTTTTAAGAGTTTCAAATGTTTATTTTAGATTGTTTATCTGTTTTTTATCTGTTTTACTTTTAACTAGCACATCGTTCACTTACACATCAATGTTTTAACCCTTTTGTTTAGAAAATTATACAACCACGAGCCACTGGTTTGTAGCTCCAATATTCTTGCCACTGTTATGTAGTATAACAAAACACACCCTCAATGATTATGAAAGCCACTTCTCCGCTTCTGCTCATTGCACCTTGATTTGGTGGTACCCGGAGAAGGCATTCATGAATCTCATCATTAAAAGAACGACCTTTGAGTCCATCAGTGTGTTGATCCTTGGCAATGGGTAGCTGGAATTTGGGCAAGTATAGTTTAGGTTGGTGTAGTCGACACACAACCTCTACTTATCGTTTACTTTCTACACCATCACTACATTTAATATGCAAGTTGGATATTGCACCTATTAGATGTACATGGACTCCAACAACTTACTTACGCACCTCCTAACGTATTTTTTTGGTCAAGGCAACAACCAATGTTATCATTTTTTGCTTCATCGGCTGGGAATCAGGATCAACGTTCAGTTGATGGCAAGCAATATTGCTTGGTATCCATGGCATCTCCGTGACTGACTAGGCGAAAATGTTTATGTGCTCCTAGAGGGTCTGTATCAATGCAATTTTTGAGCCTGCATCAAAATTATCATATAAAAAAAATTGCCAAACTCTATTCGTCGTAGGGATATGCCTCCTTCACGGTGGTTTCTGAGGTCATCTAGTTTCTGCTTGATAGTGCTGACCGTTCCATGGTAACAGGTCTTGGATTGCTCTAAGTTGCCCGGGATGATTATCACCCCTCTATCACATGAGAATTTCATCACTACATGGTATGTTGAAGTTACATCTTTGAAGTCATCGAGTAAGGGTTCAACCAAAGATGACATTGATGGTTGGTGGTGAGTCAACTACAAAAATTTTTCAAAGTAAATTGTTTTTCACCCCCCTTCCCCCATCCCCACCAGGTGACTGTTAAGGTGAGTACACCCAAGACTTCATTCCATTTGCCAGAGAAGCCATAAAATGGGCCGAACTACACAGTCAGTTGGTTGTCTTTGAATCCCATCTTGTCGAAGACTAACTTGAAAAAAATGTTCACCAATTTCCTAGTATCGACCAAGATACTACCGACCTTGTAGTTACTTCACAAGGCAATAATGATAATAGCATCGTTGTAGGATTTCCTCAGGGAGCAACTCTATGTCTGTGAATATGATAGGTGGATGAGTGTCATGCTTTGGAGCAAAAACATCTGCACATAAATCTCCTGACCAAAGTCCTTAGACTGGCCCATCAGGATGAATTTTCAACTCTACTAAAGATTGTTGGTCCACTTCATTGATGTATATAGCATTCGGTCGGACAAGTTTGCCCATAATTTTCTCGGTTGGAGCATTCCCTTGCCTATGGGTTAGTACTTCTAGTGCCACAAACTCCTAGAGTTTTCCAGCTCTGATTTGCTCTTCTACCATGCTCTGAAGGTGTTGACATTACTTCATGTCATAACCATGGTCTCTGTGGTACACACATTATTTCTTAATATCATGGAGAAAAGCTTATATCCTTATTGAGGGTGTCTTTTTAAAATATTCCTTATTTTGGAAGACTTCCACTAGCCCGATCATCAAGACATTCAGTGAAGTTGCCTTTAGTGCTTTGTAATCAAGAAATAGGCCTTCATTGTAATGAGTCAGCTGCTGGGGGGAGGGAGTCTTCCCTTGGCCTCCACTTATCGACTTAGGGAACCCTCTTTTGTAGGAAATAGATGGAGGTTTTGTCCTAAAAGAAATCAGGGTGGAGTTGTTTTCCTCGGTCAAGATGTGATTGTTGGTCAGCTCAAATAGCTTAGCTAAGGTCATTAGTTGCTACAAGCCTAGAGCATACTAGAATGGACCTTCCTTCAACTCTTAAGCAAGGGCGACAACTGATACTCGGGTTCCAAATCCCCCACCTCCAACATCTCCTTCTAGAATTTAGTGATGAACAAGCGTAGACTCTTGCTCTGCCACTGATCTACAGCAGGGCCTTTGAACTACACGTTGAATATCTACTTGAAGCCTCGAAAAGATGTGATTACTCTCTCTTCGACAATCCATTCAACCACCTGAGGACTAATTCCTTAAGTGTCGTGAAGAAAATGCAACACTTTAATGCTTTTGTGATCCTTAACAAACATATGGTCGACTAAAAGAAGACAATGTGATTGGTCATATCAATTTGAACTTTGTAGGACTTCAAAGTGGGAACTTTGAATCTCTCCAGGGATCAACTTTATAAATCTACTAAGAGAATGCATTTCCTGGCCAGCGAGCTGCCACTGTTCTTCTGAACCATTATTTGTCCGTCGATGCTAACCCAACACTGTTTAGNATGTCATAACCATGGTCTCTGTGGTACACACATTATTTCTTAATATCATGGAGAAAAGCTTATATCCTTATTAAGGGTGTCTTTTTAAAATATTCCTTGTTTTGGAAGACTTCCACTAGCCCGATCATCAAGACATTCAGTGAAGTTGCCTCACCTCAAACAAGGGCGACAACTGATACTCGGGTTCCAAATCCCCCACCTCCAACATCTTCTAGAATTTGGTGATGGACAAGCGTAGACTCTTGCTCTGCCACTGATCTACAGCAGGGCCTTTGAACTACACGTTGAATATCTACTTGAAGCCTCAAAAAGATGTGATTACTCTCTCCTCGACAATCCATTCAACCAACTGAGGACTAATTCCTTAAGCGTCGTGAAGAAAATGCAACACTTTAATGCTTTTGTGATCCTTAACAAACAGGCGGTCGACTAAAAGAAGGCAATGTGATTGGTCAGATCAATTTGAACTTTGTAGGACTTCAAAGTGGGGACTTTGAATCTCTCCAGGGATCAACTTTATAAATCTACTAAGAGAATGCATTCCCTGGCCAGCGAGCTGCCACTGTTCTTCTGAACCATTATTTGTCCGTCAATGCTAACCCAACACTGTTTAAGAACTGAGAATCTCTGACCCTTTCTTAAAGCAAGGGTACACTTCGGTTGTTGGATGTCGACGTTTTTTGTGAGAGGTTTTGCACCCTTCCAAAGCTAATACATCCTTGATGGCGTTCATCATCTCGTTGTTCAACTCCTAGATTTGTTGCTGCACAAACTCCTCCGTGTACTTCATATTGGCGGTGTCTTTACTGATGCTTTCTTTTCCTTGTACTACTCTTCTTGTTGTTGGCATAATGCACGCTAAAGGTACAAGTGAGTCAAGTCGGCTCGTGACCCAGCTCGAGCTCAGCTCGATACGTGGCTAGTGAACTGATCTCGATGAGTTAACAAGCCAAGCTCAAGCCATCCTCGACTCGACTCGTTAGCTCGTGAGTTAACTCGTTTTTNGTACTTCATATTGGCGGTGTCTTTACTGATGCTTTCTTTTCCTTGTACTACTCTTCTTGTTGTTGGCATAATACACGCTAAAGGTGCAAGTGAGTCAAGTCGGCTCGTGACCCAACTCGAGCTCAGCTCGATACGTGGCTAGTGAACTGATCTCGATGAGCTAACAAGCCAAGCTCAAGCCATCCCCGACTCGACTCGTTAGCTCGTGAGTTAACTCGTTTTAAAAATATTAACATAAAAGATACTCAAAATATATTAAATTTCAAAATGTTATCCTAAAGGTATTAAAAATGTTAAAAAATTAACATTATTTATTGTATATTCATATTATTTATCTAAAAAATGTTCATTATATTTGCCAACTTATTATAAAGCTAGCTTAAATTATTATCATTTTCTCTTTTTTATATTAAGTAAGTTGGCTTGTGAGTCAGCTCGAACTTGTAGAATTAAAGTCGAGCTCGAGATCGATAAAATTAATCAAGCTCAACCTCAAGCACCAGCAAAGGGCGGCTCAAGCTTGACTCGACTCGTTTGCACTCCTAATCCACGCTCAACGTGCCTTTTAGTATATTGAATTCTGATTTGTCAGTGAATCGTACCCAAGAAATTGAATGTAAGACAGAAGAGAGAGACGAGAGAAATGGACAATAATTAAAAGTAGTTTGAAAGAGACGTGTAATCGTTTATTCATAGAATGATGCCTTATTTATAGTGAAAATTGAGTACAATATGTGAAGTTATTTTTATGCCCCTTCTTTAGTGAGGGATGTACATGTTGTTATAGATATTTCCCATAAGTGTTCCCAGAGCTTGCCTGCTCTAAGACTTGGCTGGTTGGACTACCGAGCCCTCAATAATGTTGTCAGTCGACTAAGCTTAGCAAATAGTACTAGTTGACTAGGGTAGTGAGGTCTGTCGATCATTCAGATTCGCTGACTAAACTTGATGTTGCTAGTTGGCAAACTTTTTACTCTTGGCGGTGCCTAGAGAGATTGCTAGATGTCTCCAATAGAGCTACAGGACTCGAAGGGCTAGCTTCTCTCTCGAGTTGATTTCATCATAGGGAATGCCATGGACCCCCTGAGCTATTGCTTCCAGTCAAACTGCCTAGGTTCGGGGCATTCAGTTGCATTTTTTAGTCTTGATCTTGATACCTCCAAACGTACAATTGGGCTTCCAAGTTTCCTATCAATTAACCCTTCTTTGATACGTCTTATCTCATATGCACAACCAAATCTCAAGATTCGGGCCGTCACTTTTCCCGTACAACTTTTTTTTTAAATTTTTTTCCTCATGCATTAAAAAAAAAAATATACCATAAATGAAGTCCAAGATGTAACTAATCAAACATAATAAATTAGTGTAAATGAGTTTACCACTACATTCGTACAAAAAGCATCCCAAAAACCCGGTGCCAACCACAGATTTATACAATTTTCAATAAACTTCCAAATTTTTTAATCACAGCATGATGACGACCATCCAACAAACACTCTTTTCAAATTCAAACTTTCTCCACGCCACCAGTTTAATCAAACAGATGCAATCATTGATCACAATTATTCATTTTATTTCTAACCAAAGTATGGTATCAAAACTATATATTTTTCAAAAATATTTTAATTTAAACCCTAAATCAAATAAATTGGAGATTTGACAAAATTTCTTTTTTCAAAAAATTATTTTGACATAAGTCGTCTCGAAGAGTATCTGAGTCAAAAATGATAANGATCAAAACTATATATTTTTCAAAAATATTTTAATTTAAACCCTAAATCAAATAAATTGGAGATTTGACATATTTTTTTTTCCAAAAAAATATTTTGACATTAAGGCATCTGGAAGAGTATCTGAGTCAAAAATGATACAGCGTAATATTCAAGGGGTATTTACATACACCACACAATTCTCATTCATCTAAACTTTCATATTTACATGAATAAGACTCAAATATTTAATATTATAAAAAATATAATAGTAGTATTAACTTGAAAAAATACACCTTTTCATGTAAAAAATAATGATAATAAAGTGTTATAAATAAAAATTTCAATTGTAGGTGTCAAAATGTAAATACATAGGATTTGTGTGATATGCATGTAAATTTTCCAATATTTATAATAGTAGCCTACCTCTTTTCATTCTAGTTCTCTTATGATCTCGCCCAAATTCACAGAAAAGGTCGATCCAGAGATTTGAAGCAGCAAGAGGAAGGGAATCCATGGTGTCCATCGTCGACCACCGCGGCCGCCCTGCATCCAAATCAACCTCAGGCCGATGGAACGCCGCCATATTCATAATATGTAATTACAATTTCTTGAAATTTTCCTCACCTTTAATCATCTTCGTCAAATGAAATTTGAAGCAGGATTGATGGATCTCATCCATCAATGTGTTCTGTTTCAGGGCTGGAGATTGCAGAGAGGTTTGCATACTTTGGAGTTTCTTCCAATCTGATCATTTACCTGACCGGACCGCTCCAGGAATCAACAGCGGCCGCTGCAGCGGCGGTGAATGTTTGGTCTGGTGTTGGTTCGCTGTCGCCGATTGTCGGAGCCATTGTAGCAGACTCATATCTTGGTCGGTTTCGGATGCTTCTGGTTGCTTCTGTTCTCTTTGTGCTGGTCAGTTTCTCTTTTGAAACATGAATCCTCTTGAAAGATTCTGAAGAAGACCATGTTCCTAAAATAAATTCAAATTGGGCAAAAAATTGAGGCTTTGGGAACACATTATGGCATGCCAATAAGTGATTAATGGGGTATTTATATGCAGACTACCTAATTCTTATGTATTTAAATTTGGCTAATATTTTAAAAAATAAAGATTTGCAATGTAAATAAGAAATGATATAGGCATAATGGATTTGTAGCTAAGACTGCAAGGACTTAACTATAGGAAAATATTAATATATAATCCTTGTAGAAGGAAGATGAGCTTTGGGCGACCATGTATCATCTTCTTAATTTCCTCTTGCACTCGTAACTGAATGAAAATTTTAATTTGTCAATAAAAAAAAAGATAAAATAAGTAGAATAATTTTAGTTTTTTTTCTGAATTCATCATAATCTGTTGCCATATCCCAATTATCGTGATAAATCCATTTTTTATTCAATTTTTCCGAGTGTTTTTATTGAAGATCAACAATTGATGTTGTCAGTTAGCCAAGATATTGATAGGAAAAATAANAGGTGCTAATATGGTGGTATCTTAGTTGTATAACATGATAATTTTGATGGAAAAATGGTGTTATTCTGCTGTAGATTCGATGTTATTGTGGTGATATGTATATTGTATCCTGAACATATTTTGGTGTGATAAAGGTGTTGATTTGTCTGGACATATTTGGTGTTACCATGTATACATTTTGTGGTTATTTTGTTATAGACATATTTGTGTTGTATCTTAGGCATATATTTTAATTTTGTCATGTTTATAATTTGTCTGCACATATGTTAGCATTATTATAGACATATTTTGTTGTTATTGTGAAATATCTATATTTTGTATTATTCTAGACATATTTTGGTGTTATTGGCGAAAATTTTTGGTGTTATTTTGGATATATTTCTGTGTTGTTGTGGACATATTGTGATGTTATTTTGGAAATATTTGACATTAACAAAATATCTTTTTTGCATTATCTCTTTTGTAGCTTTTTAAACCCAAGGATGTTCAACTGTAAGTGTCAACAATCTATAGTAAGATTTGTTCTTGATATGGTCAAATGTACATTATCTGAGAAGAATGTGAACAACTTGAAAGTTTTGAATGTGCTTCAATTTTTTTGATCTGCTTTCATATCCACAAGATATTGTTCTAGCACTACACATTCTAAAATGATAGGTTGTTCAACAGAGTGTATTCAGGATGGGTGAGAAAGAGTTAAGATTAGACTCTGATTAGGTTACCTTATTGATAGACATGCCTAACAAAAGAGAACTAATACATTGCAATAAAACCCGCTCTTATGGAGTAACTGCGAAACATATAAAGAATGACCTAATGAAGGTTTTATATTGGAAGTGTTCTATGTCATTTGATGAATTAATTTAAAGTTTTTGTTAACAAATTTATTTTTTTCTTCGAGCAATTTTAATGTGCCCAAAGGGTTTTAAACTTTTTTTCCAAGAATGTACATTATTGTCTTTCTTTTAGTTAGAATGTTATCATTTTTGAGTTTCTTATTAATCAAGTGAATGCCTTCGTCATTAATTAAAACAGAATTAGTCATTGGGATATATTAATGAATTTGTTTTTTTGCTCACTATTAGTGTGTTTTTTACATCATTTAATTTTTTTTAGTTAAACCCGATTGTAATTTAAAATTCACTCAGCTTTGGTTTTATGAGTGATTCATCTAAAAATAACTTGTTTTTAGTGCATATTTTATAAGCATTTTATGTACATTTTTAATGATATTGCACTTTAAAGGAAGATATTTTGCATGTTTTTGGTTTCATGTACATAGAATAGACATTTAGAGAAAATAAGGGAAAAATTGAGAAAAATTAAAAATTTTTGTGTGGCGTTATAGCGCTACCCCTTCGTGTCATAGCGTCAAAGACAAGCGATAAGGGCGTTATAGTGTCAATAACTATTTTTTTAGAAGATACATTTGATTTGACCGAATTTTTGTAGGGGTGTTTGAAGCAAACCTTGGTTATTTTTTGTATTCTATTTAATTAAAAGGATTTGGCCAAATTTAGAGACATTTTGGAGCCTCAAAACTTCAATTGGGCGGCAATAGTAAATTAAGTTTTTTATATTTTGTGTTCAAGTGTAAGTGTGAGTGTATTTTAGTGTGAAGAAGTTTGGAGATTGCTTAAAGAAAACTTTAGAAGTTTACTTGGGGAGAGACATAAGGTACTTTATATTTGTGTTTAAGTTTTTGCTATAAGACTTGAATTTCAATGCAAATGTTTTGTTTTTGTTTAATCTCCATGAATTCTGAGCAGTTTCTTTTCTTCTTCTTGCATATGGGACTTAATCTTGTGGGATGATAATGATTTAAAGATTTCATTTTACTCTTAAAAATTATGATGGTATTTTCACTGAATCTTCATTTAGTTTGTAAACTGAACACTTGCGAGGTTAAAATTTGTTGAGAAACATAAGGACCTTGGAGGGCTATAATTTCACCTAACTAGTGGATACCACACTTCATTCTGGATAGTACCATTGCGTCACCTAAAGGGGAGTGCAAATAAGTAGGGAGATAAGTTTTGATGAACGTATAATTAGTTAAATCTAGAGTGACATGCTAGATTCTTATCAATTTGGCTTAAGATTTAATACCATGCACTGAGATTTTGCCATCATGGTGGCATAGACTTTGGGGCATCTAGAGGTGAGAGGCTAGATAACACTGATGTGGAATCGAGATGTTAAGGAATATGCCTTAAGTTAGCTAATGTTTTTTGCTAGCACCGGGGGGGTAAAGAATAAGGTATGCTTCTATTTGTCACAATACCTCAACTTTGTCTTAAATCATTTGAATCCTACATAGATTAAAATCTCCTTGTAAGGGGAAAGGTTTTTTATAATATCCAAACTCATTGTTATATTTTTTTAAACAGTTAGATTTAGTTATTACTTTCTTTTTGGCTCTTTAGTAGTAATTTTTAGTAAGCATATCATTTTAAGATCTTTTAATTTGCAAATTTAAATAAAATTTATGTAAGTTAATTTTCAGAGTTACCACATTCCTCATAGGATTGATACTGGAGGATTTTAGGAAAAATCTGATCGCTGAAAATATAGTTGTGCAACATATATAAAGTTGACTCCGCTATGCAACGATGCCAAAAACTTGATCCCCGAAAATATAGTTGTGCAAAATATATAAAGTTGACCCCACTATGCAATAGTGCTAAAAGCTTGATGCAATAGTTTATGAATAAAAAATTTAAGCAATTTATGTTAGGATTCTACGCATGTATATGTATCGTTATCAAGTAATAAAAAACTTTCTATTTAAGCCCCAAATATCGATCCCACGGGGAAGGTTTAAATTTAAAATAATAAAATAACTAGAAAATTCACAGAAAGTAAAATGTAATGTCATTAATTCCGAATGTTGAGATATTATCAGAACTAAATTATTTAACTACTAGCAAAACTGAAGTGTAAAGTTTAAACAATAACTACTAAACTATTAAACTATGTTTATGTGATGAAGACTTCTTATGCGAAAAAACATCTTTCCCACTACAATGAGATTTT
This sequence comes from Phalaenopsis hybrid cultivar, assembly GCA_002079205.1. NCBI lineage: Eukaryota > Viridiplantae > Streptophyta > Magnoliopsida > Asparagales > Orchidaceae > Phalaenopsis > Phalaenopsis hybrid cultivar. The sequence continues at coordinate 1,095 of JXCR01144052.1, read as the reverse complement.
GGTAAAATGAGATGAGATAAATAGTTTTAATATGTATTATGTCAAATAGAAGCAGTTTTAATTCTCTACCATGATACAGTGTTATAGAAAATCATTGACTAATCCCGGGTTTAGTCCCTAAATCCGTGGCTAGGCTAGGAGGATATTGGTTCCCACTCCAGAGCTCACACTTCCCTTCACCTGAAGGCTAACTCTCGCTTTAGTTTTTTAAACACTAAGACCGAATTGGAGATTTTAGTCTGTCACCCTAAAATCTTCAATTCTACACCCAATAATGTATATTTCTTTATTCATTTGCACTTAATTCTATGAACAAAATTCTCCTTCATGAAACCAAATGTGTTGCTCACTCTGTTGTAGAACTCATACTTCATTTCTTGGATTATATGTTTCACAATAAATTTTAACAATTCAATTGACCAGATCAAAAAGTAAATTAAGTTTGGAGTTGAATCACAATTTATTTTATGTGGTCAACATTAAATCTTTCAAACATTCTGATTTCAATCTTTTCCTTAATTGTATCATGCCATTGCGTCATCTTGGACCTCGAATTCTTTGTTTGCTTACTTCAAAATCGGTTGTTAATTGAATTTCTCTAGGAGCTATTGGGTGCCCATCTTATTAGCAAAGTACAACCTGACAATTAAAGCCTTATACTAGGTCTGGTTGTTGGTAATTTTAAATCTAACTTCAATTGAGTGGTACAAGTTTTCTTCGTTCGGACTACTCAAAGTGAGACCAAGTCCTGCCCTCATCTGGCTTGAAGCTTCATCAGTATAAAACACACAAGTCTGTTTGTCGGCAACTGCTCCTTTAGTTAGCTCGCCTTGCTAAAAAAATATGCAAGTCCACTATCACCTATGCTTTAATCATAATCTGGTGCACATAGAAGATGTCAAACACATTGAGTTATACTACTCACTTGAGGAGCAAACTCGAAGGTTCCATCTGAGCCAAAACAAATTTAATAGGGTGATTGGTGATGCGTCGAACTGGATGAGTTTAAAAATATGGTCGGAGTCTATAAGCAGAAATAATAAGTGTGAATTTTAGCTTCTCCATAATTGGTTGCCTAATCTCTGTGCCTCATAG
>JXCR01144050.1:44920-85690 GCA_002079205.1 Phalaenopsis hybrid cultivar | reverse complement strand
TTACTTTCTTAAAATTCAGATTTAGAGCCCGAAGATGACCTTATTCCATCTCAAAGAGGCTGCTTGCTCATGAAGCATCTTGGTGCAAGCTTTATAGAATAAGGTTGGGCACATATTTGGGGTGAAGGGGCAAATTAATGCTCTAATATTATATGATGGAGAGGTAGAACAAAACTCTAATGTCAAATAATATAGTGGGAATCACTGAAAAAAGGAGGATAATGGAATAAAAAGAAAGAGAAAACAATGAAGTTAAGTTCCATAAACAAAAATTGGAGCGACGCACATACAAAACTTGAAGCAACAGAGAAAGAAGCAAACAACTATAATTTTCCCAATCAAATAAATCATTCATTAGTCCATAATAATCTAAATAATCCTTTTTATANCAAGGATCTTATATCAGGGCAGTCTATTTTGTTTGCACCACGGTTGCCTGTTGAGTATGCTGTTTGGTTGGGTAAGATAAAGCCATTATCTTACTTTAAGGTAATTTTTTTTATAGTATTTTTTTCTTAGGATATGAAGTTTCACATGCTTAATTTAAGTTTTAGTCAGGAATATTAGAGGTCTCTTTCTATGCTTGCAGGAGAAATACATGGTTGATATGACATATTTTTCCGATGAGATGGCACAAGTTCTGCATGATTTAAGTGGGGAATCAGGAAAACCATTGCTTTTCCTTTTGCATGGGTTAAATACTGATAGCAATAACTTCTCCAAGCCTGCAGAGTTTAAGGTGCATGCATAGATAAATTTCCTCCTTGGCTTAGAGCAACCGTTATTCTCTTCATTTTTTCTTTTTTTCTTTTTCCTTTTAAGGTTTCTTTTTTAATGTACAACACGTTTCCTCTTTGGTGAGAGTTAATATTCATCTTTAATAAAAATTACTTTTGTTTGAAGTTACTTCAAGTTTAATCTTTGACATGGAAAATAAGGCTGATCGGATAATATTTAGAAATCTGCTAAAAATCTAATTTTATCATGTTTTTCACTCATTAAAATCAGCAAATGCCTTGTAAATATCATTAGTAATTTATATGTTTTATTCCAGTTATTCATAAGAATCTTCACATTGAAAATTACTATTGCCTTCTTGTACAATTAGCCATCCATTTAGAAAACTTTTAGGTATTCATTTATTGATCAAATGTTTTTTATAATTTCTAAAAAACACATGTACCGCTAGTTTTAATGATGCAAAAGAGAGTTAAGAGGTTTTGATCTTACATTGAAAGGTATAACATTAAAATCCAAATAAGAAGAAAATGTAAGCTGCTATTTTAATGATGTGAACGAAAATGAGTGGCATTGTTCTTACATTTAAATTTTATATGTCACAACATTTAAATCTCAATATGCGGAAAATATTTATTCTTCTCATGGTAGTAGAAGTTTATCTTGTGTATGTGTATGCGTGCATTTATGTATATATGCAAGTGTTAAATTATTGCTCAGAGTGTACTTGGGGTGTGAAATACCACAAATAGAACTTTTGCAAACCATTTCGAGTCAACCCAAAAACAGTAGAATCAGAACACAAATAAGCTATCTTGCAACTAGCGAGTGATTCATACTTTTCGAGACAACACTTAACTTAATATCAAAATTTAGAATGATATTGCATAAATGAATCACATCACAAATACCGTTTAAGGTGCATGCATAGATAAATTTCCTCCTTGGCTTAGGTCAAGTAAATTTTGATATTGCAAACCATTTCGAGACAACACTTAACTTAGTATTATGCTTCTCTTTTAAAGGCCAACATTCGACACCATAAAGCATTGCAGGTCTCACCACCGTCTTATAAAATTTTCCTTTCAGTTTAAGCGGTACTTATCTATCACACATCTCCCCACCGTCTTATAAAATTTTCCTTTCAGTCTAAGCGGTACTTTTCTATCACATAAAAGACTCACCAACATTTTATAAAATTTTTCTTTCAGTCTAAGCGATATTTTTTTTATCACACAATAGGCCCCAAAAGTCTTAAAAAATTTTCCTTTCAGTCTAAGCGGTACTTTTCTATCACACAAAAGGCCCGAAGCATTCCTCAACTTCAACCAACCAACTTGAATTCTACTATTAACATCCCCATCTATATCACCATCGCTTTGACTTAAACCAACCAACTTGAATTCTACTATTAACATCCCCATCTATATCACCATCGCTTTGAACAATGGACCAAACCAACTTGAATTCTACTATTAACATCCCCATCTATATCACCATCGCTTTGAACAACGGACTCAAGATATCTAAATCGTTCACACATTTTAATAATTTGATCACCCAAAGTCACACTTCTGTCACTAGAGCTAGTACTACTAAAATTACATTCCATGTATTCAGTTATAGTTCTACTTAAATGAAGGCCTTTAGATTCCAACGTAAACCTCCATTGTCCATAATTCAATTATTGGACAATGCCCACTTTAAATCTTCTTTAGTTTTTAGTGTAGTGTACAATGGATGCAAAAATAGAATATCTCATTTCTACTCAATATTATGAGAAACAAAAGAAAAACACCAAAATATTGACAAGAGAAAACTTTATTGCAATGAATCAAGGAATTTTTTTAATCAATGCAAAAAAACCCTCTTCCATGAAACCTTTAAGCATACTTTCTCCCTTTTTCAATATTTAAAATAAAGTGGAAATGGGTGGTCTATACATGCACCCAATGTCTGAGTAAGCTAGTTCAAGATGAGCCTATTTGAATTTTCAAATTTGCTCTATTTGCTGAAGTAGTCGTTAAAATTTCTGACTGTAGACAGGTTGTTATGTTGACCATTCATGCTCGTTGCTACGATGGCTCTTAATCATGGTGTTGTAGGGTAAGGACTATTCTCTTCTTCTTCTTCTTCTTATCTATATCTTATTAGACATATTCGTTACTTTCAATATGTGTATATATATAGTTCTAATTAGCTCTTGGAAATGTTATATAACATTTTAAATGTATACTTAAATATAGAAATGATATTATTGCTATTGGATTTATGCTTAAGCATATTTGAGCCAATGACCATTCTTCCTCAAACACAATTACAACATTTGACACCCATATAATCTAAACTAAGCTGAGCCTTGAAGTCTTTGTAGCACCTTTGAATTTTGATGTATTTTCCATTTGAACTTGCTCCATGGTTTAGGAGGTTAAGACCATCATCTTTGATTCACATATTTATAGTTAGCTACTTGATTAGTGAGGCTGTTAAATATTTGGTAAATTATTAGATGACACCTGTAAATATTTGTTATGATTAAGAATTAAGACACTAACTTCCTATTGTAAATTATGTGTTTATGTAATTGGGCTCATGGGACTAATGATATGTATGAGTGAGAAACTGTCTTCAATGTTGCAAGAGTTTGGGTATATTAATTTAGCAAAATGGTAAGTAGGCCAACATGAGGATTCCTATACTATTTCATGTCAAGTTAGTGATCGAACATCAAGGTGAATAAGACCTAAAACCAATTAAGCATTGTTTGTTCTATGGGATGAAACAGTAAGCGGGCCCTCTATCTTTTCTCTTTAAAGTTCTTATAGCCGTTTAGATGAAGGTTATATTTTGATACCTTGATAAAGCATATGTTCGATAGATAATTCATATAGCCTTTGAGATTAATGTTAAATCGTAATGCCCTTTGGTTGAAGGCATTTTGAACTTTTGGTCAAATAAAGGATGGAGAATCAACCCACTTTTTTTTTTTTTTTGAGATACGTATAAGATCATTGTGATTGATCGAGTTTATAGGCCTTGATATTAATATTGATGAAGATCTTAATTGAGTGACTTAATCTATGCTCATAGCTCTATGATTTGTGCCAATGGTGATCATTTAATGACTAGACTTATGTTGGAACATCTAGAGTTGTGCCGATGTGTGTGATTCATTAAGGCCGATTAAAGGATCAACGTAAATCTTGTTGTGATTAAATGGCTTAGGAGTTATGGGGAATATCATCCTACCCGAACCTCATTTCTCATAGAATATATTTGAGTAAGAACCTTGAGATCTTTGACTAAGCTTGTTGGAATTAATTGGGAGATAATTTTTGGGCCATTTCGTTTATGATATTCTAACTTCAACATTGTGTTTATGAATTTTTTGTCATTGTTAGGCTTTCCTTATTCTAGATTTAACAAAAATTTGTTTAAGTATGCAAATAGCTGTTATTTCATTTCTTTTTTTATCACTGTGGCATGCTCATTACCTTGGAATCACTATAAAAAATTCAATGCTTATCGACAAACAAATCAGTCGGTAAGAATGTCTTTTCAGATGTTAAGTTCGATTGGACTAAATTTTGGCTTGTAATTATCAGCCTAATAATTGATTGTCGGAAATGCATGGTTGCCTGAAAATTTTAAACCAATAAAGATTTCAGGCTAATTTTTCAGCCATTATATTATTATTGATTGAATTATCAATCGTTAAAGCTACTTTCTGAACATATGGTAGATTTGCCTCCACCTAGGCGATTGTTTTGTGTGCGTGCGTGCGCGCGCGCGCGCGTCTTAAACAATCTTAATTCACAAAGGCCATAGTCCCTCCCATTCTTCTTTTTTCGGAAGCTTCCCTCCAGATCTCGAAGGCTGAGTGGACAAATTGACCACTAGAGCAACCACTATTTGACTCCGACTCCAGGCATCCTCTAGGCACAAATACTCATTCTATAGATGATTGTAAAGGTTAATTAGCATTGAAATAAGATTGTAAGTAAATTCCAAAAAAAAAAAATCAAATAATGCGGACTCGTTGAGATCTATTGTCGTTCCACCACTGGCTCGACTGATACTGATGTGTCCGGGCGTGCAACTTAGCGGCGATGGTCTCCCGCCCAAGTGTTTGTTTTGTTATCATATAAAAATGTTCGAAAAAGTAATTACAAAATCAATTTAATGCATTTGATAAATCTTACGATTATACTTCTATATTTGGTATATGAGTTCAAGCTCTAGTGTGTAAAGCGGTACACATGCCCTTACAATCTAAGATCCGATTGTGCTGCGTCATAGACCTCTTCTTGACATACTTAGTAGAAGCTTAGGCTTTGGACAACTCAATCAGGCATCCTCTGTTATCCAGATGAGTTTTTTTTCTTGCAGAAATTGATGAACATATCTCACAAGGGGGGTCTACCCTCGGGTGTCGGGTCTCGAAGTTTCTTCATATCTTTTGCTAACGATGAACATCCCACCAGAAGTCTGTAAATTAAATATCAAATAATATTTATTATTATAAAATTTATTTAATATTATAACTGTAATTAAAAGCTAATTTAGTTTTACCTCAAACTCGTAGAATTACTTGTCGTGAATCTCAATCGGGATCTTCCATGATAGATACAGAGCATCATACATACTCTTCATGATCTTCGTGATTCTGTAGATGAGTTGAATAGATGGACAAAACTTGCAAAGAAAATAATAGCTATATAATATAATTGAAAAATAATTTCAACTATTATAATTTAAATTACTCATGAATGTCCATTCGACTCGATGAACAATTGTCGTGAGGTGTCCACCACAGTAGCTTCAACAAAATTTGAGGGGCCTACCTCGAAGGAGGGTTGAAGTTGCAGTGTGGTGGGAGTTGTAAGGGTGTGGAAGGTTCGTGGTTGGAGGTGGAGCAACGAGACAGACAGACACCAATGTGGCGGTCCAAGCGGTGATACATAGTGGCGTTCCTCTGTATGGTGGGTCGTGAAACAACCTATTTTGGTGACCATATAGGGTGGAGCATTCAATCGGTCAGATGGATTGATTTTAAAATTGGTCAAACTGTTAATAACCGGAATTCATAATCTAGAAAATCGAACCAATCAAAATTTAAATAAAACCGAATCGACCAAACCAAAATTTAATTCAGTTTAAACGGTTCAGTTATAAAAATTTGAAATTTAATTATTTATTAAAATACGACAAGAACAAGCATTACAAATCATATATTTTATTCACATAATATCGATTTGATGAATTATCTATTTATTTCAACCAGATATTAGATATAATAATTTTTTTTTAGTTTATTCCACATGAAATCAAAATATAATAAAAATTTTTAATAAAATTTTAGTTTTTCCATTTGTTCGGTTAAATGAAAATTAAAACCGAATCGAAAACCAAAAGCCAAATATTGAAGATATAAAAATCAAAAACTGAAATCCAATTTTAAAACCGAACTTGATCGGTTTGGTTCAGTTTTTCAATTTTAACCAAATAATGCACATCCCTATAATGCAGTGACTTGTGGATGGAATTAAAATTTGGAAATACCTATGAATGATGAAAAATATTTCTAGTTGAGTTTTTGAGTTTCATAAAATTTCAAAAGTTTTGATTGGCCAAATGAAGTTATGGATATAACACACATTCAAACTGATCTTTGACCTACAACTCATCTTGACTTTTACTACTTAAGACTTGATTACATAGAAAGTTATTTCTTCTAAATCATTGCAAAGCATATAATACACTTGAAATCTTTTAATATTAATGATGACTATTGGTACAAAAATGTGCATATAACAATCATCACAATATAATATAGGGCTCTAGATAAATTTCAAATATACATTTATACGTATCGAATTCACACAATTTAAATTATACACTTTTCTCATAGCTAAACTTTCACATTTACACACAACACTGAAATTATTAATATCATACAAAAAATAGCAAACTTAAGCTCTTTTTAAAATTAGTGAAATGCACCTTTCATGCATAGGTGTAAAGCACCAAATTGCTATGTCTGTAAATATGAAAGGTTAGTTGTGAGATTTGAAAATACATAAGAATTGTAGCTAGTTACGTAAATTTCTCAACTCTAAAGCAGTCAAAGTCACAAAAATATGTAAATACATAGGAATTGTGTGGTATGTATGAAGATGTTCCAAACCCTGACAAGAAAGGGGCATTCATATACATAGCACAATTCTTATATATTTACACACTTCATACCTAAACTTTCATATTTAGACATATAACACTAAAATCCTTAATATCACACCAAAAATAGCAAACATATGCCCTTTTTAAAATTAGTAAAACACATCTCTTCATACATAGGTCTAAAGCACCAAATTGCTATGTAAATATGAAATTTTAGGTGTGAGATAGATAAATGCATAATAATTGTGTGCTATGTATGTAAATTTCTTAAGCCTAAATCAGTCAAAGTCGCAAAAGTATGCAAATACATAGGAATTGAGTAGCATGTATGCAAATGTTTCGGACTCTTACAATAAAGGGCATTACATACATAGCAATCATTCTTTATGTAATCACACATCTCATACTAAACTTTCATATTTACGCACATAACACTAAAATTCTCAATATCACACCAAAAATAGCGTAGGACTTTTGTGGCATGTCTGCAAAATACATAGGAATTGTGTGACATTGATACGAATCAAATAAAAGTTTTTACAGAAATTAAGGCAAATAAATATTTTCTTCAATAGCACAAACAACACATTCCAAATACATAAAGATAAACACCTAGAATTTGATCTCTCCCAAATCTCAACCCTAACTCCTATAATTCGAGAGGTAAGCTATCTTTTTCAAAGCTTAACCCTAAGATTGAAGACAAAAATCTCATAGCATACCCTAAATCTAGGCATAATAAGCCTTATTCATTCCTCCCAATAATAATTGATAAAAGAACTAAATTGTTCTTAGGTGTTGGTGTAACATCACTCTCCTTCCAATATACATCTTGTTCGCAAGGTGGGAAAGAATAAAACTACCGTTGAATTAAGTCATATGACTCCCACTCATAAACTGACTTTAGTTTGACTCTCGCCGTCGGCACTTGATTAAAATTAGTGATGAAACTTTGACACTGCATGAGGACTTCACCTAATATATAGCTTGTAGCATCCATCTCTATAATGAAAGGTTAGTTGAAGTTTGGTAACACCTGTATTAGTACAATCGTCATGATCTTCTTTAGCTTCTCAAAAGTTTGGGTCGCCACATTCGAAGTACAAGCCTTCACGAACTTTTTATGGTATCCTGGAAGGTCCAAGAATTCTCTAAACCTTTTCATGGTTTTAGGAAGTAACCACTCCAATATAGTTGTTACTTTTGATGGATCTGTTGACACCAATGTTTTGCACATATTAGGGTCCCCATTTTTTCTCTCTTTTGAATACTCTGCAGTGTCATAATCAATCACTTAGAAACTCTCCTGCTTTTCTCCACTCGTCCCCTTCTCATCATTACTTTTGAATTGTTTTTCCCTCGGAAGGTTGCCAAAGCAAAAGGTCGTGGCGCGGTTTGATGCAACCCTCTGCGGTTTTCTATTCTATACCAAAATCCTTCAAATCGATATTCTCCAGACCCGAATTGCATGCTGTCTTGTACTACCTGTTGCCTCCTGTTCCAGACCTCCATATGCTGTGTAATTCCTTTTAGATGCTATCGCTCGGATCCACTTCCGACTCCTTTGCTCGATCCTGCTTGCTTCCGTTTGTTCCCGCCTTCCGAATGTTTGATATTTCTTCCAAGTTTCGTCACTCGCATTCGTACCTGGAGTTGTCACCGGATCCATTGCTTGCAGTTTTGTGTGAAATTTCATGATCTTCTTTATTATTTTTTTCCCAGGTCCGTGAATCTCCCCTTCGTCCTCCCCTCCATAGACAAGAGTCGCCTCTCCATAGAGGAGAAATATTTCTCCATTTTTTATTTGATTTGGCTCCGTTCTTCTAATCAGGGCATCTAATTTTTGATTGACCTTACTTCCAGGACGATTTTCGATCACGAAGTGGAACTCTTGTATGTTGTGTTCTCGTTGTTGCACGAATCGCAACTGAACGACGAGGTCATAAGCAGCGATCTTGTGGCTTCCCAGATTGTAAGCCTCGATTGCGTCTCTGGCTTCCCAACTAACTCGAATGGAGATTGTTTCAAGCAGTTCAGTTACCAATGCGATGCCTTTTATGTCGCAATCCCGTTGTTGCTATCCAACTCGCTCACATTGCGGCTGTCCCACGATTCGTGGTCACAATGGTATGCTGCAATCCTTTCATTTGTAATAACCAGGTTTTTTAATTCCACTTAAAATTTTGGGGACTTAAAATGTAATTCAAATTTGCATCCCTCAGATTTTGATCGAAAAAAAATTATAAAATTATACTCGTTCGATCAATCAATTCGACATATAATACTATATATAAATTATGAATAAATTGGAATATATAAAAATCAAAAGTTATAAGTTTAATTAATTTTAATGAACTCTAAATACCTCTTTTCAATTCTGTCGTTACTGTACCCAACCTACTTACCCCACGATATTTACCTTTGTATGGTGCATGTATAACATTTCTTATAAAAATATGAAAGACTAACATATTATACTATTTCATATAGAGGTATGAATGACCAATATGCATATTAATCTCCTTTTCTTGGGTTACTGTAGTTTATAAATGTGATTACTTCTGTGTCATCTTCAGATAACTTATTATGCTGTTTTAATATTTTTTAAACTTTAAGCTTTTGAACAAGATAAATAGAAGATGAACAAATATGTATAGAACACGACAACAACAATAGGAAATATATAAATTTTTATTTGTTAATTAAATTGTTTTCTTCAGAAGCTCTTTCATGAATTTTGAATATTAAACTGTTTGTGATAAAAATAAAATAGAAGAGAGTTGATTTTCACCATCTCATCATCTGTACCCATCTTGGTTAATTCCAAGTCCCCCCAAGCCGGGTCATGACATTGTTTCTTCCATCTATCTCAAATCGCGATGGTATGGTTAGAGTTCACATTGATCTGTACTGTATCACGATCCATTCGCTTCCTAGCTAGCTCCGATCGTGATTTGTATTGCGATGCTCAGTCCCATGACGATGCATCGATCTGTCGTTGGCTTTCCGGTTCACTCAAATTGCGATTGTATACTTCCTAGATCACTCAAATTGCGACTGCATAGCAAAGTTCGGTCACTAGGGCACGATGCAACACGCCACGATCCTGTTTTTGGCTTCTCGTGACTCTATTTAGGTTTGATGCAAAACTCTTGTATGGTCGCTATCCTGTCATTGGCTTATCAGCTTTCTCTTGATTGTATCGACGCGGGATTCCTGTACGTCACAATTCCGTCTTTATTTCCCTGAGATCGATTGTTCTGATAGGAATTTGATATGAATCGGAGATGAATTTCCATAGAAATCAGGGCAAATAAATATTTTCTACAATAGCACAACAACACAATCCGAATACATAAAGATAAGCACCTACAATTTAAGAGGTAGGCGATCTCTCCCAAACCAAACCCAATCCCAATCCCAAACCCAAACCCAAACCTTAACCCTAACCCTAACCGTAATCCTAAGACTCAAGACAACAATCTCATAATATACCCTAACCTTAAATCTAATACACCCTATTTATATACCCCACAATAATTACTAATAAAAGGAATAAATGGCCCATAGGCACCGGTGTGACAGGTCTGTATGTAAAAATTGAACTTTAGATATTAGATATGTAAATACGTAGGAATTGAGTGAAATGTATCCCTAACTATATACAGGAAATAATGTCAGTTAAAATTGAAGTTCAGTGTTGCATATGTAAATACATAGGAATTAAGCTTTATATTTGGATTGCTTGCTGAGATTGCGAGCCATGAAATTCATGCAGAGGAAGAAAACTGCTTAGGCGAGAGAGATAATTAAGCGAGAAATGAAGAAATAGGGAGAAATATGAGAGTTACCTTCCTCAAGCGTTGGATTCCTTGCTTGAACCTAGCATGACCGTCGTTGCTGAGGGCCTTGCCGTGAGAGAGAACATAGGGAGAGGGAAGAAAAATGAAGTTTTTTGCGCTCGGGTTCAATTTGATATAGCCTTTCAACTAATTATCACCTGACATTTCAGATTTCAGCTGTTAAATTTGTTGGCTGAAATTTCAGTCACTAATCAACCAATTTCAAATGTTGAAAGCGACGCCCAGTTTTTTCTGCCGTTACATTTTACAGGCTGAATTTTCAGCCTATTTAGCTATGGCTGGTCATTTAGCCGCATATTTGGCTATTGAATATTTGCTGAAAAAATAAGTTGGTAATTCAGCCAGTTATAACAGGTTCTCTTGAAGTGAATCCAATTTTTGTCCTTAACAATATTTCTAATTTTCATTGCATTTCCATACATTCAAATCCTTGCTTTTTTGACTAATCTGAATTCTGCTGTCACGACTATTTGCAGGAGATCGAGAAGTTTGAGACTGATTTAATCACTCTTCATCCTATATTGACTGAATGCCGAGTTATAAAATCTAAATTGGAGCTTGATCTTATTCAGTATGCTAATGATGTGAGTTCAGAAGCACATGTTGAGGTAGTTTGAGCTTGTTCCATACTAATTTTTTGAAGTTAATTTCATTCTTCACACCTGGCGTTATTCTTAATCTTAACTTTCTATTGTCTTATATGATGAATGTATCAAGCTTGTAATATTATTGTATGATTATTTCCTCATATGTCTGTTTGCCCATTCATTATTAGTAATTCTCACGATAGGTCAATATATGTTTTTATTTATTTAGTACATCCTTATGCTGGATATGTTCACGTGTATCCAGCATTATTCAAACCTATAACTAACTACATTCAATCAATAATAAATTACTGTAGCTTTCTAGAGCTGCACTCTTCAGGAGAGAATTATAGCCACATGCTGCCAGTTCATTAATTCATATTTGACATAAAATTGGAGCTCCGTTTCTAATCACATATATCTATGGCCAATATTTTAATGTTGTCCGCCTCAGATAGCTGCAGTAACTTTTGTTACAATAAAATATATTATAGAGAAAAAAATGAGAATAACTGGACTATAATTTTTGGAGAAGATATTCTTTCTTTGGTGGAAGAGGAATGGGGAGGATGGAGAAAGCATGAATTTGGAAGTTACTCTGAGAAGCAGGGTGGAAGAATAGAGCAAGAGGTAGGAGGCAGGCAAGAGGGAGGAGGCAGCTGCTGGGTGAAAGCATATGCTTATTGGAATGAGCCAAAATAAGATGGAAATTATCTCCCTCTCTCCCTCTCTCCCTCTCCCTCTCTCCCTCTCTCCCTCTCTCTCCCTCTCTCTCTCTCTCACACACACACACACACACACACACACACACAAATGCACAATCACTTGCAAATATACAAACACATACAGATTGCTCTTTTTTATGGTGAAATTTTCCTATTTTCTTCCTTGTTTCTTCTGTTGTAATCCTGGTATCTGTCTACTTATCTGCATTGGTTTTCTAAATTTCTACATTGATTTTCTTTCTTTTACTTCTGATCATCCTCTTTTACTGTTTTACTGCCCAGCAGTTTCTCTGCTTTCAAAGACTTCTTCACCATCTTTTCTTGTGAGGCTGAAGCACTTATTTTGATATTATTGCCTGCTTCTTATTGTGCGACCCTCTTTGCTTTTCTCTAGGCCTATTCTTTGTTATAGACTCTTCTCATCTTGCATGGTATCTTTTCTCGCTGAGTTTATGTTTACTGTCCTAATCTTCTTTCTCTTTCACACTTTCAGCATCATCAATTGTTGGGATAAGGCAAGTGATATCATCAATTGTTGGGATAAGGCAAGTGATGATGACAAGTAGTCATGTATAATGTATGAAACTCATAAAGGGGATTTTCTTTATATTATTACATTGCTTTGTATGATACTGTCACACCTCAATTGCTCCACTGTTAAGGGTTAGCTGCGAAGCAATAGGTGGAGGATTCGGTCAGACTAAATTCTCATCATCACTTGTCTTGACTTGCAAAATCAGTCATGAATTACAAAATCAGGATTCAATGAGTGATGCACCAGTCTCACTAAATCACCACAAACATACATGATACATCTCATTTCATAATTCATTCACATTTATATATACTCGGAAGCGTGGAAAATTTTATCTTCAAAACATGTATATCTATATAGGGCTACTAAATTCAATATAGTAAAAGTACATATTCGCGCCCCGACTTCTTCTGCTTCGTCGTGCTTTGTGCTTCGTCCTTCGTCGACTTCACGTCGTGTTGTCCTCGTCGCGCTTCCTTCGTCTACTCGTTGAAGGACGTTTTTCGTCCGACAAGTGAGCAGAACGTCCCAGTGTCACGTGCATACAGGAAGGATCCAGGTAGGTCCGAGCAGCAAAAAAGGCTTTAACATAGCTCTTTTCTTTGTTGTACCTTGCTGTGATGGAGCTTTCTTATTCTTCGATTGAACTCGTCAAAACCTCTTTTGCCCACGTTGTGGGTAATCCTCCGGGGAGACGGCGACTGTCTTCCCCTCAAGTTATAAGGAGAATCGTGATGGTACATGTGACTGCCCATTTATTAAAAATGCAAGCAGGAAAAGTGGAGACAACACTTCTTTTCTCTAAGTTAGAAATTTTAACCATAACTGACAAATTCAAATTTGCTCTCATTGGGAAATTTCATTGGGGACACCCAGCTATGGAAGTTATTAGGAAAAATTTTGATGACCTCAAATTAGCAGGAAAGTGGAAAGTGGAAAGTGGAAAGTGGGGCTCAGGGATGAGAGACTTGTATTGATTCAGTTAACCGTGCCTGAAAACTACACTCATATTTTCTCCAAAAAATATCTTAACATTGCTGGTAAACCAATAAAGCTACTCAATTGGTTTCCTGATTTTGACCCCAATCATGAACCTCCTACTGTACCGGTATGGTTTAGTCTACCTGGTCTCAAGCTGCACTTTTTTCATCATCAGGTTCTTTACTCGATTGATGCCTTACTTGGGGACTCTATGAAGCTAGATCTACTCACTTTCAACCTTAGCAGATCTTCTGTAGCCAAAATACTTGTGGAAAGAGATATTATTTTGCCTGATGTTACTGAAGTCTGGTTGAGCACAACGCATAATGAATATTAGCAACAAATCTTCATGGTGCATAGACCTTCTTATTGTTCTCATTGTAAGATGTTTGGACATACTCTTGATAAAAGTCATAAGCTTCACCCTAATTTGAAATCTAAAGATCAAGTGAATAAGGATGAATCTAAAAATATATCTGTACCACCTGGAGAGAAAGCTACCACAGGACAGCTTTTGATGTCTAATTCTATTACCCCTGTTGTTACTGTTACTGCAAGTGATGTGATGTTGGCACCTTCAAACCCCATAGAAAACAATACTGATGGACTATTACCTAGAAATGATAGTGTTTAGATTGATAATTAGGAGAGTCTCGTAGCTCCATTTCCTCAGGAAGTATCCTATGTAGAGGCAACTCATACTTCACATATACTAGAACCTATTGTGGGTACTACGGTTGGTATTCCTTCTGCTTCAAATCTACCATCCTATCAGACCGATTTTTCAGATGAGGAATGACAGGTCTATTCCAGGAGGAAGAAGAAGAATGGAGGCCAACTCCAACTCGGGAACATATTGGATGATACATTGGCTACTACTGGCAATGACAATCATCTTACCAACTTATTAGCTTGCTTCTTCCCTAGAACTAGAGACAGAGACAAGACCAAATTGTGTTGCTCTCTAGCCACCCGATACTATGTATTTCGATACTGTTAGACTTTTTATTTTAGTATCTAATATATTCTCTGTTTTTTTCTAGTTTTGAAACATTTTGTGATTTTTTGTGTGGGCAGGGTGCCATGCTTGGGCTCTCCCACACATTATAACTGTGAGATACAAAATTTACCGTATACCCTAAAATTGCCAAAATTTGGGTGTTACAACTCCTCCCTCATAATAATTGTAGAAACTTTTGAGCTTAAATAGAAAAATAATATTTTTGTCGAATTTCATGTATTTCACTAGTAGCTTTTTTTTTCAGGTATGTGCTTCCATTTTACCTTAACAAAATGACTTAGTCTGTAATTCAATTTCTTAAAATCAGTTTCTAAAATACTTCTAGACTCTTTAATATAAGTTATATTTTTCTGTACTTCAATGTCTGTGAAATTCTTTGGTTGGATTTCAAATTTATTTTTTCAGTATTGGGATGTGAAACACATCATTATCATTTGACATATTGGCAGGTAAAACTAATTTGTAAGCAACTAAAGTAATTCTTTTTATAATTTCAAAAGGACCGATGTAATTGATACTCAACTTACTTTCATGACCAAATTTGACTATATTTTTCTTTGATATGGCCTTTAAAAACACAAAATCACTAATTTCAAATTCTAATGCTTTGTGTTGTGGGTCATAATTTTTCAGCTGTCGATCCTGATCAATTTTCAATTTGTCATTGATTAACCTGATTTTGTCTGTGGCTTACATTTGACATTCACCCACTTCAACTAAACTTAATGGAGTTCTGCATTTCTTGTCATGCAATGTTTTATAAGGAGTCATTTTAATTCTGGATTAATAGCTATTCTTGTAGGTGAACTCGATCGTTGGGATGTGATCTTCCCATTTGCCTTTAAAGTCAAGAACACTGTTGATGTCAATTTTTGATGTCACGCGTATATGGTGTCCACTTGACCGGCTTGGGACGACTCACTGCTCACTCGTTGCATCCCTTAGCTCAAGACACCCATCTAGATCTCTATATGTGTTCGGATCATGAAACCAGGGTTTGTGATGATTCAACTCCACCCGGTAGAACTTGCAGCTGGACAAACTCACCCCAGGACATTGAACATGTTTGGTGTCTCTCTGCATCCATTCGGAGCCTCCCCAGGGCCAACGAAAGTCACAGAGCCCTCCTACGCACGCTACGAAAAAATTAGGGTTTGGAATGCCCTACCCGCACTGTAGTCCGGAGCACCCTTTAGCGATAGATTTTTCGATCAATGAACGAGCAAAATACTCTTTTTTGAGATTAAATGATCATAATTTACTCATATGTGATTACCCATAGCTTTTGGATCAAGAAAATCATCCGTTAGGCGCTCTCAGTAAAAATCTGGGTTTTCGGGGCTAGACCTTAAAATGCCCACTCAAATGGTTAAAACCAAGTCCCTGGAAGTCTGGTACTTGGGCGCCTAGGCGCCCAAAACAACTGAAAATAGCCTTTTCCTGAGATCCAAGAAAGTAGGGGCCATCTGGGTGGTGCCTAGACACCAGAGGCCTGACCCCAGTTCAGTTTCAGATGCTAAAAAACTGGTTTTTGGGGACGATTTGACATCGGTGCACCCCCCCAATGAGCCGAAATTGCAGATATCTCCTCGAGCTTGAGGTGATGTGCATGGGGGATGTAATGTCTTGGGTTTAGTCTCATTTGACATCTCCTAAATGCCCTTCATTTGCCATTTTTGGCCTCATCAAAGGGGTACTTTTGAGATTTGCATGGGGAGGCTGGTTTAAACTCTCATTTGACATCTCCAAACTGAACTCCTCTTCTCCTCTTGATTTGACGGATCTCCAATTCATTTCAGTTTTGGGGCTGGTTAGGAGAGCTTGGGGAGAGCACAAGAGAGAGCTTCATCTTTGTCTTGGATATCTTGGAGGTGCCTTAAAGAAAATCTCTTGGAGCAAAGGAGATTTGAAGAAGGTTCTTCATCTTCCTCAAGGAGAGAGCTAAGGAGTTGGTCCCATTCCTCCCCTTCTTCATCACCGTTTTTCTTCTTCGGTGACCTCGTCCTACTGTGGCAAACTTTCTGCAAGTACGACTAGGAAAACTTCATCCTAGCTTGGGGGAAGGATAACTCTGCTGAGCTCACGGTCTCTCCTTTTGGAAGAAAAGCTTCATCCTATGTTGGTGAAAGCAAAACTCTGGTGAGATCAGGCAATCTCTCCGGTAAGGTAAGCTTCCTCGTTACTTTGGGGAAGGACTTGGTTGGGCTTCGCTACTACTGTTATGAGAGCTTCATCCGGAACATGAGCGCGGGACTTCAATTAACCACCGCAACAGTAACGTACCTTAAACCCTTCATGTTCTCTTTCTTACCCGACCCTAAGAGTAAATTTTGCTAGGTATTGTGGGTTTGGTCACCCACACGAGGCAAGTTGGCTGGCCGACACTAGTCGGCACGATCATACGCCTTTTGATTGGCCAACTTTGTGATGTCGCCGTAGGTTTTTAGTCGCCTTTTCTACGCAAGTTGGCCAGCCAACCTAGTGGGCACGACCGTATGTTTATTGATTGGTCATTATTTCCTAGAAGAAGCTCTAGGTTAGGAATCACATTTGTGTGCAATACTTTGCGAAGCCGAGTGATTTTCCTGTGATAAGACACAACCCTAACTTAAGCGGGTCGAGTCACAATTTCCCACGGCTTTAGCGCTTCCAACATTCATTGGAGGGGTTGAAATTGTTGGATCTTGATGAATGAGAAAAACTTTTTAGCTAGTCCATTTTGCAAGATCATGGATGGTTGTAGAACAGGAAAAAATTTGAAGCTACTTCGCCCCATAAATAGTGAAGCACTTCTCCTACAAGAAATCAAAGGATGAAGTTCTCCATGTTTCTATCTAAAGCCGGAGGCAACCGTGTCGCGTATCCAAGAGCTAAAACCCTAGTTGTCTATGTGAGAGCATTAGTTGAGTGTGTCTCCTTATTGCATCACATCTTGCAGATTAGATCGTATGCTTGTGTGTTCGTGGGTTTGGTCGTCCACATGAGGCACGTATGACCGGCTACACGACATCGTTCAACTCAATCGATTGTCCGTCATCAGACGAGTCGATTGGTCGAACGATATCGATTGACCCGACAACATGCCTCTTGATCGACCAATTACATGTTATAATTTGCCTAGACCGATCTCCCCGACCCGGTTGACACTAGACTTTATCTTGACTAGCCTCTTCGGCCTGTTTGACACTACGCTTTGCTTCGATCGGGCAGGGATTGCCCTAGCCCTATCAACAATACACTTTGCCTCGACTGTCCGCCCCAGCCCTGTTGGCGGGCCCTGACCAGGGCTATCCTATAAGGAGACTTGAAAAATGCAGACTTCCTTGGCTACACATCAATGCCAAACACAACTTCACATTATGATGGTAGCCCTTACAATTCTTCATGAAATACATTGGGAAATTCTGCAACAACTGGGAAGTATTGCAATTCCAACATATTTTTATTCAACACTTTTAATTTGGCTAGAAACATCAGTTTATCATTTTGTAAGTACTCTCAAACTTTTACATTTTTTATACATTAAACGTCGACCTTCTGATTATCCGGTTAGGAGAGTAGATGTTAAGAAATGCAGAGGTGGACAGACATATTTTATAAAAAAATGATCTTAATTTATTAGAATTAAATAAAATTATGACACTCGATAGCACACAATGGAGAAACATGATTCATGTAGCCGACCCCACAAGGTGGGATAAAGACTTGTTGTTGACTGCACTGGTCATAGAAGATTGTGCATTTCGATCACATAAGATATAAAATATTTTTTATCAGACAAATTAAGTTTGTAGATAAAGGCTTGTTGTTGTTGACACACTAATCAAAGAATGTGCATTTCAATTGCATAAGAGATATAATGACTTTTTATCAGGCAAATTAAGTTTTACTCAATCGATTGTTCGTCACCAGATGAGTCGATTGGTCAAACGATATCGATCGACTCGACAACATGCCTCTTGATCGACCAATTAAATGTTATAATTTCCCTAAACCGGTCTCCCCGACCCGGTTGACACTACACTTTATCTTGACTAAGCTCTTTGGTCTGTTTGACACTACACTTTGCTTCGGCCGGGCAGGGATTGCCCTAGCCCGATCAACAATACACTTTGCCTCGACCGTCCGCCCCAGCCCTGTCGGCGGGCCCTGACCGGGTCGACCCTACACTTTGTCTCAACCGACCGCCCTGTTCCGGTCAGCGCTTGACATTACACTTTGGTTCGTCCGACCGGTCTGGTCTGGTCAACCGATCCCATCGGTCCGACTGACAGTCCCGACCCGACCGACCGATCACTTTGGCTCTACTTCGACCGATCACTTTAGTTCGATCGGTCGCCCCTGCCTGGTCGATCAATCACTTTGGCCTAATCGACAACGTTAGCCCGACTGGGAACATTGGCCACGTTGCCCCAGTTCGATCTCCCTGATTGCATAGTGTTTTGTATGTACATTAGTGTTGCTTGCGTGATATTTAACATAATCATCATCACATGCTTGAGCTACATTTTGAGTATTGATTCATACACTCGCCTCACTTGTATGATTCTCTCTAGTGGGGATCATCACTCTCTTGAGTTAATGCCCCTTGCGGTACACTCGCTAACTTGGGCCAATGCCTCCACGGTACGCTCGCATCTTTTGAGCCAATGCCTTCCCGGTACGCTCGCCACTCGAGTCAATGCTCCTTGCGACACACTTGTTCTCAGGCTGCTAACTCCACGACATGCCCACCTTTTCAAATCATTGCCTCCACGACACGCCAATCTTTTGGGCCGTTGCCTCCATGGCAAGCCCACCCCTTCGGGTCACTACCTCCGTGGCACACCATTCTTCGGGCAGCTGCCTCTACGACACGCCCAACCTTTTGGGTCACTACCTCCAAGACACACTCATTCTTTCGGCTTGCAACTTGCACGAGATGCCCTTCCTTTCCGGTTACTGCCTCAAGGACACGCCCATCTTTCTGGTCGCTGCCTCCACGACACGCCTATCTTTCGGTCCGCTGCCTTCACAACACGACTATCGAGCCGCTGCCTCCACAACATGCGAACCCTTTTAGGCCGCTGCCTCCACTGGACGCCCATCTTTTGGGTCGCCGACTCATGCTTCTTTTAGGCCATTGCCTTCACGACACGCCCATCCTTTCGAGTCACTGCATCCATGACACACTCATCTTTTTGGTTGCTGCTTCCACGACACGCCAATGCTTTCAGGTCACTGGCTCCACGATATACCCATCTTTCAGGTCGCTGGCCAGTACCTTCACGTCACGCCCACAATTTCGGGTCACTACCTTTCGTTGGACCGCTGCCTCTATGCACTCCTGTTCTTGAATCACTGCCTCCACGATACTCTTCACCACTTTTTTCGTATGATTGTTTGCATTTGCATTTGTATGCGTGCATGGATAACGAGCCAAACCCGATAGGTGTGTGACCTCCATGTTGGTCGCGATGCCATAACGAACATTACTCGCCCGGTGAATCCCGGTGAGCAATGTGAGTTATCACATTAGGATTGACACTAGTATGACTGTGCTAAGGATTCAAGGGATCTAGCTTGTGTCACCGTGCATGTTATAAATCTGTCTTTAATGTCTCTTATTTTAAAACTAAAAAAAATATATTTTGTTATTTATTACATCCGCTATAATTTCAAAATTATGCATGTAACAAATTAGGCTATATGTAAGGCCAACTTTTTCAAAATTTATACTGGGTGATATTCTTTAGATCCGTTGGATCTTTAGGTTTGGGCCGGTGTGATGACCCTATCAGTCACTTTTACTTGGAGACTTACCCTGAGCACTTACATGTTGGTTAGGACACATTCTCATTAGATTGTGTGGTAGACTGGAATTTAGGATGCTAGCTAGCCTTCTAAACGCATATCTATTATTCTTTGTTAATTTGCTTGTGCTAGTCAAACGTCACTTTTGTGCTTATTGGTATGCATGATAGTATATTACGACGTTCTTTTGTAGGGATTCGTGCCCACATATATGCACACACACATACACCATTGAAGGGGAAGTATGTGATGATTTCTACTAATCTTTTGTTTGTAAGTGTTATTTAGCTCACCAAATAAAAGGGCACAACTCATATATGATTGCATGAGTCAACCCTTGCCAACAATTTTTAGTAGGTCGAGTTTTTGTTTTTTTTCTCAAATGTATTTGATAGTCCCTAAGCTGAATTTGTATTGGAAATAAGGTACGGACGCGATCTTCGAGGCGGACGATACATCAAACCACGCGATGGGATCAAGAGGAGCGACTCATATCTTGTATCTTAAGTCTGAATTCTGCATTTTTGTATAAAGCTAGGACCTAATATGTTTATGTGGTGCCTGATCACATTTTTCTTTTCTGGAATATGTCGCCGACTCAGCTATGTTAGCCTTTATTTCTTATAATTGGCTTGCTTTACCGTTTTATTGTATGCTTGCATGTTTGGTTGTTTCACACTTTTTCATGTGCTATTTATTTGGGATGTTACGAAAATGCAATTTAGAATTTTTAGGACAATAAAATTATAAATTTTTTACTAAAAAAATCCTAATAAAAAAAGATTGAGATAATCTAACATTTTGGATTAAAAGATTTAGGTCTTTTAAAACTTGCTTTTACTTTCTAGCATGACATTCAGGCTGATTTTAAATCGGGTTGCATAGCATGGTCTTCACCCAAATCATATATAGGGTGGGTCTCCATTATCTTTGGTGTGTTCTCGATAACTGCATCATTTGTATATCCCGAGAAGTCCTTGCACTCCTTTATACTGACCAGTCTGACATATCTTTTTACATAGGAGGTTACCTCGAATGCTTAAGTCGTTACAAGGCTTCTCGACTCAAACGAGGTATAAGTCCCTTATTGGGTGTGTTTCTAGCTTTGTATCTGAATATTCCTTTCTTTTTCTTTTCAATGGCATTCTTGTCACTTTGGTGGATATAAGTCTCATCTCTTAGAGCTCCACTCAATATTCATAGGATAGAGTTTTGTTTCTTTAACCTTAGGGCCACCGAGGTTTTTGCGGACGACGTAATTCACAGATTGCTGACCAGAGATCTCTGAACGTGTTGGATCGACTACCTTCATGATCATGTAGACTTAGGGTCCCAGTAGCTCGCGATAACGAGTTCGTGGTACCTTGACCGACAACCTCTACCTTGTAGGGATTACTTTTCCCTTTCTTTGACTACCCCTGTTTAGCCATGTCTCTTTTTTTGCCTACGTTGGTATCATCTCGACGGCCTGATTGCCGATGCTCTGTCGTCTTTGGGATACGATGATTTGTCTCTTGCCCTTATGACCCAGATGTGTTTTGACATATCATGATTCTCCATCGTGATGATTCAGTTATTTCACTTGCTCCGTATGTCGATGAGTCTGTTACTTATGTGGGGACTGCGAGAGACTCGTTCTTTGCCCCGTGGCTTAACCGAAGCTTTAAGAGCATCAGAGTATCCCCATGCGAAATAATTGTCCTTTGATAGCATGTGCTAGTCATCATTCTAAATGTAAGCAGAACTCTCCGAATCAAGAGTATTTTTGGACAACTCTCAATATGTAATAAATCAAGTGGGATACGTCCACTTGGGAGCAACATGAATCCCAAAACAGACAAACACACCTGAATCTTTAGTTGTGGATAACTTTCTTAGCATTCTTTCACGAATATTCGATATAAGCTATTTCAATCCGATCTTGTTCAGACGTGTATGCTTAACCTATTCTTGCGAGGTTTGACGCAAAGAGGTTCTCATTCTTTTCTTGTTTATCATCTTTTGTCATATGTCATGCTTTTCCGATTCCTCTTTTCTCCTGATCACTCATATGATTAGGAAGAAAGATTTATTCAAAAAATGGAAGTATATGAAGATGAACAAACTGATGACTTTTTGAAAAATAACAAAAAAAATGAACAAAAACAAAGACAAAACCTCAACTGATCTTTCAATAGCTTAATTGGCCCGTTTAATTGTTCGTCGGTTTGTGGATGAAATGCCGTGCTAAGGTGCAAATGCATACTCGAATCTTGTTGAATGTCTTTCCACAATATATATGCGAATCTTCCACATTTGTCAGTAACATTAACTTTTAAAATTTCATGTAATCCGATAATTATTTTATATATAATCTAGCTAAGTTTTCAACTGAATCTGTTTGTTTGATTGACAAAAAATGAGCTGATTGTGTTAGACTATCAATAATGACCCAAATAATATTGTGGTTGTCTTAATCTGAAAAATTTCATAATAAAATCAATAATAATCTCTTCTCATTTTGTTTCAGGTTTATATAATGATTGTAGAATCAGATAAGCTTGATCTTTTGACGCATGCTCAGTAACATCATTCTTTATACCCAACCAGTAGAATATTAATTCAAATCATGGTACATGTTAGTGCTGGTCAGATGAATTGTGTGGTATGAATGATGAGCTTCATGCATGATTTTTAGTCTCAAATCAGAATCAGCAGTGCCCATAACTACATCTTATTTCTAATTACACCATCTCTATCAACAATCATATCTGACCTCTTTCCTGATTGAATTGTTTCAGATATTTATTGTTAGCTTTCTAGGCTGCTTTGATTTTATCCATTGATGTTTGTTATAAGATTAACTGTTGTAAATACCCAATATCTTCTGGTATTCCGACTTCTAACTGTAAGACATCAATTTTTTTTAATCAATTTCAGCTCCCGAGTGATAATCCAGTTTGCATTACTTGTGGATTTACGGTTCAAAGCATCGACGCCTACATTTGCTTTGCTAGAACAATATTTTATAACCAGATCGTGTTTTTATTCAACTCAGTCATCTACTTTACCTCAAATTCAACACTTTTTTGTGTGAAAATGTATTTCAAACTCTGATAATCGGTAAAGATTTGCACTTGACATCATACAAGTATCTCCAAATCTGGAGAGCAAACATTATAACAACTAACTTCATATTATGTGTCAGATAATTCCTCTCATGTGGCTTCAATTGTCTGGATGCATGAGCTATCACCTTTTTATTTTGAATTAAAACCCACCTCAAGCCTCGCAGTGATGCGTCACTGTAAATTTGAAACCCTTTTATGCGTGGTGGAATAACTAACACAAGAGCATTGGTCAATATTTATTTAAATCTTGAAAACTATGCTTGTATTCTGCAGTCCACTCAAAATGAACGTATTTTCTCATCAGCTTGGACAACAACATAACTGCATGTGAAAATCCTTTAACAAATCTTTTGTAATATTTGACAGATCCAAGAAAATTGTGTACCCGCTAACATTTTTTTGGAATAGGCTGTTCTACAATTACTTTCACCTTTTGAGGATCTACTGAGATTTCTTGTCACTGGTAATATGCACAAAAAATGTAATACTCCGCAATGAAAATTTACATTTTCACAAGTTTGATATAACTTATTATACATCATTAATTACAATACTATTTTCAGATGCTTAATATGGTTATCATTAGTTCTTGAATATATCATAATACAATCAATACATATAATGACAAACTGATCCATATAACGCTTAGTTATTTGATTTTTCAGGTTCATGAATAAGCAGAAGCATTAGTTAAGCCAGAAGACAACCAAGAATTTATAATGATCATACCTCATCCCAAAACCTGTCTTAGTTATATCTATTTTTTTGACTCTAACCTGATGATATCTAGATCTTAGATCTATCCAGAATGATAGAATAACACTTTCAAATTGATCAAATAGATTATCGGTGCGAGGCAAAAGATACTTGTTCTTATTTGTCATCTTACTTAGCTCTTTATAATCGATGCATAACCACATAGATTCGTCTTTCTTCTTGACAAACAATACTGGAGCACTCTAAGATGAATTGCTTGGCCTGATAAAAGTTTTATCTATTAGTTCCTGCAATTGACATTTTAATTATTGCATTTCATCCGGAGCTATCCTATAAGGAGACTTGAAAAATGCAGACTTCCCTGGCTGCACATCAATGCCAAACACAACTTCACATTATGATGGTAGCCCTTACAATTCTTCAGGAAATATATCGGAAAATTCTGCAACAACTGGGAAGTATTGCGATTCCAACATATTTTTATTCAACACTTTTAATTTGGCTAGAAACATCAGTTTATCATTTTGTAAGTACTCTCAAACTTTTACATTTTTTATACATTAAACGTCGACCTTCTGATTATCCGGTTAGGAGAGTAGATGTTAAGAAATGCAGAGGTGGACGGGCATATTGTATAAAAAATGATATTAATTTATTAGAATTAAATAAAAATATGACACTCGATAGCACACAATGGAGAAACATGATTCATGTAGCCGACCCCACAAAGTGGGATAAAGACTTGTTGACTGCAAGATTGTGCATTTCAATCACATAAGATATAAAATATTTTTCATCAGACAAATTAAGTTTGTAGATAAAGGCTTGTTGTTGTTGACTCACTAATCAGAGAATGTGCATTTCAATCGCATAAGACATATAATGACTTTTTGTCAGGCAAATTAAGTTTTACTCGTATTTTCCAGCATTCAATTGTAGCAAAATATTTTACTAACCAATCCATTTCCAATGTCATCTAAAGTTTGAATTGGTATTATAATTAATTCTTTTTGCAACTTCTTATCATGAATATTAACATGCATGCCATTTATATTTGCATAAAAACCACTTCCCGAAAGCATAACAGTACATTAGACTTGAGTAAAATGCGTATGATCAACATATAAAATGACAAAAACTCATCAGAAATGAAAGAATACGATACACTTGAATCAAATAAGTTAGAGCCAGGCTGATCTTGAAGCAACAACATAAATATAACAACTTCAGATTCTTTAACTTCTTGAGGGATAATTTTAAAACTCTAGCTTTCACTAGTTGCTCCATTCTACGTTTTGAAGTTTCACCCTTAACTTGAGTTGAAGGCTATCTCAAAAATAGAGTTTTACTGGACTGACTGCTTTACAAAAATTTTCTAGGCTCTCTGTCCTTGAATTGTTAGATATCTGATGTCTCTTTTCATTTTCTGCGGGTAATTCATCTAAAAATGCCTCGACTGTCCACATTTGTAACACTTTGCCTAAATCCATAAAACACTGCCCACAATTTGTATTTTCACAATTTTCACAATTTTCACAAACTGATCATTCTGACTCAGGCTGCTTATGCTTACCTTCTGGTTTAATTTTTTTGTTTTAAAATTCTTCTAATTTTGAAAATATATTCTCTTGCTTTCTTGAGATCGCCACCACTAACTGGAAAAGCTCACTTCGTTTTCAATTCGTCCAACTCTTTCAACTAGCACTAAGAAATCACTGATTTTGAATGAGGCTAAAGTCAATCTCAACTAATCCATATGTTCACACAGAAATCTGTGACATTTTTCTTCCTAGGTGCTGACATAGTGAATTGAATATATGGAAAGTGAAATAAATTCTATATCATATTCCATAACTTAGTTTGACCCCTGAGTTAGTGACACTGGACTTAACCTAAACCACAATATAAATGAAATATTATTGCTGAAATTCAAAATAGTTACATCGAAGACTCTTTAATACAGAAAATAAACAACAAATAAATATAAAAAATACCATAGTGTGAGGATGCAAGTGGTGGGTGACGTTTGGAAGCGAATGGGTGTAGGTTGGGGGTTGCGGGTCAGTGGTGAGATGGGGAAAAGGGGTCTTGGATAACAACTGGAAGATGTGCCGAGGATGGCTGCTGAAGCAGGAAGGCTGCTGAAGCAGGAAGGCTGCTGAAGCAGGAAGGCTGCTGAAGCAGGAAGGCTGAAGGCAGCAGGTTGGGGTTGTGGGAGGGATTCTAAGTAGCGGGTTGGCCTATGGACGAATTCTAAGTAGCAAGTTGGTCGGTGGATGGATTCCAGGTAGCAGGTTGGGCGTGGGCTGGTTTCTAGGCAGGGGGTGGGACAGAGGCTGGTTTTTAGGCAGGGTGTGGGACAAACGCTGGTTTCTAGATAGCATGTGGGGAGGTCACGGGAGAGAGGCAGAGGGAATGAGGATTGACGTCAGTGAGTTTGTGTTTGGTGGGTTTCACGACAACAGACAAAAACGGAAGGGGGGATGGTGAACAACTAGACAACCACACAGAACATTCGACAGAGCAGTTTCGACGGAGACACAATCAATCTGGTGGTTGGGGAAAAGGAGGGGAAAGTGGGAAAATGATACATAAACACCACCTCAAGAGGAGTTACAACCGAAGCAACTTATTGCTTTTGGATACAACTCTCAAAGGGAAAACTTAGATGTCGACCGTTCTCCTGACTGAAAACATGACAAAAAGTAATCCCAAATAGAGAATAGCGCACATATATAATAGATAAGTAGGAGGGAGAAGAGGGAATGAGGTGGCACACTCCAGACTTAATTTGGGTTGGTCGGTTCAGCCTCCCCACTGAACCAACAACCCCTTGGCTGACCCTTGACCGGTTTAGCATTAGCAACTTCGTGTCAGTCTCCCGAGGTTGGGGGAGCTTTGACTTCATTCGTTGAAACTTGTGGTTCTTTGTCTGTAGTCTTAGCAACAACTGGGTCCCACTGTCGGCTATATTGTTTCGCAAAACTTCGAAGAAATAATGTCATTTAGAATCTTCCCGATCTTCAATAGCCAATCTTCGGTAATTGTAAGGTCACCACACCGTTGAATGCAGTTGGCTTAAACGTCTGAAAGATTTTTAAGTGTCGATTAACTTTTGCCCCAAGTTCAGATCTAGGCTCTATATTAGTGGATGTTTTATAGCAGTCATTTTGTTAAACACTTTGGATATTAACTAAACGGTGCCTTGTAACACAATGGATGTATCATTTATGTACAAGACATTTTTAGCTCGTACTTGTTGCTCTGCAATTGGCTTTGGAGACCGACCCTAAATATTTTTTTATTCTATTTAGGCATATCAATCTATATTAATATAATTATTGTTCAAATTCAATTTATCATGTAATAATTATGTTGTGCATATATGATTCCTTAAATCATAGAAGTTACCCATCCCAGATCCATCGATCTATAGTTGTATAAATCAATGCATATGTGATCTCATTCTTCTTAATTTAACAAGCTTCCATTTTTTTTTCATCCAATAATCATTCCCTGATACCACTTTATGTCACACCCCAATTAGCCCCCTTGTAAGGGTCAGTTGCGGTGCGATTGAGGCGAACGATTCGGTTGGACTAAATTCTTTCGAGCACTCGTCATGACTTGCAAAATCGGGATATAGTGGGTGATGCTCTAACTTAATTAAATCACCACAAATGTACATGTTACATTTCATTTCATAATTTATTCGCATTCACATATACTCGAAAATGTGGAAAATCAAATCATCAAAATATGTATATCTATGCAGAGCTGCTAAATCAAACATTTTAAAAGTACTTATCCAAAAGTCTGTGTAAGTTCCCAGAATTATGAAATGTAAAAACTTCATAAGTCATACTTGAATACTCGTCATGGTGCTCCTTGTCACTTCCCGAAAGTTAACAAGTGAGTGAGTAACAATAAGTTCAACGCAATATTTAAGACAAATAAAATTTTATAAACGAAAACAAAAGAACGTGCATGCTCATATGTAACTCATATACATGTCCATAGCACGTCATAATATACTATAATCATATATGTAAATGAAAAAATATGTAATGTAGTGAATCATAACTGTTGTATATAATATGTATTTCATCAATTCACGTGTAATTATAATCATATTAATAAGAGTCATCAATCTAATCATAGGAATGCCACTTGTAATTATAATCATATTAATAAGAGTCATCAATCTAATTATAGGAATGCCACTTGTAATTGCATAAACCTTAACTATTTTCATGTCGTGTCCTATATTGTAATTGGGGCATCACCTAACCGGAAGACTATATTAATTATTGATAAATGTTAGATCCCAACATATAAATTATTAATAGTCCCCTAGGCACCAATGATATTTCTTGTAATTTGTATAGACTTCGACTATTTTTATGTCTTGTTCTATCATGTCATTTGGTCGTCACTCAGCCCAAGTGTCACATTAACTATTGTTAAAAGTTGTCATCCAACATAGCTATCAATAGTCTTCTGATAAAAACAGTTTTTTATGTTCTATCGCAATCTGATCGTAACGGTTCCTAGAGTTTTGTCTCCATCTGAATACCAAAAGTTTGGAATCCCATCATTCTTTATCTTGTATTAATGTAATAGCCTGTTCATAATATCACTCGTGACATTTTTTAAATCATAATTCTAATTACAAGCATTAAACTTAGATATTTCATATGTCATGTGGATGAATCATAGTAAATAAATACCAACAAGCAATGATTTCATAAGATTATTCATCATATTTATAATATAGTAAAATCTTGTATTTTAAGGAACAAATCAAATTTACTTTCTTACAATATATGCAGGTATTCATTTACAATATACATAAACTTTTAGATATAATGGTGTCAAACACATAATCACATGAAAATCAATAGAGTTGTTTTCTTAAGTTAACACAAGATCATTTTACCTGAATCGACGGAACAATCCTATGTCGAGTTTCCTCAAGCTCGTTTTGAGCTCGCCGCCTAGTGTAGACAATCTGAAATCATGATTCTCTCAGAATTTCATGAAATTCTCACCATCGGTCTTAACTAAACTCTGAGCATATTTCATTTGCTAAAACTAACTTTATACGGGCTTCCTTGCATAAATTCTCCCCAAAAGCTTTTCTATTTCTTTCTTTCTTCTTTCCACTTCTCTTCGTTGATTGCATGCCAATGACCCAATCTGAAAGCCAAAATCAAGTTTGCAGCTTCTAACACTACACCGACTCTCACTACAATGACATGGAATGAAAAAGTGTACCAATTTGTTGCAAACGTCAAAACTAAAGGGTAAGAAAGAAAACAAATGCCTGCAACATCATAAAAATGGTGTTCCCTACCTATTTCAATCAGAGCTCAGTATCACCGCTTGCGGATCCTTGCGAGATGCGCCAGTTGTGCCTACTACAGTGCCTGAGCGAAGCTTCTCGTGTGAGGGAGAACTCAGACGAGAGAAGTGAGGACGCGACATTTAATGAGATCTCATTGGATCTCAACCGTTTGAACCATCCCACGACTGAGAATTACATAGGAATGGCAATGGCTACAACAATGATGCGGAATTAATTTTTAATTAAGGCCATATTTAAGTTTGATGAAACTTTTGTTTCATAATTTTATATTTTCTCATTCTTAAAAAATTCATGCATGGTGCTATATATCAAATTGATAAATTCAATCTATAGAATTTTATAAAATTGACTGAGTTGAATTATGAAGGATGCAAAATTTAAGGTATGCCTTAAAATTGCTAAAATTTGGGTGTTACAACTACCCTCTTAAAGCACTCTTTAGAGGAATATCTTTGTTTGACGTTCACAAGAATGAGCTTATTTGAGATGTGAAAGTGGAGCAGCGTGAGAGATATCTGTTTCACCTTGAATGGCTATTATATCTATTGTTTCTACTGAATATTAAAATGTTCAAGGGATTAATATTTGATGCTTTGAGCTTTATTTATCTGTTTGAGAGAGATATCTAAGGAGATACAGGGGTATGATGCTGAGGGAGAAAGAGAGAAGAATGTCAAGTGGGAAGAAGCTTAAGTAAAGTATCACCTAAGCTTCATTTTTTATATGGTCCATTGAAGTGAGAGAAGCTGAAGTAAATAGTGTAACATGAGCGTTCCATTTTACTTTCCTGCTTGATTTAACCTCTGATGTATCTATTGAGAGTGAGGGTATATACAAAGTATATAGGGATATTGTATGGAGTTCTATAGAGAGGTATTGGACATGTTAAATTTGAGTTTTGTTCCTATAGTAGTGTTCTTGCTTTTTAATGACTTGTAACATCATTCTTTATGTTAATTGTTTTTCGGATCTTATTATCTTTGAGCCTAAGTTCATCCTCAACATCTTATCAGTAGTTAGTGTATCATGTAATTGTTCACAAAATAAGCACTGAATTTGGTTGGCTCGCTAAATCTGATTGAGCAAAGTATCCAGCCAGTAATAAAAACGGTACTAGTTTTGAGAGCTTTCAAGTAATAGAATAAGTATTACTTTGTTCCAAACAAATAAATGCAAGATTGATAAAACATATGATGAATTTTCCACTTCTTTTAGTTTGAAGCTTTCTAACCCTTTTTCTCTGTATGTAAAATAGAAGTTGTTTTAAGAATTTGCATTTATCTATATAAAATCACAATTTTTGAACTTTAACCTGATAGAAATAATTTTCATGTTACTTTTGATCATTTTAAAAATATTAAAATGGTCATCTTTGATGGGGCTTTTGCTTTTTAAGGAGATAAGGGCTCTTGGTTTTTAAGGAGAAAAGGACAGCAGAGTTCTTGCTTCATACATGTTCTCGTTTTAAAGTGGTTTTTTGGGGGTTTTAATACATTCAAATATTGAATTTGTACTTTAGATGATGCTGTTTTTCTTGCTGCATGGTTGCTTGATTGCTATATTAATACTTCACAATATTTATGGACTTGTTCGTTTTTGGCGAAATAATTGGTATTTGTTCAGCTATCGTTCAGTTTCTTGCTGCATACTTCTGACTAGGTTATGAGAAGAATCAGAGCAGAGATGAAAGAGTATCAGTTGGAAAGCATCTTTCTGCATCACATCTACATGTATGGTGGTTGTAGGCACTGCTCGTATACATGTATTTGTGCCACAGGTGAAAACAGGTGAGAGCATGTTCCTGTAAATGTTACAAAACTGAGAATTTCTTAAATTGATCTTTTCATCTCCTTGGTGGCCATGATGTCTCCTTTTGGCTAATTATAGTAGTCCGTCAATTTTGTTCAAATAGACTTGAGTGCATAATTTTAAAATCAGACATAATTAATGAAACTTCTTGGGAGTTTCATAGTAATTTGGCTGTTTGGTTAGTGTATGTATATCTTCTTCATTGGTTGATTCTGATTGAAACGTCACCTCTTTGTTTTAGTTGAAACGCTTCTTGAGGCTAACGTTATGGTGTCTTGAATGATGACGAAAGCTGTTCATTTATGAATTCTTCATTGCTGAAAGAAACATTAGCTATGTTCTTTTGTCACGTTTTTTGTTTTCTTTTTGTGTTTGGATCTTATAAACTGTTTAAGGCTTATTCTAATTGAAATCTTATGGACATCTTATTTATTCTATTGCTTTGCTCGTTGTGCAGTGCTGTTCTTCACTATGGTCATGCAGCTGCTCCAAACGACCGGGTGTGCTTCTTGATTATCCTGGTTTCTTTTCTTCTAAGTCGATAAAAAGCTATTATTCTCTCCCTCTTTTTTTTCTAATTGATTTTATGATTCTCCCCCTTGTGTACTTGCTGAAAATGTGATAGAGCAGATATATTATTTCCTCTCTTTTAGTTTGTAAGAAATTCCTTTCTTTCTTTGAAGGCATTGGTGGTTATTTGTGGTNAATTTTAAAATCAGATATAATTAATGAAACTTCTTGGGAGTTTCATAGTAATTTGGCTGTTTGGTTAGTGTACGTACATCTTCTTCATTGGTTGATTCTGATTGAAACGTTCACCTCTTCGTTTTAGTTGAAACGCTTCTTGATGCTAATGTTATGGTGTCTTGGATGATAACGAAAGCTGTTCATTTATGAATTCTTCATTGCTGAAAGAAACATTAGCTATGTTCTTTTGTCACGTTTTTTGTTTTCTTTTTGTGTTTGGATCTTATAAACTGTTTAAGGCTTATGCTAATTGAAATCTTATGGACATCTTTTTTATTCTATTGTTTTGCTCGTTGTACAGTGCTGTTCTTCACTATGGTCATGCAGCAGCTCCAAACGACCGGGTGTGCTTCTTGATTATCCTGGTTTCTTTTCTTCTAAGTCGATGAAAAGCTATTATTCTCTCCCTCTTTTTTTTCTAATTGATTTTATGATTCTTCCCCTTGTGTACTTGCTGAAAATGTGATAGAGCAGATATATTATTTTCTCACTCTTTTAGTTTGTAAGAAAGTCCTTTCTTTCTTTGGAGGCATTGGTGGTTATTTGTGGCGGGGTTGGGGTGGAGGAGAGAGGGTTCATTATATGGTGGGAAGTTTAATATTACTTGAAAGTACCTTATTTAGGTCGTATCACTTACAATTTTGGAACATTTGGAGCTGCGTATTGGAAGTTTGAAATTTTATATATATTTCTCGTCAATACCATGCCACGCGATGCAAGATTATAATATTTTCTATGGATTACATCTTCCCAGTNGGGGTTGGGGTGGAGGAGAGAGGGTTCATTATATGGTGGGAAGTTTAATATTACTTGAAAGTACCTTATTTATGTTGTATCACTTACAATTTTGGAACATTTGGAGCTGGGTATTGGAAGTTTGAAATTTTGTAAATATTTCTCCTCAATACCATGCCACGCGATATCAAGATTATAATATTTTCTGTGGATTACATATTTCCGGAGCATTTTTATTTCTCTATGGGAAGCTTATATGAACTCATTCGTATGGTAGCAACCTAAAGTTTTTTTTTTATTTTTTATTTTTATTTTTAAATAATGAACCCAGTTTAAGTTTTATATTATTTAAACTGTATGAAGTGGTAAATTCCTTGCATTTTTTTATACTTAAATCATATCGGTCTTCATTTCTGCTTAAACCTGTTATTTTTTATTTTAAGTGGGTTCAAATCCTGAATGACAGTGGTGTTGTTCCTAGGTCGACAAAGGACTGAATTTACGATGATGTTTTTTTTTTCTCTGCTTATTACATTTGATCTTCTCTCATTGTTGCCAACTAAGGCAACGTTAACATCAAAATTAAGATGTTGATCTTGGATCTTCCCTTGAGACTCTACAAGGTCCTATTTATCTGTGAGCTCATTGAAACGCTATGGATTGTCACCAACATGAATGCCATGTGGTTGAGGTTTGCCTTAGTTGGCTTCTTCTCACTTCCTAGTCATTATGGCTTTGACTATCCTTGCAGATCTCCGCAACATCAACCAATCCAGCCACCCGTGCTTCACTCTCTCTCTCTCTTTATATATATATATATAAATATATATATACGGGACATAGAGCGACCATCGGAGGAAGACGTCGAAATGGTGCAGCATTTAACCTACTGGAATCGGCATAGCTATGCGACAAAATCAAACCTGACTAGGGTTGTGAAAACTCCAGCTGGCAGGCTTATTTACCAGTACACTAAGAAAAGGGCGAGTGGGCCAAAATGCCTTGTCACCGGCAAGAGGATTATAGGTATTCCCCGCCTAAGACCTGCTGAGTACAAAAGATCTAGGTTGTTTAGAAATAGGAGAACTGTCCACCGTGCATTTGGAGGGGTTTTATCTGGAGGTGCTGTCAGGGAAATGATTATTCGTGCGGTTCTTGTTGAAGAACAAAAGTTTGTTAAAAAGGTTCTGAAGATACAGAAGGCCAAGGAAAAGTAAGGTGCGAAGAGCTGATTAGTAGAAGCAAAATGAGAAGTTTTGTAATTAAAGTTAAATTTTGGCATTTATGGTTAGTTCTTGTTTGGTATTCTTGGTGAGATGATNATATTCCCTTCTTCCATCTGGAAAGTTCTTTTGATTTGTCTAAAGGT
Source organism: Phalaenopsis hybrid cultivar (assembly GCA_002079205.1). Lineage (NCBI taxonomy): Eukaryota > Viridiplantae > Streptophyta > Magnoliopsida > Asparagales > Orchidaceae > Phalaenopsis > Phalaenopsis hybrid cultivar. The sequence goes on along the minus strand of JXCR01144050.1, from coordinate 51,412 downwards.
AACATAATGATGCAGGGCTGAGCCTAGCCGCCTGAACCGACTAGCAGATGGACCGACAAAACTGGTCTGGGAAGTTCGTTCTAGGCCCTCTGTTGTACCGGGCAGCATTTAAAAGGAGCGGGCAATGCCGCTAGCCTCTTCCCCCTTTCCTTTTCTGTTTTCCATCCGATTCGAATCTATTTATATGCCTTTTAGCTAGAATTATGGTTATGTTTTGTATGATTTGTCTTTCAGATTATGTGTGGAGTTTTCTTCCTTTCGATAAGGCTGTATCAGGCGACATGTGGTGCTCCGGATGTATTCTTCTCCGAAGTGGTGTTGTATCCTCTTCTATTCCCTTCCTTTCCTGTCCCTAGCCGCTGGCTAGCATTCCTTTTCCTCGTCCAACCTGCAACAGCCAGCTGCCTCTGCTTGCCTACCTAACTGCCGGCCTGTACCTCTTCTTCCCTTGGGCCTGCACTTCTCCCTATACCAACCCAGCCACCAGTCAGGCCGCTAGCTACCCTATCATAACTGTCCAACTGCAGCCCCTCCCTACGGTTTCAACCTACCTGGACAACAACCAACTTAGCCTTTCCCGTATCCCCTACTCCATGCCATCGGTCACCATAACCCCCACCATCCAACCACATATTCTACAACCCCCTACCATTGCAACTCCCAACCACCTTTGCAGACGCCACCGTTGCCCTTGGATCTTCTCATCCGACATTAGCCAGGGATTAGTGTTTGTTGTAATTTCAATTCTGTTTGAGTCATTTTTGTAACTCTAATCATTTGTTTATTGACATTTGCTTTTGTTACTGAGGATTTGATTAGTTCCAGTATCACCTAAGGAACAACTTTTGAATGATTGATAGAAAAACTGGCCAAAAGCTCTTAAAAGGATTAAATCCAAAACAATTAAAAATGATGCAGAGTGTAAAATAGTGTTTTTTTAGGTAGTGGAAAAATTACTACGAAGCCAAATTTTTGCCTTTATGGAACCAATTTGCTTTCTAAGAAACTATTCTTGTAATGAATATATATCTCAAAACATTTCTAAATTAATATGTTAAACCTAATAGTATATTTACTTGAAAAGACCCAAATGCAAGTTTGACATTACTTAAAAATTCAATGATTTGCTTAGGGCTCCTAAGGATAAGGTGTCTGTTTTGGTTTTACTTTTTACTTTTTCGTAGTTTATCCAAAAATTTGTTTTCTTAGTTTATATATCCCGGTGCTTTGTATTTTCTTCAAGGTTCAATTAATTGAAAAAGTTAACTACTTGATGTGCATGGGGTTCATTTTTACCTGCCCTGCCTTGTCATTTAGTTGTCTTTATGCAGCATATTTGGAACAAATTTTGTTAAAAACTGATGATGAATTAGTTGAATGGTGATGTTTGGCCACTCACATCAGCATTTATGATTCTAGTTAGAGGGTTTTGGGAAGTATGTGACGAACATGTTCTTTATTTTAGCATGCTCACTCTTTCTTTATGTTATTTTGTTTCTCCTTCTAATTTATATGCATGTTCTTTTCAACACTTGTATGGTTCAAATTGTTATCCAATGATTCTGCTAACAACTAGTTATTCTTGTCTTTTGGTCCTTCATTTAGAATTGGAAACTGGTGTGTATTTGTATTTCTGACTAATGATTTGAGGTGTTGGAAAAGGATATATCATTTGCATTAACTTATTTATTTTCTAAATGGGAAGATGTTTTTCTTTATATTTTATAACTGATGTAAATTTTATTTTGGTGTTTGGTTTTTCTGTTTGAGTATGAATTCTCATGGCTGAATCATAAGCCACTAAAGTTTTCACACTGCTGTAATGAGCAACAGGCGCTTGCGTTCTTATAAATATAACTTTTGTTATCCCTTTTACCATTTTCTTTTGCAGGCATTGAAAGAAGGAGACATTGCTTTGTTTGACATGGGATCTGAATATCACTTCTATGGGTCTGATATAACATGTTCTTTCCCCGTGAGTATAGTTAATATCTTTAGTATTTTGGATATCCTTACTGAATGTTGCAGAAGGGTTCGGCCTTAGATTATATGATTATCCATTTGTTGATTGTGATTACATCCATAGCATATTTTGGTTTCATAATTTGGGGAATGCTTTTCCAAAGCTTGTAATTTAGTGCCAAACCTATATTTTATGCTACTTATAAGTCAACTAATGATCAAGGATTAATCTTATTTCTGCTGCAATATTTGGCGTCTCATTTTCAGCTGTTTAAGCTGAGAAGGCCAAAGGATCCCTTTTGGGCAAACTGCTTTTGTAGCATGGGTTGAAAATTTCATTTGTTTTTTTCTTTTTTCAAAAGAAAGCAAGATATTTTAAGCTGGTCCTTGAGAGAATTCCGACTTCAGAGATTGTGGAATGATTGTAATTCTAGAAATTTTATTTTCTATGAAAAACTCAACTCAAATGGGATATTATTTATCACGTGAATCATGGGCATTTTTTATGCTTAGAAATAATGTTGTTGAAGATGTTGATCGAACGACTTCAATATTAATTTTGTAGTTGTGTGATTGTCACACTGGCTTTGATAGCAATGTTGTTTCGCCATTGTTGGAGAGCAAGGAATGCTAAGGGCCATAATAAAGCATTAGCTCGTATTTATTGTTATGTGGTTCACCACTGTTGGAAAGCATGGAATGCTAAGAACCATGGAGAATCATATGGAACCTTTACTATTTTGGCAACCACCATCCTTGAGTTGCTCACATTGACGTACTGTTGTCATTTACAGGAGCATTGGGACACTGGCCAACTGATTACGAGAAATCGTTATATCATGTCTTAACCTATGTTCAATTACGCTTTCCCATAATTTTAAAGTATAACCCATCAACTTAATTCCCCTGTAATTTCAACACTCTTTGCATCCCCTTTATTCTTAAAAATGGGGACCAAAATACTCTTCCTCCACTTCTCGGGCATCTTTTTAGTTTTTAAAATAATATTAAAGTGTTTAGTAGGCCAAGAAGCTCCCAAATCTTTTTAATATTTTAACACTTAAATACTGATCTTCCACCCTTGTTTTTCGTTAAAGCTCCTCAACTTCTTTTTCCCTAATGCGACGATATAGCTAAAACGTTTTATAATTATTAACGATATTAAGATTGCTAAGATTAATCTTATTTCCAAAAAATTCATTGGAAAGTTTATCAAACCAATGTTGAATATCTTTTTAAATATTAACGTGTTACATCAAATTACCATTTCGATTTCAAGTCTAATGGTTGCCACCCCATAATTGATCTTAAGCGTGTCAGCACAAAAAAAAAAGAGGTTGTTTGGGGGTCGTCCGTAAGAAGCTGTCGGCAGCCGGAATTGAAATCCCATCGCCCGCTTCGGAATGACGTTTTAATTTACGTATATATTTTATAAAAATATAAAATCAAACTGACCTCATATTTTTCAGAGTTTAAATGAAAGAACGCTCTACCTCAAATCCTGTATCTATCCCGAGGGATAAACATAAGATTTGAGAATGAGACTCGATCAAATAAACTAAGAAAACATATGGCATCCGTTGGGTCTGCGAAACCGTTTTATTTGCCGACAAGTTCCCCTATTTAATATAAAAAATTAAATAGGGTTTATTTTAAGCTGGGTTCGAAAAAGCTTCCTATAAGGGCAAGCCCCTATAGTTAACTACATCTTAAATGACCGAAATCACCTAAGAAAACTCTCGATAAAAATCAGGGAATATCATCTTCAAAGAGGTCAAAAGGATAGGACTTTACAACGAAATCGGACAAAGAGGTGTGAAGGGGGAAAATCTCAAATCTAGAACATTGTTAAGGAATCTAAATGAAGAGAAACTAGGGGAAACCACAGATCCTGAGGCGAACCTCAGTAGGTTCCCAGTCTATCCTATTGTTTGCTTCAGCTTTAAGAAGAAATTATTAAAATGTTTCATCCTGCCAATTTTATTTAGTTAGAGCTTATATTTGCGCGATAGGGTCACACAAACCGCCTAAGATATGAGGGTTTACGTCGTATCAGGCGACAACCTCGGAACCTAGAACGAGTTTAGGGCTTAAATCGTATGTTTACGTCGTATCGGACGACAACCTCGGAACCTAGAACGAGTTTAGGGCTTAAATCATACGACAGTTATTTAATTAGGGCTTATATTTGCGTGACAGGGTCACTCAAATTGCCTAGAAGATATGAGGGCTACGTCGTATCGGACGACAACCTCGGAACCTAGAACGAGTTTAGGGCTTAAATCGTACGACAAAGCTATACGAATGCCTAAACAAAAGGTGGAGGATTTATGTTGCGTTAGGCAGACAACTTCGAAATCCTATGGATTGTTGTTTAATTTCTAGGAAAATGAATGGTTTTGCTGGGGAAGACATGTTCTGCTGTTGAAGATGACCATGCCCACCGTGCTAGCTCCAAACTCCTTGCCATGACGAGTTTAAGTTTTTTAGGGTGTCAGTTATAGTGTTAAATCAAACGGCCCTATGGTTGTAGTCCTCTAAACATCCTATGCAAAAAGGAAACATGTTTGAAGTTATACAATATAAAGTGTGCAATGCAGGAACAAAGCAATGTAATGCACGTGGAACAGTAGTAGGCAAAACAAGAGCAGTATAACATGCTATACAAGAAGAACAGTAGCAAGTAGAAACAAGACAAGTGTAACATGCTTTACAGTAGAGTAGCAGGTAGAAAACAGGACAAGTGTAACATGTTTTACAGGAAGAGCAGTAGCAGGTAGAAGACAGGAAAATTAATTGCTGTAAAAATGTAAAGCAAACATGTATGCTCGTGAGATCCGCCGTTCCTTAAGTATAGCAAACCTAAATGCATCTTAAAAAGCAAAGTCCGATAAAACGTCGTCCAGGAAACCCGAGGAAAAGCGGAGAAACTCGAGAAAAATCAACGAAAAGACTCAAGAGAAAGAAAATCCTCAAAACTCCTGGGGAAATCCCGAATGGAAGAAAAAGTAACACGAGTGCTCTGTCCCAAAGCTTTGATAAAACAAAGAAACAAAATTTGATGGGGGACCGCAAGCACTCGTATGGGGCTAGGCTCAGCTATATTTATTCTCGAGGGTCCATGAAGGCTACTCGGTTACCCGAACGTATAGAGCCCGCCACTCGATAGAAAGTGTGTCTTGAACCTCACTTAGGGGCTATTTCCCAGCCTAAACAGGTATTCGTCAGGTGGTTGGGACAACCAATTTTAAAACATATTTTTAAAATTTATGTTTTTGTGACATACACAAATCTCGAAAAAGATTATCAAATTTTGTTTTATGAAGAAGAATGTATTTTATATTTTGAAATAGGTTTTAGAATCAAATTTTGTTTTATAAAGAAGAATATATTTTATATTTTGAAATAGATTTTAGCAATTTTTTATTGTCCACAAGGCGATTACACTGTCAGACATAGGATCGCCAACCGACTGAGGAGGTTCGAGCCAACTCCCGCTCTATCTTCGGTGTGCCTTTATCACCAGCACCGTACGCCCCAAAACGACAACTTGCGATCTTGCTTGATGGTTTCACGTATAGCAAAAGACTATACGTGGACACTTATGCATCGGACATAAGCATCGAAAACCGCTTGATGGTTTCACGTATAGCAAAAGGCTATACGTGGACACTTATGCGTCGGACATAAGCATCAAAAAGAGCGAACGTTTCACGTATAGCAAAAGGCTATACGCGGACACTTATGCATCGGACATAAGCATCGAAAAAACCGCGTATAGCAAAAGGCTATACGCGGACACTTATGCATCGGACATAAGCATCGAAAAAAAAAAATTCACGTATAGCAAAAGGCTATACGCGGACACTTATGCATCGGACATAAGCATCGAAAAACCTCACGTATAACAAAAGGCTATACGTGGACACTTATGCATCAGACATAAGCATCGAAAATCGAATAAGAAAGCAAGGAAAAGAGAGAGAGGAGACACTGATCCATCTAAAACACCGAAAAGGAGATTGGATCAGTTCTCAAAATTCGTATCGAAAAGACCTGGAAAAATAGGGCCCGAGGTCTTTCCTAACAAACATAAAATATTCTTTTGCGTTGATTCTCTAAACCCCAAGAATGCAGGATTAATCAAATCAACCAAATGCCCTCCCAAAATGAGATTTAAAATTTTCCAAACTTCGAAAGAAAATGATCGCCGGGAAACCACCGTCAATATTTCCAAACTCATACTAAGACCGAAATTCCTCCAACTTTCAGATTAATAGATAACCTCATACATTAAATAAGCACGAAATCTTCCCATAAAACCAGATAAACACTCACGGCCAGGGTCAATAGAGAGGAGGAAACAACCACCAAAGCTCTCGGCCAAGGCAAGGAACGGGGCCAAAAGAGGTTCACGGTTAAAGCAAGGGACAGCTGCCAAGACCCACAACCAAAGGCAGTCCAAGAGACAATAAGTAAGGCTTACGGTTAAGACAACAAAGGACCCAGGAAAGAACTGTTAAAGCTCAC
>JXCR01144048.1:84097-96173 GCA_002079205.1 Phalaenopsis hybrid cultivar | reverse complement strand
GAAAAGCCACGCGGCGCGCTCCCATTTGACGCCGCCTTCTGAGTCAGCTGCCACGCGTCACGTTGTATCGCATCAGATANAATGTTTATTAAGGCCAAAATGTCCAAAATTACAATTTTGCCCCTAAGGGTCCAAACTTCCATAATTTGTCAGTTTTAAGTCAAATGACTTTGAAATTTTTATATAACCTTATTGCATCAGAGGAGATAATGTGAATTTTCACAATTTAATTTAATTCATATAATTCATAATTTATCAAATTTAAGTCAAATGACTTTGAAATTTTTATATAACCCTATTGATAGCTATAAAGACATCAGAGGAGATAATGTGAATTTTCACAATTTAATTTAATTCACATAATTATTTTTTTATGAGTGTCAAATTTAAGCCAAATGACTTTGAATTTTTTTATGTAACCCTACTAATAGGTCAATTAAGACATCATAGGAAAATGTGAATTTTCACAATTTAATTTAATTCATATAATTATTTTTATGCAAAATGTGAGAGGAGGAGATAATGTGAATTTTCACAATTTAATTTAATTCATATAATTATTTTATTCAAAAATACAATTTAAGTCAAATGACTTTGAAATTTTTATATAACCTTATTGATAAGTCAATTAAGACATCAGAGGAAGCAATGTGAATTTTCACAATTTAATTTAATTCATATAATTATTTTTATGCAAAAATATGCATTTTCACAAATGACTTTGAAATTTTTATGTAACCCTACTAATAGGTCAATTAAGACATCAGAGGAGAAATGTGAATTTTCACATTCTAATTAATTCATATAATTATTTTTATGCAAAAATATGCATTTTCAAAGAAAATTTCAAAAGATGTAAATATGCATCTTTAAAGAAAATTCCAAAAGATGATCAGATAATTATTTTTATGCATAAATATGCATCTTTAAAGAAAATTTCAAAAGATGATCAGGACAAGTCCGAAAGGTTAATTAAGACATCAAAGGAGAGAATGTGAATTTTCACAATTTAATTTAATTCATATAACGGTTAATTAAGACATCAAAGGAGAGAATGTGAATTTCATGACTTTGAAATTTTTATGTAACCCTACTAATAGGTCAATTAAGACATCAGAGGAGAAATGTGAATTTTCACATTCTAATTTAATTCATATAATTGTATGCATAAATATGCATCTTTTAAAGTTTCACAATTTAATTTAATTCATATAATTATTTTTATGCAAAAATATGCATTTTTAAAGAAATGAAATTTTTATATAACCTTATTGATAGGTCAATTAAGACATTAGAGGAGATAATGTGAATTTTCACAATTTAATTTAATTCATGTAATTATTTTTATGCAAAAAAATGCATCTTCAAAGAAAATTTCAAAAGATGATCAAGACAATTCCTAATCATTTGAAATTTTTTATGTGAGCTAGCCCTAGACTAGAAAGTCCTTTGGCCAAAATGTCATNTAGAGCTCGCGAAGGCTCGGGAGAGTAAGGGAGGTTATACCTTTGCTCCGAGAGGTGTAGCCTCAATCATAGTATCTTCACACCTTTGTTATACTCCAAAGAANATTGGATTTTGTCCTTGTTTCGGGCAAGGGTTTGAGCTCAAAATTGGCTTTCTGTGGTGGAATTGAGAGGGGTAAATCGATTGGGATGTGCTAAGGGTCCCTGAGGGAAGCTCTCAGGGGAGTTAGAAAGGCCTTGGTGAAAAAATTTTTTACCACACCCTCCATGGCCGTGAGGGGTAGATTTTATAGAAAATGGCTATAGGGATGCTTAGCTGGCCAATTGAGAGCATAGCCCCACTGCTTAGGTGTCAAGGAGAGGGGGCCTCCGCTCAATTTGAACTTAGCCCCACTACTTAGGTGTCAAGCAGAGGGGTCCTCAGCTCAATTTGAGCTGAGGTAGCACCCACTGCTTAGGTGTCAAGAAAAGGAGCTCTCAGGTCAATTTGGGCTGAGGTGGCCTCTTGACTGAATCTTAGGTGTCAAGCAGAGGGGTCCTCAGCTCAATTTGAGCTGAGGTGGCCTCTTGGCATCAACTTGGGTTTTAACCATGTGGGGGCTCACAATTTTGGGCTTTTGGCTTGGGTTAAGGTTGCTAACCAAGGGTTTAGCCATGTAGGGGCTCACGGCTTTGGGCTTTTAGCTTGGGTTAAGGTGGCTAACCAAGGCTTGAACCATGTGGGGGCTCACGGTTTTGGGCTTTAGCTTGGGTTAAGGTGGCTAACCAAAGCTTGGACCATGGTTAAAGTGTGGGGGCTCACAGTTTTGGGCTTTAGCTTGGGTTAAGGTGGCTAACCAAGGGTTAGATCATGGGTGGGGGCTCACGGTTTTGGGTTTTTGGCTTGGGTTAAGGTAGCTAACCAAGGTTTGGACCAAGGTTAAAGCTTATGATGGGCAGCAAAATGGCACCATAGGGTATGGACATGTGTCTTTGATTTAACCTCTTCATTATCTCTTCCAAGGATTAAAATTAAAGTTTTTACCCTTGAGATAAATATCAAGGTTAACCATGGGTTAATGGCTGGCTTGGAACTCAACCCTAGGGTCTAAGGTGGGTCATGGGAGGCTCATTTGATCATACCAAGCTCAATTGGTTTGGGTTTGGTCATAGTTCCAAAAAGGTGCGTATGGCCAAATCTTGTGTTTGGGCTAGATTAGGCATGCCAATTGGCCCAATTAAATATGCCATTTGGTGTAGGAGATCATGAGGAACAACTTTCATGAAGGGAAAAGTCATTTTGAGGTCAATTGGTTAATCAATTTGGTGGATTTTTGATTTTTGACCCATTTTAATCATATTGGGCTAGNTTTGGGTCCCAAGGGCAGTTAGGTAATTTGGAGGTGCATAGGGGCAAAAGACCAAGTTAGGCATTTTAAATAGAATTGGATAGATATCCATTCTAAATGAACCATGGATCAATGAAATCCTCATTTTGGGTCCTCATGTATTGATCTTAATTAGTGTATTGTGAAGATATAATAAGGGTATAATGTATTTTAGCTTCAAATCAACACCTAGGGTTAATCCTAAGGCCAAGTAACCCCATAAGAACTCTTCTTGAGCTTTCCCATAATGATTTTACCTTTTAAATATTAGAGGTTAGGACCAATATGTGGAATCTTAAGTTGAGCAAAGAGAAGAGTTTGAATTTCTAATGGTGAGGATACCTTTTCTAGTTTTCTAAGACTAGTCAATAGGAAAGTCCTATGGCTAGACCTAGGCTACTAAAGAAGTTTCTAGACCTCAACCAAAAGTGAGGTCAATAGGGACAATAAAGGAGATTCGTTCAATCGCGGGTGTATCCATCCAATGGACGAGATTGTGCAGGACAAATGAATGGAACACGAACCGCGGGCCGAGTCAACACTGAGGTGGATGGCAGTGCCGAACTAGAAGACATTGCATGGAGCGTCAGAGCCATCATAGGTTGACGCGTCGCCGCGTCACTTAAATAGAAAAATAAGGATTTTCTTGTTTATTTAAATGCTCATAACTTTAAAAAAACATATCTTTGTGTAGAAAAATCATAAAAATAAAAAAAATTACGCTCTTGCTCAATGAAGAGAGGAGAATAATGTGAACTAAAAATAAATATTATTTTCTTATTCCCTGATTTTTAATGAATTAAATACCCTCTATGGTATTTCAATTCTCCATGACTATGCATTGTTCACTATGACTTGAAATTTTGAGGGTTTGTTTTTCATGACAGAGGCTGTTTCCTTTGATTTTATAAGGTCAGAGGGCATCTCTATGCTTCTAACTCTAATTTTCAAGCTAAGGTGACCATTTTGGCTATTTTAATTATACAAATCAAAATATCACTTGGGAAATAATGAAAATAATTTAAGTAGGTTTCCTGTGGTCAGAGAAATCTAGGAAAAATATTGTGATGCTTTGAATCATCTTGTGCATTTTTATACTTATTTAAATGCATATATCTTATATTAATTTATGTAAATTATACACTTATCAAAAATTTGACAAAATCACTTCTCCATTGTCCATAAAAATCATGTTTATTCAGTGTAAAAATATCAAAATTATTTGACTTAGTCTAAGCACTAAAATGTATTTTTAAGGAAGCCTTGTTTTTTGTACAAAAATAATTATGTTAAATTAAATATGCTTAAAAAAATTATGAAAACTATTTCTCTAAGTTCCTTGTGATCAGGGGCATCTTATAAAAATAAAACCCATTTTTTAAAAAATATTTCATTTTTAAAATATATATTGAATTAAAATAATTAAAATATTTAAAAATACAAAAATGATTCAAAATGAGTGGGAATGTCCCTTGGCCACTTAGAACTCATTAGGACATTTTTCCTAATTTTTCTAAGTTAAAACTAAATTTTAAAGGCTTAAAAAAATGAATTTTTCATGTTTTCACACTAAAATAATTATAATAAATAAATTAAAAATCACAAAAATATAAGATTTAATTCTCTGGGTTTTCTAAATTCATAGAAGAAATATAAAAATGATTTTTGCAATTAAAATATTAATTTATATTCAATTTAATCATTGAAATTGATTAAAAATTAAATAATAACAATAATAGAAATTTGATTAAAAAAATCATGATATTTTGTTTAAGTGTTTCTTTGATCTTAGAAAACCTCTAATAATTTTTTCATAAATATAAATTTTAATTTGGATAATTAAATAAATTAACTTTTGAAAATTTTACCTTCTAAATTTAAATAATTATCTAAACTAAATCAAAATTTTGAGAGGTCCACATGTTCTCCTCTAAACATTGTGGTTACCTCATGGATATGACACTCTAAACCCTCAAAGTCATTTGAGTTGTATTTAAAGAGTTATGAGGTGAAATGCCCTAAGGGTAAAGCGGTAGTTTTAAACTTTGGTGATCTAACCAAAACTTAGGATTAACTAAGGGAAATGAGTAATTTTGATCTTAATAAGCATATTTGGATTCTTGGAATACAATGGTGTTAAAAGGTAGAAACCTCTCACCCCCTTTGCATAATATCAACAAAATCATAACCCTCCTAATTTTAATGACTTGGAAGTCAACTTAGATCAAATGCTTCTTAAGTAATGAGCTTAAGTCAGAAAGATGATATTTTACTTTTCTTAAGCCTGAAATTGAGGATGATTTGATAAGTTGATAAGAATGCACATTACTTGAAATCAAAATTTTAATAAGCACCACTTCACCCATCATGATTGTTAAAGGCTGAGTAGTGGCCTAGGCATGATATTTAAACTTAATTGACCGGATTTAGAAGAGAATATGATTGGTGACTAACATCCTTAAACACTACAAGTCTGGCCTTAATTATGGGCACCACAATCTTAAATAACCTAGATTTTCCTTAGGGGGGCACCCACCCACATAACTCTTAACTGAAACATTAATTGACTAATCGGGTATCCTATTCTTGGGATAATTAAATTGTTAAATTTCACTTAGCAAAGGGGTAGTCACACTTCAACCTCGGATGATCAACGGAACAACATAATAAGTTCAAAACGAACTTGAAATAATTCAAGAGAGCCTCAAAGTAGTTCAGGGTCATTCCCTCAACACTTTAAAACCTTCTAGATATTTTGAAGGGCAAATTGAACTTGTTAGATTTTGTTCTAAAATTATCCACTAGAATCTTCCAAGATCCAAAAAATCATAGCCTGGGGTTTTGTAACTAAACCTTCATCTTCTCTTATTACTTAAACTTTCCTGCAACATTATCTACATATCTTGCAAGTACTGACCTTTTAGATGGTGGAACAAGAAGACCCGCTAGGTACGCTTGTACATTTTGTAGTATTTTCTTTTCCTATATTTTTTGCACTGTACTTCTATACTTATAAAACTTGCACGCTAAACAACGATAACACTCTGCATGAAAACCAAAACTGCTACGATAGCTACCAAAACAAAAACCTAAAACTAAAATTGATCAAGATGAAATTCACCGTCACAACATTCAAAATATAAGACAACTCAAAATTTAATCACAAATATCAAAAATTAACAACTGCAACTAAATTAAGACGTCTCTATCAGATGATGGGGAATCCCTTAGAGGAGGTAACCTAATGTTGCTAATGAGGCTTCCCACGGTCTCAATGAAAGAATGGAACTCATTAAGTTGAGTTTAGTAAATTCATTTGGACTAAGTGAATCCAACAAAAAATAGTGGTACCAGAATGAGGGAACCGTAGGATCCTAATCGGTGTCGTTCTAATCACTTTAATATGCCCTCCTAATATTAAAAGAACTATAACCATAGGGACATTTGATTTAACATAATAACCTGACACATTAAAAAACTTAAACTCATCATGATGAGGAGCTTGGAGCTAACAATGTGGGCAGCGCAACCATCTTCAACAACAAGAGAAGCTACAACAATATGTCTTTTCTTAGAATTAAACAACCAATCCATATGATTTCAATGTTGTTTTCTTATGCAACATAAATCTTCAACCTTTTCTTTAGGCTTTTATATAGCTCTACTGTACAATATAAGCCCTAACTCATTTTAGGATTTCGAGTTTGTTGTTCGTTACGACCTAAACCCTCACATCTTCCAAGTTATTTGTGTGATCGTTTCACACAAATGTAAGCCCTAAATTAATAAAATTGGTAGGATGAAACATTTAAATATTTCTCCTCATAACTGAAGCCAAACAATAGGATAGCTTGGGAAGTCATCGAGGTTCTCCTCTGAATCAATGACATCCCCGAGTTCTTCCTCCTTTGGACTCTACAACAAAATATTCCAAATTTGAACAATTCCACTTTCACAGCTCTTTGTTTGATCTTATTGAAAGGACCAATCTTTTTTACCTCTTCGAAGGTAACATTTCCTGATTTTTTTTAGAGTTTTCTTAGGTGACTTTGTTTATCTAATATGTGATTAACTATAGGAGCTTGCCCTTTTAGGAAGCTTTTTAGATCCTAACTTAATATGAACTCTATTAAATTCTTCATATTAAATAGGGGAACTTGTCAGCAAATAAAAATAGTTTCGCAGACCAAACCTATGTCATATATTTCTCAATCTATTTGATCGAGTTTGATCCTCAAGTCTTGTGTTTATCCTTCGGGATGGATACAGGGTTTGAGGTATAGTGTTATTTGATTTAAACTATGAAAGATATGAGATCAGTTTGATTTCATATTTCTTAAAAAAGCATATATATATATATATATATATATATATATATATATATATATATATATATATATACACACACACACACATATATATATATACATATATATATATATATATATATATATATATATATATATATATATATATATATATATTGGCGGTCGATAGCTTCCAAAGGACAACTCCTTAACCAAAAATAGTACCAAAAAAATTATACGATAAAGTCATCATGAAGAAGAGACTTATCAAGGAGAGAGGCTTTGTCAACCATGGATTGAGTCATCCAAGTTGACAGATAGAAAAAATCATTGTACAGAGGCGTTGGGAAGTTCTGTGCTACATTACTGCTGCAGTTGTAGTACCCATAGTCAAGAAGTTTTAGGCTAACTTATATGGAATTACCCAAGGAGTCATCTTCGTTCGAGGTAAGGTTGTACAATTTTTTTCGGCTCGAATTAATGATTTGTATATGATAGAAAATGTTTCAATCTGTCATTATACAAATTTTATCCCAACGAGAGATATGATGCAAGAAGTATATAATTTTCTGATGGATGAACATAATAATTGGGAAATCAGAGATAAGGGTTATATTAGTTTATCTGCTTCGCTGCTTAATCTAATTTCAAAACAATGACATTTTTTCATATCTGCAAAACTACTCCCTACCATTAAGATTAGTAGAGTTACAAAAGAAAGTGTCGATTTAAACTATTGTATTCAAATGGAAAAATCTATTGATGTTGGGTCAATTATTTTCAAATCTGGTATGGGTATTATTATGAATGGGTCAATATATGGACTTGGGCATCCTTCTACAATATTTGTACTTTGCAGTCAATCTCAAGTTTCATATGAAAGTTGCAAAAAAGTTTTATTACCTCGGGAGCCCATGATTCCTATTAATGGCAATTATATAGGAAATGGAAATGAAGCATTAGATATTATCACGGATCATTCATCACATGCTTCAACACCATTGATGCCACCAGCAATGGGAAGTTCAATATCTTTAGAGAAGAGAATGAAGAAAATAGAAAGAGAACTTCAGAGAATTACGAATGCAATAGAAAATCTTAACTACCTTTTCGATCACCTAGATTGGAGAATGAAGAAGAACTTTGATCATACTGAATAGTTGAAGCAGGATTGGTACAAATGTTCAGGAAAAATGGATGGATCGATGAAAATTCAACTGATCACATCTTGTACCGACCCTTCTACAATTTGTATGTCCATTACCAGTCTATGGGAGATATTAGAGGAGGAGAAAACACTAAAGAAGAGGTTGAATAATTGAAGAAGTTAAACTTTTTACTAGTTTAAAATACTTATATTCTTAATGTAATTGTATGGATTTCATTTACTTTACTTTGCTTCAAAACTCTATTTGTGTGTATAGTTTTTTGTCAGCGTTCTAGTGTTTTGGCTTGATTTCAACACTGAATTATAATTTAGTTTATTTTAAGAAAGTGGAAGTATGATAAGAAAAATGTATTTGTAAAAAGTGTATTTTCATATATAAAAGTTAGTTTGGTGTTGTTTGTGAAATTGTTTGCTTTTCAATTATGTTAAAATGAAAATTAGTGTTCAAAAAGATTAAATAAACTTTGGAGTAAATTGTGAGAAAATTGAAATTGAAAAAAAAAATCAAAATATGAATTTTTGGCCACTAGCCTCGACGGCGCCAGCATGGGCGCCGACAGCGTCCTCAACCCAAACCAACCCAAACACCCTTAAAATTCATGATTTGCATAGTAAAACACCATTTTTAACCTTTGAGTCACCTTCAACCTCCGTTTTTGCACCTAGGGCTTGCTATTGCTCGGATTAGAGGTGATTTTAAGGCAAACAAAGTTTGGATTTCATCTTCTCTAGAAAAGAGCTACACTTTGAACTCAAAATTTTTTATTTCCACTAAGTATTTATCCTACATTGTCGAGATCTAAGATTTTGATACTTTTTTGGAAGATTTTGAGAAAATTCTTTGGTAAAGAACTCTTACTTAGTAGATTTATGTTTAAAAAGTTTCACATTGTGATTTTCGAAATTTTTGGGAATTTATTTTATTTTATTAAAATTTCTTAGATTTACCAAGGCACCTAGAAAGAGCAAAGGAAAGAGAAAAGTAGATTTTGATGATCAAAGATTTCTCAACTACAAGGCCAATATTTGCTTCAATAGTTTACTTTCAACTAAAAATATGATTCTGGATCAAGGATTTAAAAATCTGGGAGGAGAAGTCGAGAGATTAATCAATGCTCAGCAGTGGGAAAATTTTTGCTACTTTATTGTCGAGGCAATTATTGGTGTAGTGATGGAGTTCTATGTCAATTTCAAGGAGACTTTTGAAGACTATGTGTTTGTTCGAGGGAAAATGGTGGAGTTTACTCCAAGGAAGATTAATGATTTTTATCAGTTAGAAGATATGTATAGCTTCTAGTACAAATCATTTTCTGAAAAAAAAATGAAGCCTTGGATGAGGTTTTTTATTTTCTTACTGATGGAAGAGGAACCTGGAAGGTGAAGAATGGAGTTAAGGTAAAATTTTCTCTTTCTATGTTAAATGTAGTATCGAAGGCCTGAAACTACTTTATTTATGGAAGAATGATACCAACAAACCATTATAGTGAGGTAACAAAGGATAGAGCCATCTTTAACTTCTGTATCCATCAGGTGATGAGGATAAATGTAAGCTCTATTATTTATAAGAACACTCGACCTATTGCTTTGAGAGAGACCATTGGTGATTTAGCTCACCCTGCACTGATCTTCACATTATGTGAACAGGAAGGAGTTGAGCATAGAGCAGATGAGGAGAGGATTGAACATGTAAGACCTATTGGATCTGCTAATATAAGAACTTATGAATCTCATGTTGGATGGAGATCTACAAGTAGGACCAGGGATATTCCTTCTACTTTAAGTACTTCTAGCACCCTTACTATTCAAAAACTTATGGAGCAGATGATGATCCAATAGGGAGATATCTTGAGAATGGATCATAGAATGAAAAATATGGAGGGGAGAAATGCTCACATTGATGATTTGATATCATAAAAATTGAAAAATGATGCTTCTTATGATGTGCAATAGTCAGATATATGAAGGGTGATCACTCAGTTCAGTTCCCTACTCACCCTATTTTTACTCCATATCAGCAGCAGAAGTTGGACGTGGAAGAAGAAGAAGAAGAAGATGATTGGTGATATGTGTGTTAGATTTTTTAAATTTATTTTTATGTTTAATTGTACTTTATTGTTAAGACTGCTTGTTTGTGGACTGTGGTACTCTATTTTATTGTATGTTGTATTGTAAACTTTAGATTTGTGAAATTGCTTGAAGCTATTAGTTTTTAGTATTTTGTTGGATGTATTTGTAGTTAATTCTTTCTCAGTAGATTTTTATATGTATTATGTGCTATTTAATGTTTAAATTTTTGTAGTTTTTCATATTAGCAACTACAATATTTTAGAGTTAAATTTTATATCAAAACCTTCAACAGTTATTTCTTTTCTTTATGTATTAAATGTTTTCTTTCACGCTTTATTTTTTAGTTTTTCATGCAAAGACTTTTAAAAATTTAAGTTTGGGGGGAAGAAAAATTTTTTTTTGAAAAGAGAAGAGACTTAATTTTATTTTTCCTCAATTAGTTATATTTTCAAAATATTTTAAAAGTTTAAAATGACCTTTGGTATTAGAGGGTAACTTTAGATAACAATATTTATGTTTCTAAATATATAGTAAACTTAAGTAATTTTTTTTAAAATAATAACGATTAATTTTAGAGATTAAGATATTTCATATGATAGAATAAGACTATGTTTTTCTATGTAAGTAAAGGAGTTTTTATTTTTAATGTATTAAAAATCTTAGAGATTCATGTAAGAAGAAAGGATTAAAACTTCATGAAAGATCTTTAAAGTTAATATAAATTTATAAATGAAGCAATGTGAAAATTTTTTAACTTTAAGAAGAGGATAGTGAAGTTCAAAATCATTAAAGACTATCTAAATATAGTAATCATCACGTAAGAAAAAAAAAAGAGAAAAGAAAAAAAAAGAAAAGAAAAGAAAAAGGATTGAAAATGATCCTGAAAAAGAAAAGAAAAAAAACAAAAAACGTTGTGAGGACAAGCTTGAGGAGATGCCTTATTAAAAATTGGCTTCACTTGATTCAACTTAAAAAAGAAAGTTTGGCTAATTTTCTAAACTTATTATTCAGTATTAGCATATTTACTAGTAAAATTTCATGAAGTTCTTTTTCATATGGATACTCTAAGTGACTGTAATATGAATAATTTGCGATTTTCCTTGAAAAGAATAGAGAATCAAAAATCTTAGACATGACTACTAGATATTTGTATACCATTAGTATTAACTGGAGTTATTTTAAATTTTCTTAAGTTATTCTATTGTATTTAGTGAACTGAGATATGGAAATCTAGAAGTTAAAATCCTTACCATGAGTCATATTTTTATATAGTAAAGGAAATACTTAAGGATAAGTAACATTTAAGTTTGGTGGATTTTGATACACCAAAAATATATGCATTTTTATACCAATATTTTATACTTATTTTTGGTGATATTGCACTTTAATGGAAGTTATTTTTTGTGTTTTATTGCAGGTTATTGATTTTGAGGACTTGAAGCAAAAATAATGAAATTTAGAGTTAGAATGGAAAATTTTAAAAAATGTTCAGTGCCGATGGGGCCAGACTAGGCAACGACGGTGCTGTTTGACAGAGACTGTGAAATTAATTGAATGACCTCTGGCGCTGATAGCACCAGTGTCAGTGCAGACCCATGTTTCTAGAAGATTCGACCAATTTGGATGCTTTTTGAAGAGTTTTTGGATGCACGTATTGGAGAACCGCCCTAGGCTCTATTTAATGCCGAAATTTGATTAGAA
>JXCR01144048.1:42683-84057 GCA_002079205.1 Phalaenopsis hybrid cultivar | reverse complement strand
CCCCCCCCCCCCCCCCTCCCCCCGTCGTACCATTTCAAGTTCTTCCGCTCACTTTCAATTTTTCCTATTCACACACCTACATTCCACATCATTCCACACATTTAATTATTTTTTTATAGTTTTGAGTTTTTTTGGTGAGTTTTAAGTGTGAATTCTTCTCTAAGAAGTGTTGAAGAGGAAGAGAAGTGAGAGATTTTTTTTTCCTACATTTTCTAAGAGAGGCTACAAAGGATTTTCTTTGAGAAAGAGATTCAGATAAGTGTTGTTTGTTTATTATTATTATATGAACTTTCTTTTATATATGAAATTTGTATTTTGTTGTATCTTCCTCATTAAGTTTGAGTAGATTCCTTTATCTTTCTCCCTACTCTAAGATATGGTGAAATGAAGAGATAATTTTGATGTGCCGATATTAAAATTTAAAATAAATCGTGATGGTTTTTCAACTCTGCTCTTAATTTACTTTTCGATCTGGCCAATTAAATTTTTAAAATATGTTGCNAAAGTAGGACACATCAACTTAATTCCTCTATAATTTGCACAATCTTGTGCACCCTCTTTATTCTTAAAAACGGGGACCAAAATACTCTTTCTCTACTCTGGCATTTTTTTAGTTCTTAAACTAATATTACAGAGTTTAGTGAGCCAAGAAACTCCCAAATCTCCTAAACAATTCCAAATTTCAATTGAGATATCATCAGGTCTTACAGACTTTCCACCCTTGGTTTTCTTTAAAGTCTCCTTAACTTTTTTTTACTAATGTGACGATAAAAATGAAATGTTTTATTATTATTAACCATATTAAGATCACTAAGATCGATCGTAATCTCAGAAACTTCTTTAAAAATTTTATCAAAATAACGCACCCATCTATGTTGAATTCTTTTTCTAAGAAAAATACTTTTTGATTTTCATCTTTAATACACTTTACTTGAGTTAAATATTTATTTTTCTTTTCTCTTTATTTAGCTAGTTTATACATATAATTTTTACCCTCCTTAGTATCTAATTTTTTCCCCAATATATTAAAATCTGCTTTATTTTCTAAATTTATGTTTTGGCAATTAGAATTGCAGTGTAATGATCGGAGGTTTTCTCCTCCATCTTTTGTAGGACTTCATTCGAGTCTAGCAATATGTTTAATCACTCGCCAATCCTAAAAAAAAGTTCTTTAATCAGCTTTTGTGGAGGATCAAGTTACCGTTGATAATATCATTATAATAGCTAATATGCTTCATAACTTCAACAAGGGAACATTATTTTCTATGCAAAAGTGGATTTAAAAAAGAAATTTTAATTATGTTAAGCTTAACATTTTTGCCACTTTGGTTTTTCTCTAGTCCTTGCATAATGGAACTCTACTTGTATTTCTGTCATCTCCTTTTGGTTTTAAATGAAGAGTTGCACAATTTCTTTTAAATCCATTATTGCCTACAGTCTCCATATTTATTCACAATTATCAAGGAAGATTTATGTTTGAATTCTTGAAGGAAAAAATGCCACCACTTGCTACTCTCTTATTGCTAAAAACTTTAACTTTTTTATCCCATCTATATTTTGTTAGATGACTTACTATTATAATTTTAGAAAATTAATATTGGATAGCTAAGAATTAAATAAAAACTATATGTTTTAAAAAAATAATTATTTCATGTCAGTCAAATTTGATATAATGAGATGCATGATTGCCGCTTATCAAATATATTTGAATTAAAACTCAAAATAATGTTATATTTCCATTGATTGATGCATCAATTGATATTACTTATGTCATCACTCTAATCTAGCATGCACAAAATAATCATAATGGTATGTAGATGGGAGGTACCTAAAGAAATCATATAAGAAACCTTTATATTAAAAATTAAAAATCATGTAAGAAATTATTTATAATAACTATATAAAAATTTTATTTATTTATAGGCTAAAATTTTATTTAGAAATCTTTATATTTAATAAAAACTTTGTTCGGGACTGAATGTTAGTGCAGAAATGAATACATCTTCTTCAGATTTACAGTCTCCATATTTATTTTCATTGTCCTAATATAAATAATATGAGATGCTACAGTTTACTTTTTCTCTTTGTTCAAATAAAAAACATCAAGTGAGCAGAAAATGGTCTATTTAAAACCATTAACTAAACATTAGTGCGCTAGACAAACACAATGAACAAAGCCCATACGGAGACCAAAAACTGGACATAATTATTTTTATCTGGAAAAAATAAAGAAAACTCTAAAAAATATGATTACGAATTTATGTGAATTTGCAATTGATTTTTTGTTCTATAAATTTACTGTTTCAAACAAACAGTCCCAAAAAAGTGGTGTTATTTGCAGCTACGGTTAATTAATGTAAACTCCTCTTAATGTGATAATTTGTTTTTTTTTCTATCATGTCCCAATGCAAAAGGCAGGCTTGATGCAAGAATAACAGCATCTAAATAAAGGACATACATACGACATAATTCTTATATATTTACATATCTAACGCCTAAACTTTCTCATTTACATTCATAACAATTTGGTGTGATAAACCTATGCATAAGAAGATATATTTAACTTTTAAGGAGTAGGAGATAGTAAAAATTTTGAAGTGATGCTTAAAAATTTGAGTGCCTTTTAAATATTTAAAATTTCGATGTTAGATATATACACGAGAATTGCGTGGCAGGTAAATGGCCCCCCTTAAAAAAAAAAATTGATGTCATATGCAAATAAGGTGCATGTCCTGAAGGAACTGCAATTCACAAATGTATTAGGGAAAAAAACAAGTTATCATATGCGGATCTCTACAGAGGAGAAGAAAAACAAATACTATATAGCTTAAAAGATGCAGACTAGAATATAAATACTCAGTTCTATAAAAACTGTAATGTTTAATCCATAATTTCTAAACAGGTTTTTTTCTCCTGCTTCTATCATAGCAACTAGCATGAGCTAGTTGTCATGGAAAATTCACAGAATAGATGTCCAGTTGAGCTAAAAAAATTAACTCTGGCGCCTATATCCAGAATTAGCATATCCTTCTGCGCCATAGCCATCGCCAAGTTAATCAACCAATTTTTGGATCTTCTGATGTTCCCACTGTTCCCTGTGATGATTTTTCTGATGATAAACTTTCTTCAGGAATGTTCCCAGTTCTTAAGGTTTGATGCTCTAAAATCTGGGCGTCCTCAAAAGGTGAAACTGAAGATCTAAGCTCATCCAAATTAATATTTTGGGCGAGTTCTGAAGCTTCTGAAGGCTTCAAAACAACAGAAGGTGCTTCTTTAGAAACATTAGAAGGTTTAAAATTATCAACATGGAGGTCGTTAGAAACATCAAGAGCTGCTTCATTGGTCTTCAACAGTGCCTCTTCAGGAAGTTCTGGAGGGTCTGAAACATTGGAAGGTTTGGAAACTTCTGAAGATGTGGCCATCTGAAGCAATGAAGAATTATAAACATTTGAAAAGCTGGACGAGGTTAGCAGGTTCTGGTCGGAAGTTTCCATAGCTCCACCCTCAGCAAAAACCTTCAAAGTTTTCGGAATATTTGGGGTTTCCTCTGTCACGTTCNTCTCTTGTATTTTGCTGCATAGTAATGAAAATTTGCAGCTTTTCACCACAAAGTTCTTCTTCCATCAGTTAGGGAAGGTTATCACTTGGTGAAGTCCATTATTGTTTGATAATTCTGTTGCAACATGCTAAAGCAGGTTCTGTAGTGATATTTCTTAATTTAATGGTTTTCTAGAATAATCTTACTAGTAAATTTAGAATGATTTTATTTATACATAAACTAAATTTGAAGAAGGTTGATTGTTTTTGGCCTTCGAATTTACCTATATGCATTAATTTTTATGTTTTGATCTAGAATATTGTAATTTTACTCTGATTTGATCTGTGAGCTGCATACAGTCACATACTTTTATTTCGAGGAAACTATGAATCACATGTGCTCTTTACATTCCGAATTTCATAGTTATGTTCAATTATCTTGCTTGTAAGGCCTGGTTCATGATACATTTTAGCCATCATTTCAACAAAATGAAATTCAAAATTAAACATTGTTAGTTAATTCACATTCATTGTAGATTTCAATATTGCCAAATGATGCTACTGGTCTCAAGACCATATGCTAGGCCTAGACACCATCATAGAATCAAGGGAGTGAGAGATAACATAGAATGCCTGCTTAATAAACCTCTTTCAATTATGAGAAATATTTTTGAAGAATATCACATCACAACTAAAATTTGTTAGGGAAACATAAAATTAAAATGTCATTGCATTCCATATTCCGAAATTTCACTAGACTAATTATGAAAACAATTTTTGATGCATCTAATATATGGTTAGAATAGTTTTGTTACAAATAGCATTACAAAGTAAGGAGAATGGTCTTTGTCCAGAAACAGCTACCACACAGTTGTTTTCACACACCTGCAACAAACAATAAGTCAGCTTCCCCGCAGCAGCTTCGTGGGGCAACTAAACTACAGCTGCCCCAAAAATCTTAATCGAATCGATATTGTTCAAATTATAAAACAATTTAAAATAACTATATATAAAAAGTTATAACTANGTTCAACTGCTGATCAGTTTGCTCATGGCTCGTAAAGGAAGACGTGGTCGGAGATTCTTTAGGTCGAATATGTCGCCTAAGTCCATTTTGTTCCGAACCATCCCGCGAAGAATCATCTCCTTGGTTGATAAAACCTTCCTTAACCAGAGGGTAAAAAACATTTCTTCCAAGCATCGGGAGATGTGGGGCGATGTCGTTTTCGGCCGAAACTGGAATACAGAGCCGCGGATCGAACACCAAACCAGTCAGGATGGGGCCAGAGCCACCCACTCTAACATTTAGCAAATATCCAGCATCAAATACTCCAATAAAAGAGCAAAAAACCTCTCGACCCACTAACCCGTCTTCGAAACTTGAACTTTGAAGCACCGTGCATTGCTTTCGTCTTTTATTAGGTTCAATTCGACAGACTTCATCCTGACGTCCATTCTTTCTAGGACGACCCCGCTTGCGCTTCATTGGACTAACGGTTGTGTTGTAGGAATTGTCTTGTTGATTTGGCTCCATATTTTGATCAGATATACTGCTCATTTGGTTATTGGGAACGGATCATCTAGAGAAAGCAAAGTTCACATTTAATTTAAAAGTGGAAGTTTCAAACATAGAACACAGCTGGCATATACAATACTTTTTGGGAAATTTACATGCGTAGCTTTACATATCTCACACCTAAACTTTCATGTTTACTTACATAGTACTTTGTGCTTTAAAATTATGCATGAAAAGGTTTGCTTCATTTTTATAAAATGTTAATAATGCTACTTTTGATGTGATAGTAAAGATTTGAGTGTTATTTGTGTAAAAATGACAATTTAGGTGTGAAATATGTACATTCGCACGAATTGTGAGCTATGTATATAAAAATCTTAAAATTTTAAGTGGAAATAGAATCATTCACATGTACAAAACACAACCTATGACTTCAATTACATGTTTGACCGGTTCAAATGAAGATTAGCAACCCAAAAACAGAAGAAGAGCACAGTTTTAAGAGAAAGGTATTTTGAGGATTGCGGGGGTGTTGGGAAGGTACCCTCACGGTTCCCTAGTCTCTCCTCCTCTATCCCTTTCCGACATAATAGTTGATAAATCCTACATAACAACAAATTAAGCAGACACGAAGCATGCAAAAAGGAAATTTAAGTAACTTTAACCGGGCAAAATGGAGAAATGGCATGCCATTCAAAATTTAATCTTAGTTAAATATATTAGCAAGAATCAGCTATTCCTCAATACATTATGATTCATGTAAAGGGGGCATTTAATAAGTCACCAGCCAAATAACTTAACCTAAATAACAACAATCGTTGCCTAGAATCGCAACCAATCATATGACAATAAAACTCTAAAACAGTTCCAACATCCAAGGAATGCATATATTTGATTTAAAACATATAGATGTACCATTATTATAGATGTACCATTATTAAAGTTTTAAAGAGTGTTTGATATTTAGTTATTATGAAACCACATAGTCAAGGTACACCCAAAAGGTGGGAACCCAAGCTATTCAATCAGTATTCCTACTTTTTTTTATTATTATTTTATAAAAGAAGAATTTACACATCATGGACAAACTATGGGTACTCTTGCACAGAAGTCATCACACTAGGACCAAACCAGATCTTAATTCAAGCTTCTTTTTATTTTTTCATTTTCTCTATTTTGTAGCTTTAGTAATTCAATCACAAGATTTATGTTTGGCATATGAATTAAAGTACTTTTGTATTAAGATAACATATGTATTATGTTTCCACTCCCATTGCTTTACGTGGTGAATGTCATAATATTCATCATCATCATTAGCCATATTGCTTCATATGTGGTGAATGCCATCATTATCAGTAGTCATATCCCAATAGTTTATGAATCTTTATTCACCTTCGTTCTTCTTTAGCCCCGTTTGGGACCGCGGTTAACGTGCGGTGCGGCATAAGGCCGCGAAGCTTCGTTGTTTATAGGGGCGGGCGGAGCACATTGGCCTTGCGTTAGGAGAAAAAGCGGGCCGCGGATCGAACCCCACGGCCCGCAGTCGAGCGATGGCTTATTACACTTTACCCTCACTTTGCTCCAGTTCGACGATCCTTTGCTGTTTGGGTCGGTCGTCGCTCGTTGCTCATCGCATCTTGCTGAATCATTCCCTCCCATTCAATGCACGCATCAGTGTTTCCCTTCAATCCATCTCGTAAAGTTCTTCCTTTTCTTCCGATTTCTTCGCTTCCTCGTAGCTTACCATTTTTTTTGTTGACGTCTGGTGTCGTCGGAAAGAGTAGAGCTGGCAGAATGGTGAGGGCTTGTGTTCAGTCGATGCTGAAGATTTTGAATTTGGTTATCGGATTGGTAGAGATGTTCATGATTCTGTACTCTCTGGATGATTCGTGGTTGGTTCCGGAAAATGGAGGTTTCCCCGTGCTTTACTGGTTCGAGCCCTCCATGGTCCGCGGCTCTTATTCATTCCNTAACTTATCTCTAATTTCTCCCCAAGAACACTCCTTGAAGTTCTTCTGAATCTCTTCCTTTCTTTACAGTACACAGAATTCCTCTTCAAAACGAGCAAGGAGGAAGAAATCTCTCACTTTCCCTCCACTCTTACAATTTCTCGAAGAATTCCTCATAATATTGCTCCTCGAAGTTCCTCTGAATCTCTTTCTTTCTTTACAGCACACAGAATTCTTCTTCGAAGTGGAAGGAGGAAGAAATCTCTCACTTTCCCTCCACTCTTACAATCTCTTGAAGAATTCCTCACAATTGTTACACTCTACGAAATCTCTCACTTTCCCTCCACTCTTACAATCTCTCGAAGAATTCCTCACAATTATTACACATCTCTCACTTTCCCTCCACTCTTACAATTTCTCAAAGAATTCCTCACAATTGTTACACTCTAATGGTAACCTCCAAGGCCTTTAGCACACTTTAGACTCCTTATACTTCCTTCTTCTCTCTCATTTTCGGCCAACATGTTCTTTTAAAGTTGTAGATGAGTTTTCTCATGAGTTGCCTAAGCATCCCTTCAAAATTTGGCCTCATCCAAAGCTTGAGTAGGCATAACCGTCGATCTCGCCGTCGGCGGCCTTGAGGGCGTCGTCGGCAGGCTTTTAGATAATTTTTGTCCTGTAGTCTCGAGAAAATCTCGTCATTGGCGGCGTCGAGGGCGCCGTCGGCGGCCTAGTTCAAATCTTCACATTTGGTCCTTTTTGCTCCAAATTCGCTCCTTTTTGCATCTTTTTGCTCCAATGATCCTAATTCATCATTCCTGCAACAAAACATAAAAAATACATGTCTTTAAAGTGCAATATCATAAAAATAGTATAAAATATGTATGGAAATTTCATCATATTTTCCTTTGGTCAAAGACCACCTTAAATGGAGTAAGGTTTCTGATACCCTCATTACCACTTAGAACTAGATGTAAGGCCCCCTTAAATAAAGTAAGGTTTTTCTTTCCTAATATGACAAATTATGAACATCACAATCATCATAATTTTCAAGATAGGAGTAAGGCTCCCTTATCTGATGTAAGGTTTTACTTTCCTAATGTAACAAATTATGTACCTCATAATCATCATAATTATCAGGATATGAGTAAGATTACCTTAAGTATAGTAAGATTTTTTATGCTATCGTTACCGCTTAAGACTAGATGTAAGACACCCTTAAATGAAGTAATGTTTTTCATTTTTAATGTAACAAATTTTGCACTTCACAATCGTCATAATTCTTGGGATAGGAGTAAGACCACTTTAAATGGAGTAAGGTGTTTGTTGCTCTCGTTACCACAAAGGATTAGATGTAAGGCCCCCTTAACTGGAGTAAGATTTTTTTTCCTAATGTAACAAATTCTGCACTTCACAATCATCATAACTCTCTTAATATAAATAAAACTACGTTAAATGGAGTAAGGTTTCTGATGCCCTTGTTACCAGTTATGACTAAATGTAAGGCCTCCTTAAATAGAGTAAGATTTACTTTCTTAATGTAACAAATTCCACACTTCACAATCGTCATAATAGTTTGGATAGGATTAAGACCACGTTAAATGGAATAAGGTTTCCTATTCCTTCATCATCTCTTGGGCTGAATGTTTATCTCTGTGCTTTCCTTCCTAATGCGATAGATATTCCTTCGTCTACCCAATCTAAATGGTCCACTACAACAAATCAATTTGTCGAAACTATCAAATCCCCAACAAGAAGTCTTGATAGCTTTTATCCTCAAAACCCCTCTCGACTTCTTGTGGTGTTATATGTTTGGTTTCAAACCACCTCTCGACTCTCTTAGAAAACTAGTATTGGGACCCACACCACTTAGAAATTCAAACCGTCTCTCGACTCATTGTAGTCTTATATGTTTGGTTTCAAATCCTAAACATTTAGTTAAGTTGATCGGAACCAACATCTTGAAATACAAGTCTAGTTCACATAAGGACTGGAAGATACTTTTGAGAGACTCTTTGAATTTTAGGGGTTTTAAATCTTCGAAACAACATGCACACATACAAACACTTCCACATACTCATTACTCATAAACACTACAAATTCACACACTATTCACTAACCAATATCAAAATCAAATTTAAAATGAAATGAAAACCCTCATAGCACGAATTTGAGACCCTTCGACATAGGATGAGTGACAGATTGCCAGGATTGTTATGCTAGACTTCGGTTCTCCTTGAGATGGTTTATGATCGGTTTTATTGTCAGACGACTCTGATCAACTAGAGCCTCATTATCTTTATAAGATGCTCTATCACTTGTTGAGGAAGACATTGCCGAAATACTACATAGAGTCATTCAAAAGAAGGAAGAGTGGATCAATCATATGGAGAAGAAGATGAAAGAGATGATGGTCATTATGACAACTCTCCAGAGTCAGCCTCAGACTCAAATAATAGCTCTTGCGAAAGCAAACCAGCCAGAGATCATTCAAATTGCAGACGAGAAGCATTGCTGCTCCGCCAGTTTGTGAGCACTCTCTTAGGAGTTGCCTTTGACTGGTATAAGGAGTTCCCTAATGGCTGAAAAAAAACATTCACAGAATCGAAAAACCTTTTTCTTAAATAGTCTGCTGGAGCTCAACACCACATCACTGTAGGTGATCTTGTGGTATAGTGATAAAGGCCGACAAAAACATTGGTGGACTACATTCTGTGATAGAGAGACCTAAGCATGAAGTGCGAGTCATAGTTCCAGGAGCAACATGCAATTGAGATTCTGTTGAAAAACATTCATGGACTGGTAGCTTTTCCAATCAGTGAATTTATGATCAAGTCTTTCAAAAAGTTTCTGAGCAAAGCTGAAAGTTTGCAAGAAGAAGAATAAAAACTCGGATTTCTAAAAAAAACAAGAAGACAAAGTCGATGAAAACTTTTGAGAAGTCTGAGACTGTGGCGATGGTGGATAGAGGTAAGCTGCCAATGTCGACACAGATAGAGTAGCCTCGACAGAGCTACCGACCCTCTCAGTAGCTCGATCAACAGTTGTTCCAACAAAGATGATATCAGACAGACGTGAGACCACCTTTGACAATGACAAAGTGCTTAAACAATGTACATCCTTTCAAGAATGAGTCCGTGGAATGTTGTTTTGTAATTTGATAAAAAAAACCCATATTTCAAGTTGGCAGAGCTGATAAAGCCAAAGGCGGTTAATAGGAAAGGCCACCCCAAGTACTGCCCATACCATTGACTGATCAGACACACCATAGAGGCTACAACATCATCAACTGTGTTTGATTTAATGGCAACTCAAGAACTTCTATCGCTGGACAGGGTCTTGAAAGAAGAAGAGTCTGCTATCGTCAAACATATAATGAAGTTAATTGATGCCTGTCTCGCTACGTTCTACCGTGCACTGCTAAAGAGGAAGTGTTCTCAAGAGATGTAGGAATTAAATGCAGAAAGAAAGGGATATATAAAAAAAGAGAGAAAACACCAAGGGATGAAAATTAAAGATGGCCTTGTCATATCTCAACGAGTGGGTGAAAACTTCTCCATAATTCACATTAAAGGTGAAGTCCAGGGACGAAGATGAAGGAGAGGAAATCCGATCATTCAAAAAGAGAAAAAAACTATGGAGGCCATTAAATATTGAAAGGAGACAGTCACTAACAAGAAATTTAGACTTCCTGAGACCCACTCCCTATTAAGGGATAGGAGGTTTCATCTTTTGACTACTATTGTTGGTAAAAAGAAACATAAAAAAGATCATTGTTAGCTGGTCGTAACCCTCCCACAATAATAAAAATAAGAATAAGAAAAAGAAACTTGCTATTGTCTAGAGTTTATTCATTGTTCGAAAAGATCGCTCGAGAAGGAGAGTTGCTTTGTTGCCCAGATTCATCTAATAACACACATCAAATGAAGAATAAATTTTTGGAAAAAAGAGAAACTAGCTTGGATGTTCAAAGTTTATCAGAAGGACTATCAAGTAAGGAGTGATTCATGATAAAGATTTTGGTTTCTTAATAAGACTATGACTTGAGGGGATAATGAAATTAACGTCTTAATGATTAAGTCCTTCGCTTTAAAGAACTTTGACTTAGTCCTAAAAAAATTTTAGAATAATATAATGTGATTAAAATACAAGTAATTGAATAATGATATTTCAAGTCTTTTAATTCTCTATTACATGGTTGAGTCCTGACTTCTGATTGAACTATAATATCTCAGAATTCATATTAAGAGATATTTGAGAATTATTAATTATGAGAGTTTCGACATTCAAAATTTTTAAAGGAAATTTGTTTCAACAAATATAGTAATTCTCAGTGAAATGGACAGGAATTATGTGAAGGATTGATTAAAAAAAAAAATTCTTCCCTAGGAGAAAGTTGAGATGAGCATAAAATCAAAATTGGTGTTGAATTCTCACATAATTAATAAAACTTGAATGCTCTCTTAAGAAAATTATATTCAGGAAAAAATTAAGTAAACTTAGGCTCTTTGGTTGAGTATTAACTAGCTTAGAAATATCTTTGAAAAACAAACTTGTCCGGATGACCACAAAGCACGTAACTACCACGAGACTGCATCCGAAATCATCGATTTTACTTTAGGTGGATACTCATTTTGCTATGGTTTCGCGTACTAGCCAGATTCGGTCGAATCAAAACTTTTAAATATTAAAAAATAATAATAATAATATAAATAAAGAAAAAGAATGAAAACACCGTTTATAAATCCTCGACACTCTCTCAGAGGGAAAAAATTTGCGTACATAAGACGTACGCAGTGCTGCGTACGTCTGTAACCTGCAAACATGTTACAGGGAGGATTTCAGGAGGTTATGACTGCGTTATACCCCCTGTAACCTTCCTGTAACTTGCCTGTATATCAAAACAGAAGCGCGAAACAAACTAGAAGGTACAGGTACGTTACAGAGAGATTACAAGGGGTATAACGTGATTATAATCTCCTAAAATCCTTCCTATAACCTATTTGTAGGTTACAGACGTACACAACTCTACATACGTCTTATGTACGCAAAATTTTTCCCCACTCGAGAGTAAACATGTAATATTCACTCGCCGCTCTCCCTATACTCTCCCTTTCTCGCCGATAAATTATTCCATACGCACAGCTTATGCCCCAATCTACACCGTTCATCATTTTTTTTTAAATAAATAAAAACCATATCTAGCGCAGATCTTGATGTTTAAGACTCCTCCTTATCCATGAACAGCTTGCCTCCGGCCTTCCCAACTTTTCCCGAGACCTTGCCGCAGGCCTCCTCCCTTCTACAGCTGAAGAAAATATACGATGCCTTAGCTCTCACACACAGCTCCCCTCAGCCCGAGATCCTCGCATCTACCCACTCACTACGCCGAACGCCAGCCACCTCTCTGTCACTGGCAAAGGCTGCTTACCTTCACCCACTAACTGGCTCTCTTCTCTTTCCTTTTTTTCTTAACTAAAAATGCTTGTGCAGGATTCCTTTTCATGGTGCTTGAGAGATTTCTGCTATATTCATTGAATGTCCATGGAACAGCTTGGCCGACCATTGCATTCCATGGTTTAGTGGAAATTAAAAGAGGCTTTGGGGCTGTTTTATAGCAGGATTTGATCAGCATTTTAGCAAAGCTTTGACCTACATTCTGGCAGAGAACCAAAACGATTCACATCACCGACACTCTTTCTCGCCGAATCACCAGGGGTGGTACCCCCACCGCTCCCCTTAGCCACAGCCCTTTTTCTCTAACTTGGAACTTCTTTGAAGCATATAAGTTCTCAAATAAATCAACAAATACATTATTCCAATGCTGAGCTTCATAAATAGGCAAAGTTTTCTTTCCACTTCGTTGCTTCGGAATTTTTTCAAAATACCAATTCCATGATAAAATTTACTTATATTGAGATATAGAAATGATTTATGTCTAGCACGTCCTCTCCTTATGAGGATGAGGAAGCCTGCTTTACTTCAATTTTTCTCGTTTTTCTAAGAAAACTTATTGTTTTTTTTTTTAAATGGTTTACATCAACCTTCTGAAGTTATTTGATTCATAAAAATGAGAAGTCATAGCTGGAGCAGGAAATTGCTCCTGATAAGAAGCTGCTATTTCGCCTAGTTCAGTGGCTTACTTCAATTTAAGTTCCTTGGATGGCAGGATGCCTTGTATTTGCATTTTGGCAAACATTATTTGAAAAATTTTAATATTGACGGAATTGTGGATTTGATTTTTGGGAATGCCACAACACTTCTTGAACATTGCCATATCAATTGCAAATCTACGAGATTCATAACTGTTCAAACTAGGAAATCCTTTCAAGAATCAACACATCCTGAAGTGCGGTGGCTGGCACAAAGAATGGCAATGAGAATACCATTTTCTTTCTTAGCCGCTTGTTTGGTTTTCATCCAAAGGTGCGCGAAGGCAATGACAAGCATTTCTTCTTTTTATTAATAACCTGCAAGTGGTGATTTAAGCATAATAACCTGAAAATTTGAACCACAGTCAAGGAAGATTTACATAGATACCAATCATTTCCTATCTATTTACATATCGAATGCCTAAACTTTAATTTTTACATACATGTTACCTTATTAAAATGATATTTCTTTTTTTAAGTGATACGGAATATTTAGGTGACATAAATGTAAAATGCAATGTTCTCGTGTTAAATATGTTAATATATAGGAATTGGATTGAAAGTGCATGTTCTCTATTATAGCTATTTGTTGAAATCCTCATTATAGAGATTTTCAATGCACTTGAGAAGCACCATTATCTCCTTTGTATTTCTCACCTTTCACTTGACCCATTGTTTTTCAACAATAGTTTTAAATTCCTATGTATTTACACATCTAACATCTAAATTTTACATTTTACATTTATACCACCTAAATTTCTCGTATCACATCAAAAAAAGCCATTAAGAGTGAAATTCTCCTTTTTTCATGCATAGTTTTAAAGCACTGAATTGCTATGTATATATTAATATGAAGGTTTAGGAATGAGATTTGTAAATGCATAAGAATTGAGTGACATGTATGTCAAAAATTGAAGTTTGGATGTTTGATGTGTAAGTACATGAGAATGTGTGGCATATACGTAAATTTACTAAAATGAGATGGTGATTGGTGGCATATGAGAGCTTTTTTTTAGTTGTCTATTAGTCATGATGGAGGGCTTGAAGTGAAGTTTTGCGGGGGATGTATTTATTTTGTGTTGAAATGCGACGCTTGCTCATATTTGTGTTACTTGTTTTGCTCTTTGTAGATTTTTGCATAAATGCTAATTAAAGAAGAGGAAGGAATAAATTTTGATTGATATTCCTCATTTTTATCATCAAATCCAGATCTTTGAGCAGTGCTTGCTTTCACTTTGAATATTTTTATGCATGTTAGGTGACACGATTGCAAGCATATCAAGTTCATTTTAATGTACGTTCTCGTTGATTTTAAAACCATTCTATGCAATCTCATTTGCAAAACTAGTTGTAGTTGAGCATTATCTTCATATGCATCAATTCTATTTGAACGCTCAACTGTAAGGTCACATGTTTTGGTGGCAATGCTTCATGTGTTCTACCAAATTTTATATTTCTCACTTGTATGCAGGAGAGTCGTATATCGTAAAGTACTATCTTAGTTCAGGCTATATTGCAATCTATTTGTATAATGATTTCTCATACCGATTTCTTTGTGCACCTTTTCGAGGTAAACACAGACATGGTCGAGGCGTTGGATGAGCATAAAGCTACCCCTGAAGCAGATAAAAATGAACACCGTGAAATTTCGTGTTAGTGAGTAATCATTTTTTCTTTCTTCTATGTGGCAGTTTTATATGGATCATCGAGTTACTTTATAAGTGGGAGGTGTCGAGGATATTGACGATTATGCAAAAGATATGTGGTGTTAAATTTGGGATAATAGAATAATACCATATCTATTGACCCGATGACTTCCTGAGGGTTCAGGATTGATAATACTATTCCCCAACATATGGTGAGTTGCTCTTGCTCTCTTAGGCTCCTGGTGGCTCTTGCCCAGCAACTTGAATAACTTGTGGATTGCTTGATTTATAATATATATATATATATATGTATATTAATATTAAACCTTTTTTTGTAGTGCTAATAATCTTTTTTTAGTTGCTAATGGTTTTGGTAGTAGGAAATTAGCTATTTAAATGTTTATAAAATATAAATTTAAAAAATCTGAAATATAATTCAAATTTTTAAAAAATTATGGTCAGAGGAACATATGAAAAATGAAAACTAAATTTAAATGTCTTTAAAATGTAATTTATTAATTTAAGTCATTAAAACCCATAATTAAATAAATGAAATATAATTCAAAAAATCATAAAAATTGATCGTTACTGAAGATATTGAACATATTAAGCCTCTTTAAAAAGTTGAAACAATTGTAAATTGATTTAAGCAATAAAATGTATTAAAAAATTGAGATTTTTGTACTAAAATAATTATAATAATTAAAATATAACTCAACAAATTATGAAAAGTGGTTTGGAGCGATCTTTGTGACCAGGGGCACCTAAGAAAAGTAAAATTGATGTTAAAATAAAAGTTTATTTTAAACTAGTTTTCAAATTAAGAATAATTAAAAATCACAAAAGTACAAAAACTGCATCAAAATGTCACAAATTGTTTTCTGATCACTTGGGATCATTTAGAATATTTTTTTCCTAATTTTCTATATAAAACTATGTATTTTTTAATGCTTAAAAATGTATTTTTCTAATTTTTCAATAAAATAATTATAAAAAATAAAATAAATATTAAAAAATACAAAATAAATTTCTCTGAGTTCCTTGAAGCCAGAGAGATCAAAGACAAATATAAAATTAATTTTTCAAATTAAAATATATTTTTTATTTNTAGGTTAAGACGCATCACAAAAATTTCTCATAATCAATTTGGATTTATGCCGGGTAGGTCTATNGCATAGGTTTATCACACCAAATTGTTATGAATGTAAATGAGAAAGTTTAGGTGTTAGATATGTAAATATATACGAATTATGTCCTATGTATGTCCTTTATTTAGATGCTGTTATTCTTGCATCAAGCGTGCCTTTTGCATTGGGACACGATAGAAAAAAAACAAATTATCACATTAAGAGGAGTTTGCATTAATTAACCGTAGCTGCAAATAACACCACTTTTTTGGGACTGTTTCTTTGGAACAGTAAATTTATAGCACAAAAAATCAATTGCAAATTCACATAAAGTCGTAATCATATTTTTTAGAATTTTCTTTATTTTTTCCAGATAAAAGTAATCATGTCCAGTTTTTGGTCATCTTATGGGCTTTGTTCATTGTGTTTGTCTAGCGCACTAATGTTTAGTTAATCTTTTTAAATAGACCATTTTCTACTCACTTGATGTTTTTTATTTGAACAAAGAGGAAAAGTAAACTGTAGCATCTCATATTATTTATAATAGGACAATGAAAAAAATATGGAGACTGTAAATCTGAAGATGTATTCATTTCTGCAATAACATTCAGTCCTGAACAAAGTTTTTATTAAATATAAAGATTTCTAAATAAAATTTTAGCCTATAAATAAATAAAATTTTTATATAGTTATTATAAATAATTTCTTACATGATTTCTATTTTTTAATATAAAGAGTTACTTATATGATTTCTTTAGGTACCTCCCATTATGATTATTTTATGCATGCTAGATTAGAGTGATGACATAAGAAATATCAATTGATGCATCAGTCAATGGAAATATAACATTATTTTGAATTTTAATTCAAATATATTTGATAAGTTGCTACCATACATCTCATTATATCAAATTTGACTGACACATGTAATAATTATTATTTTTAAACATATAATTATTTCATTTAATTCTTAACTATCCAATATTAATTTTTTAAAATTATAATAGTAAATCATCTAACAAAATATAGATGGGATAAAAAAATTAAAGTTTCAAGCAATAAGAGAGTAGCAAGTGGTGGCATTTTTTCCTTCAAGAATTCGAACATAAATCTTCCTTGATAATTGTGAATAAATATGGAGACTGTAGGCACACTTGCTTGAAAACAATACTGGATTTAAAAGAAATTGTGCAACTATTCATTTAAAACCAAAAGGAGATGACAGAAATACAAGCAGACTTCCATTATACAAGGTCTAGAGAAAAACCAAAGTGGCAAAAGTGTTAAGCTTAACATAATTAAAATTTCTTTTTTAAATCCACTTTTGCATAGAAAATAATGTTTCTTTGTTGAAGTTATGAAGCATATTAGCTATTATAATGATATTATCAACGGTAACTTGATCCTCCACAAAAGCTGATTAAAGAACATTTTTTTTAGGATTGGTAAGTGATTAAACATATTGCTAGACTCGAATGAAGACCTACAAAAGATGGAGGAGAAAACCTCCGATCATTACACTGCAATTCTGATTGCTAAAACATAAATTTAGAAAATAAAGCAGATTTTAATATATTGGGGAAAAAATTAGATACTAAGGAGGGTGAAAAATATATGTATAAACTAGCCAAACAATGAGAAAAGAAAAGTAAGTATTTAACTCAAGTAAAGTGTATTAAAGATGAAAATCAAAAAGTGTTTTTCTTAGAAAAAGAATTCAACATAGATGGGTGAGTTATTTTGATAAAATTTTTAAAGAAGTTTCTGAAATTACGATTGACCTTAATGATTTTAATATGGTTAATAATAATAAAATATTTCATTTTTACCGTCACATTAGTAAAAAAAAGTTAAGTAGGCTTTAAAGAAAACCAAGGGTGGAAAGTCTGTAGGACCTGATGATATCTCAATTGAAATTTGGAATTGTTTAGGAGATTTGTGAGTTTGTTGGCTTACTAAACTCTTTAATATTAGTTTAAAAACTAAAAAGATGCATGAGTAGAGGAAGAGTATTTTGGTCCCCGTTTTTAAGAATAAAGGGGATGCACAAGAGTGTGCAAATTATAGAGGATATAAGTTGATGTGTCCTACTTTAAAATTATGGGAGAGGGTGATTGAACATATGTTAAGATGTATTACAAAAATTTCTCATAATCATTTTGGATTTATGCTTGGCAGGTCTACTATGGAAGCTATACATTTATTGAGAAGTCTGATAGAGAAGCTCAGAGATAATAAGGAGAATGTACATTTGATTTTTATTTATTTAGAAAAAGCTTACGATAAGGTTCCAAGAGATATCCTTTGGAGGGTTCTTGAAAACAAAGGTGTTGATATGACTTATATTCAAGTCATTAAAGATATGTCTACTAGAGCTGTTACTAGTATTCGAATTGAAGGAGGATTAACCAAATATTTTCCTATTTCTTTTGGATTACATTAGGGATCGACTTTAAGCCCATATCTCTTTTCTTTAGTCTTAGATGGTCTTACTAGACATTTACAGGAGGATGTACCTTGGTGTATGCTTTTTGCTGATGATATCCTTCTCATGGATAAAATGAGAGAAAAAGCAAAAGAAAAACATGAATTATGGAGGTCTACATTGGAGTCTAAAGGCCTTCATTTGAGTATAACTAAAACTGAATATATGGAATGTAATTTTTAGTAGTTGTAGCTCTAGTGAGAGAAGTGTAACTTTGGGTGATCAAATTATTAAAAGTTGTGAATGATTTAGATATCTCAGGTCTGTTGTTCAAAGAGATGGTGATATAGATGGGAATGTTAATAGTAGAATTCAAGTTGGTTAGTTGAAGTGGAGGAATGTGATCTCACTTGAATATCAAATTGGGGATTTTTAGTCGTCACCCTAGAAATCTCTAAATCTACACCCAACAAAGTATATTTCCCTATCTATTTTCACTTAATCCATGAACGAAACNACAGGAGGATGTACCTTGGTGTATGCTTTTTGTTGATGATATCCTTCTCGTGGATAAAACGAAAGAAAAAGCCCTAGAAAAACTTGAATTATGTAGGTCTACATTGAAGTCTAAAGGCCTTCGTTTAAGTTGAACTAAAACTGAATACATGGAATGTAATTTTAGTAGTAATAGCTCTAGTGACAGAAGTGTGACTTTGGGTGATCAAATTATTAAAAGGTGTGAACGATTTAGATATCTTGGGTCCGTTGTCCAAAGCGATGGTGATATAGATGGGGATGTTAATAGTACAATTCAAGTTGGTTGGTTGAAGTGAGGAATGCTTTGGGCCTTTTGTGTGATAGAAAAGTACCTCTTAGACTTAAAGGAAAATTATAAGACGGTGGTGAGACCTGCAATGCTCTATGGCGCTGAATGTTGGCCTTTAAAAGAGACAACATAATATGGTGGTAAGACCTGCAATGCTCTATGGCGCTGAATGTTGGCCTTTAAAAGAGAAGCATAATAATAAAGATTAAGTGTTGCCGAGATGAGAATGATTAGGTGGATGAGTGGCTTTACACTTAGAGACAAAATGAGAAATGAATATATCTAAGTGTTGCCGAGATGAGAATGATTAGGTGGATGAGTGGCTTTACACTTAGAGACAAAATGCTAGTGTTGCCGAGATGAGAATGATTAGGTGGATGAGTGGATTTACACTTAGAGACAAAATGCGAGTGTTGCCGAGATGAGAATGATTAGGTGGATGAGTGGCTTTACACTTAGAGACAAAATGCGATAGGGTTGGTGTAGCTCCTGTGACGGACAAAATTAGAGAAAGTCGTCTTAGATGACCATGATAGGGTTGGTGTAGCTCCTGTGACGGACAAAATTAGAGAAAGTCGTCTTAGATGGTTTAGTCACATATTAAACGTCGACCATTAGATGATCCGATTAGGAGAGTAGATGTTTTAGATTCGACTTGCGTTAAGAAAGGCAGAGGTAGAACATAGGAGACATGGGCTTATTGTATAAAAAATGATCTTAATTTACTAGAACTAAATGAAAATATGGCACTAAATAGGACAGGCTTATTGTATAAAAAATGATCTTAATTTATTAGAACTAAATGAAAATATGACACTAAACATGACTCAATGGAGAAAAATCTTATTGTATTAAAAATAATCTTAATTTACTAGAACTAAATGAAAATATGACACTAAATAGGATGCAATGGAGAAAAATGATTCATGTAGCCGACCCCACGTAGTCAGATTAAGGCTTTGTTGTTGTTGTTGTTGTTGTCCTATATTTCACATTCGTTCTATCTTTCTAAATTTTGTGTATTATTTAACAAGTCACACAACGTTTTACTCTCGAAGCCTTCTTCGACAATATCAAACTTCAAATCCCAAAACAAAAACAAAAACTTTACATTTAAAAATTAAGCAAAATTCTGAAATAAAAATAAAAAGACATTCGAAACAAGACAGAGATAATCATTCTTAAACAGAGGGGTTCTAGAGTCATCCTCAATTCTAGAGTTAACCTTAATTTTAGAGTTAAACAAAGATAATCATTCTTAAAATTAAGCAAAATCCTAAAAAGGCAATTATCCTCAATTCTGGAGTCATCTGTTTAATCATTCTTAAACAGTGGGGTTCTAGAATTTCGAAAGTCTAAAGTAGGTCGGATCCCCAAGAAGTGTGGTAAGACATGAGCGATAAACAAATAGGATCGAGGTGGGTCTGCTGTGAAATTGACCCTTTTCAATTTTTGGACTGGATCCTATATTTCACATTCATTCCATCTTTTCGAGTTTTGTGTATTATTTGACAAGTCACACAAAGTTTTACCCTCGAAGCCTTCTTCGACAATATCAAACTTCAAATCCCAAAAAAAAAACAAAAACTTTACATTTAAAAATTAAGCAAAATTCTGAAATCAAAATAAAAAGACATTCAAAACAAGAACAAAACAAAAGAAAAACGTGCAAAGAATAAATTTGAATCAAAGTTACTTGGATAAATTTTGAAAAGAAACATCGAGTCCATCAGACAATTTTGTTAATTTTTATATTTATGCTGAGTTTATCATAATGACGCTGTTGACGCTGGAAGTTTTTCAACATACAGAAACAATGATAAGACTATCCGTCACCTACTATCAATGATCAAGTTTGGAATTGGTTTCTACGAGATTGAGGTGACCCTTGGAAAGCACCCTATATTGTCAGAAGACAACTGTCGTAAGGGTGGAGGAACCGTCAACTAACTTTGACCTAAAGTGTAGCCATGAGTTCCCTTCTCTTAAGAATGCAATGGTCGATAAAGTTTCAGACAAGACTATCGTTCTTGCTGCCCTTAGAGCTGTTCTGCCACTATAACCAAATTTATGGTCACTACGCCTGCTGCACCCATACTGTTCAAAGGAAAGGAAATTCTGCATGAGTCGATGCCTGCTTTCACCCCAGTACCATCTGTATTTGAAATTGGATTCAGTTCAAGGCCTGTGCTGGTCACTCGGACACAGTGGAGGAATATGAACCGGAAGGCGCTTAAAGAAAAACAATGAAAGCTGACGAAATAATTCTTACTGTTGAAATCTCTCTCTTAGAGAAAATAGAACTACATGAGACCTCACCTCTTCTCAGAGGAAGTAGGTTTCATCCTCCGTCTTCTGCCTCCAGAGATAAGAATGCCTACAAGATTGCTGTTACACCACCGCAGTCACCCCCTCTACATGGTCATGGTAAGGTAAGGGTAAAGTGTACGCCCATTACGCGAGCCTATTTGGTTTTGAGAGGTTGGCTCTCAAGGAAAACTGTTCAGTCACAAATTTCGAAGAGGATGGAATGCGCCGTGTCGGATCACTTGAAAAAAATAGATATTGGAAGAATATAAGTCCGTCCTACGATCTCATGGACTCGCTAAGAGAGCAGAACAAGTGCTAATTTGACGTAGCTCCGTTTAGAAGGTCGTATTATGCATGCTGCCATTGACGTGTTGATCTCAATTTTGATGAGGTCTTTCCTTCCTCTTCGTACTTAAGATCTAGTCATAGGACTTTCCTATCCTAGTAGACTAGAGATGGAACCCACCTATTTAGAAATTCAAATTACTTTCTTACTCGCTTTGAGACCCCGGCTGGATGGTCATGAACCTCCAACACTTGGAAGGTTGAGACCAACATGTGAGGATTCAAGGATGAGTCCCCATAGGACTGTTAAACTTAGGACAACCCTGGGTGGCTAGGGTTTGGTCTTTCACGCACTCAAGCAC
Organism: Phalaenopsis hybrid cultivar; assembly: GCA_002079205.1. Classification (NCBI taxonomy): domain Eukaryota; kingdom Viridiplantae; phylum Streptophyta; class Magnoliopsida; order Asparagales; family Orchidaceae; genus Phalaenopsis; species Phalaenopsis hybrid cultivar. The sequence goes on along the minus strand of JXCR01144048.1, from coordinate 61,922 downwards.
ATTACATTTCTCCACTTGTCCTAGTACCTTGAAACTACACCCATTGAACCTATTTCCTTTGGCTTTTTTGAAAACTCATGTGGGTGGTCCCTATGCTCTTAGCCCTTTGGCTAGGGTGGCTAGGACCCACACATGAAGGGCCAAAATAAGCTTCTCATTGGTCTCATGGCTTAAATAAGGTAACCTTGTGATTGACATCTTCAATGAATTTCAATCCCACCTAAACACCCAATTTTGTCATTTTAGCCCCAAACTTCTCCAAAATTATCAAATTGCCCTAGAACTCTAAATTTTCAAAAATTACCCAAATCCACAAATTTTCTCCAAAAAACGTATTAAACCAATTCAAACCATCCAAATTGGCCAAAAACACCACAATTTCCCCAAAATTCACAAAATTTCCATAAATTTGCCAAAATTACCAAAATACACCTCATGTCCAAAAAATTCTCAAACCCGCCCAAATCATTCCAAACCTCCTCTAAACCAAGCCTAACTACCCAATGGGTCCAATTTGGCCAAATTTTGACCAAAATATCAATTTTACCCCTAAAAGCCCAAATTCCTCAAATTCATGCCAATTTTCACCAAATTCATTTCAATTTCACCCAATTTCAAATCTAAATCATTTATCAACTTATCCAATCCCAATTTACACCAATTTGAAGCCCAATTACACCAACTTCCAAACCCTAATTTCACTTTTGGGCCAAAATCCCCAATTTGACCATGTTTTCAAATTTCATCAAATTGAGCCCCATAATCAATTCAATTCTCTCAATTTTGAATTCTAAACTTTTCATAACATTCCCCTAGATCAATTTAAACTCTCGATTGGTCTTGATCCAAACCCTAACCTAACCTAAATCCATGCCCAAGCAAATTGCCCCAAAATTGACTAGGTCAACATTCCATTAAATTGAAGCCTTCAATCAATTCAATTCCCCCAATTTCACTTCCTAAATTCTTCATGACGTCCCTTTGGATCAATTGGACCCTTCAATTGATTTTTAAGCCAAACCCAAGTCAAGCCCAAATCCAATTTTTAGCCCAAACCACAATTTTGAACATAATATCCAAATTAACCCAAACCCCTTGAAATTAACTAAACTTAATTATCTCCTGCATTGGTTAGCCCCCTTGGATGCTAATCAAATCATGAAGAACCCAATTTTGGAGCCATGGACCAAGGGTCCCTTGAATTATGCAAACTCATCTTCTAATTTGGTTAATCCCACTAACTCATGCAACTAGCCCACCTAGCCCCAAGCTTATCACCATTAAAACTTCTTTGACCTTCCTTGAACCAGCCAACCACATCTCTTGGCCTAGCCGACCGACCTAGTCACCGGAAAACCGAAAACCAAGAAGGTCATGCTTGGCTCAAACCCAAATTTCTACCCATCCATTGTGGCTCACTCCCATTGGCTAATTGTGCCACTCAGCCCTCCACCTAAGCAACCTTCTCCACCCCTTGGCTTGGCCAATTAAGCCCTAATTCCTCCTCTATTTAATCCACCCCTCTCACAACCAAAGAGAGGGTGATGCTAATTGCTTAGGGAGATCCTTCCAAATTGCTCTAAAAGCTTTCCCAGACTTTCCTATGTTCATCCCAATCAAATTCCAACCACTTCCCCCACTGTCTAACCCTACTTTCGAGCTTGAAATTCACGGTCTTTTTTATCACCCCACAAAACTCCATAAAACTCCTAATCGATCATCCTAAAAGCTTCCTCAGACGAAACGAGGAAGTTTCCCATCAAAGTCCTGTCATTTTGAGCACTAAAACTCACTACTAGATCAAACCTGAATCACCCCTTGATCGAACTCTTGCCTGGACTCAACCCCAGCTCAGATTAGCGCTTGGAGGAGCTTCGTAAGGTCACAACAAACGTCTACAACCAACCCAATCGAGGCCTCACCTCTTGAGCAAAGGTATAACTCACTACCCTAAAATCATGCTCAGTTTCCACAAATTGTGAAGTGAACTTGCTTTTCATATGCATTTAACCATATGAATGTGTTCGTCTCGATTAGATGAAGCTATAAGAACAAACCGTTAGTGATTTGGTTGAGTATCGAGCGAGATTGAAGCATTTTAGTGTGAAATATTCTCGGTTTAGGTTAGATGGGGACAATGAACGGATGTCGTCTATTTGTGCGTGTATCCATCAGACGATGGAGAAGGAGTGAAACGAGAGCTTGGAACATAAAACGCAGACCCAGTCAGCACTGGCGCTGAAGGCGGCGTCGAATAGGAGCGTGTCGCGTGGAGTTTTGGAGCTGCCATGGATCGAGTCAGCGCCGCGTGGATAAGTAGGAAATTAGCTATTTAAATGATTTATTTAATGCAAAAATTTTGAAAATTCATAACTTGGTTTAGAAAAATTATAAAAATAAAATAAAAATACCAATGTGCTCAGTGAACAGAGGAGAATCATGTGGATCAAAAGTAAAAAATTTTTAACTTATATTTATTTTTAAATTAACTAAATACTCTAAAACTTATTTAAATCATAAAACTAAATATTAATCATCATGATTTGAAATTTTGAGCATTTATTCTCTCTGTAATTAGGAGCGTTCTTTGATTTTTCCAAAGCCAGAGGACACCCCTAACTTTGTAAGTCCTACTTTCCAAAGTTAAGTCGCCCCTTTTATATAAATTGAAAGAAGCATCAAAAAATTATGATGCTTGTTTTGGTAGGCTTATTATGGTCAGAGGAACATATGAAAAATAAAAATTGAATTTAAATGTCTTTAAAATATAATTTATTAATTTAAGTCATTAAAACCCATAATTAAATAAATGAAATATAATTAAAAAAATCATAAAAATTGATCGTCATTGAAGATATTGAACATATTAAGCCTCTGTAAAAGGTTGGAAGCATTTTAAATTGATTTAACCACTAAAATGTATTTAAAAAAAAGATATTTTTGCATTAAAATAATTATAATAATTAAAATATAACTAAAAAAATTATGAAAAGTGGTTTGGAGTGATCTTTGTGACAAGAGGCACCTAAGAAAAATAAAATTGATTTTAAAATAAAAAGTTTATTTTAAGCTAGTTTTCAAATTAAGAATAATTAAAAAATAATTAAAAATCACAAACATACAAAAAAGTGCATCAAAATGTCACAAATTGTTTTAAGATCACTTGAGATCATTTAGAATATTTTTTCCTAATTTTCTAAATAAAGTTATGTATTTTTTAATGCTTAAAAATATATTTTTCTAATTTTTCACTAAAATAATTATAAAAAATTAAATAAATGTTAAAAAATACAAAATAAATTTCTCTGAGTTCGTTGAAGTCAGAGAGATCAAAGACAAATATAAAATTAATTTTTTAAATTAAAATATATTTTTTATTTAATTAACCATCAAAATAAAAAAGTAATTATAAAAATTAAAATATAATTAAAAAATTCATTAAATTTAGCCCAAGTGGTCATGACCTAGGCAAACCTCCAATAATTTTTCTAAGGACAGAAACTTTGCTTTGATTGATTAAATGAATAAATTGTGAAAATTCCCATTTTTTGACTAAAATAATTATATAAATTAAAATAATAATCAGAAAAATATGATTTCTTCTCTGGTACCTTAATTAACCAATGAAAGGTAGCCCGACAAGTTTTCAAGCCCATATAAGTTGATTTAAAAAGATTTATGAAGATAGGAGCCTTGGGGCAAAATTGTAATTTTCAGCTTTTCACCCCGTAATTAAAATTTGAGGCGAGCTAAGGGTTTAAAGGGTAATGTTTGAGCCTAAGCAATATTCTAAGGTGATTGAAACTTGAGGGTAAGAGGTAGAAACCATTTAACCTCTCCTTTTTAAAAAAGAAGCATATAAATATAATTATTCAAATTGTTGAACATTGGAAGATAAAATTGAATTGAATGATTTAAATGTTTGGGATATAAATTAGGAAGTCAATAATCCACCAATTTAAAACCCCAAATCAATGGTTGAGTGAAATGTTAATCTTTTAATTAAATGTTCTTAATTACAACATTTTTTTCAAAATTACGCATTTGCCTCCCATGTTATTTGAGCCTTGTAGTGAGCTAAGTTTAATCTAAAGAAACTTGAGGATTGGTTGAAAGATAAACTATGATTAATCCCCTTCAAACAGTACAAGCTCAAGCTTAAGCTTGCTTGTCCCCTTTCTCATGGGTTAATTGAGATATAAAATTGAGCACAGTTTAAACCTAATGAATCTCGGGGTGATCTATTCAACAACATAATAAATTCAAACGAGCTTGAGATAGTCTAAATGATTCTTAAGAGTTGTTTAGGGCTATGCTTTAAACACTTTTATAGTCTTTTGGATATTTTGAAGAACAGTTGAATTTATCATGCTTTGTTCAAGAAAATCATCCTTAAATTCTTTAAGGACCCACCAAGTTATGACATGTGGTCTCTTTTAAATTTAAATCATTAATGCTTCACTACTACCTTAGCAATTGTCCATACTTTACACTTTTAAATTTATGCATGATTATGAATACTAACATTTTAGCGTGAACAATAAGTAGATTACAGGTACGCATTGACAGTTTATTTCTTGTCATTTTACTTCTGCAATTTACTACTGCTTTAGTATATTATACATGCTTGATTGAAACACTTTAAAAAAAAATAAAAAACAAACTGTTTTCAAAATTAAGATAAACTTTTTCAAAATTAAACTTAAACATTTTCAAACAAACAATATAATACGTTCTTTTGAATTTACTTGAGTCCCCCGGATAAGATAACCTATGGTTGCTGATCTCCCCATTTTAAATGAGTTTAACCACTTATTTAGGCTAAGTAAATTCAAAAGAAAATAGTGGTTTAAATGAGGGAATCGTGAGATCCTAACCGGTGTCGCTCTAATCAACTTTAACCCCCCCATAACACTTGAACAACAAAACCTCTCAAATAAATTGTAAAATCTTAAACCTTGAACTTGTAGCTGTCATTACGACGAGGAGCTTAGAGCTAACACCGTGGGCAGCACGACAAGAATGTATGGAAGACAACTTCGAGAGATTAATCAGATCTGCAACAACGCATCTTTCCTTAGAATTAATTAACATGTCATAGGATTTTGGAGTAGCTCGTCTATTACAACTTAAATCCTCAACTTTATGTTTATGTCTTTTGTATAATTATGTTGTGCAATTTAAGCCCTAACTTGCTTTAAACTCTGAGTTTGTCATTCGTTACGACGCAAATCCTTCTATCTTTCAGGTTATTTATATGACCGTGTCATACAAGTGTAAGACCTAAATGATAAAAACTGATATGATGAAACATCAAGTAATCTTTTTATCAAAATTGAAGCCAAACAATAGGATAGCTTGAGGAGTCACCGATGTTATCCTCGGATTAATGACATCTCCTACTTTTCATTCCTTTGGATTCCTGAAAACAACTGTTCCTATTTGATACATTCCTTTTTGAATCTCCGATGTCCAATCTTTAAAACCTTAAACTTTGAAATTCTTGAAGGCAAAATCACTGATATGAATCGAGATTGTTTTTAAGTGACTTCGGTCATTTAAGATGTAATTAACTATAAGAGCTTGCCACTATAGAGAACTTTGGAATCCAACTTAATATAAACTCTATATAATCTTTCATATTAGATAGGAGAACTTGTTGGTCAACATAAAATAATTTGTAGACTAAAACAGATGTCTTAAATTCTATAATTTTTTTAATTGAGTCTCACTATCAAGTAACGTGTCTATTCCCGGGATAGGTACACCACGTGCAGTGTTGCGCTCGTTTAATTTAAACTATTGCATTTATGAGATCGATTCGGTCTCATACTTTCAAAATTTAAAATCTTCCTTTTCAAAAACTATCAGTGGCTCACTTCAATTTAAGTTCCTTGGATGGCAGGATGCCTTGTATTTGCATTATGGCAAACATTATTTGAAAAATTTTTATATTGAAGGAATTGTTGATTTCATATTTAGGAATGGCACAGCACTTCTTGAACATTGCCATATCAATTGCAAATCTACGAGATTCATAACTATTCAAAGTAGGAAATTCTCTCAAGAATTAACAAATCCTGAAGTGCGGTGGCTAGCACAAAGAATGGCAACGAGAACCATTTTCTATTTAAGCATCACTTTCTTAGCCGCTTGTTTGGTTTTTTCGTCCAAAGGTGCGCTAAGGCAATGCGAAGCCTTTTTTTTTTATTAATAACCTGCAAGTAGAGATTTAAGCTTAATAGCCTGAAAATTTGAACCACAGTCATGGAAGATTTACATGCATCCACCCATTTCCTATCTATTTACATATCCAATGCCTAAACTTCAATTTTTACATGTATGTTACCTTATCAAAATGTGATTTCTTTTCTTATGTGATACGAAACATTTAGGTGGTATAAATGTAAAATGTAATGTTCTAGTGTTAGATATGTTCATATATAGGAACTGGATTGTAAGTACATGCTCTATATTATAACTATTTGTTGAAATCCTCCTTTTAGAGATTTTCAATGCACTTAACAAGCACCATTTCTCCTTTTTTTTCTCACCTTTCACATGAGCCATTAATTTTCAATACCAGTTCTAAATTCCTATGTATTTACACATCTAACACCTAAATTTTACATTTTACATTTATACCACCTAAATTTCTCGTATCACATCAAAAAATGCCATTAAGAGTGAAATTCTCTTTTTTTTCATGCATAGTTTTAAAGCACAGAAGTTCTATGTATATATTAATATGAAGATTTAGGAATGAGATTTGTAAATGCATTAGAATCGAGTGACATGTATGTCAAAAATTGAAGTTTGGATGTTTGATGTGTAAGTATATGAGAATTGTGTGGCATATACGTAAATTTACTACAATGAGATGGTGATTGGTAGCATACGAGAGTATTTTTTAGTTGTCTATTAGCCATGATGGAGGGCTTGAAGTGTAGTATTGCGGGGGATGTATTTATTTTGTGTTAAAATGCGATGCTTGCTCATCTCTGGGTTACTTATTTGCTTTTTGTAGATTTCTTCATAAATGCTAATTAAAAAGAGGAAGGAATATATTTCATTGATATTCTTTATTTGTATCATCAAATCCAGTTCTTTGAGATGTGCTTGCTTTCTCTATGAATATTTTTATGCATGTTAGGTGACACAGTTGCAAGCATATCAAGTTCATTTTAATATACCTTCTCGTTGATTTTAAAATCATTCTATGCAATCTCATGTGCAAAACTAGTTGTAGTTGAGCATTATCTTTATTTTATATGGGTCAATTCTATTTGAATGCTCAATTGGAAGGTTACATGTTTTGGTGGCAATGCTTCATGTGTTCTGCCTAATTTTATATTTCGCATTTGCATACAGGATAGTCATATATTGTAGAGTAATATCTTAGCTCGAGCTATATTGCAATCTATTTGTATAATATTTTCTCATACCAACTTCTCAGTGTTCCTTTTTGAGGTAAACTTGGACGCGGTTGAGGCGTTGGATGAGTGTGAAGCTGCCCTGAAGCAGATAAAAATTAACGACATCAAATTTCGTGTTAATTAGCAATCATTTTCTCTTATATGTGGCAATTTTATATGGATCATCGAGCTAGTTTATAAGTGGGTGTTGTCGGTGATATGAGCGATTATGTAAAAGACATTTGGTGTTAAATTTGGGATAATAGAATTGTACCATATCTNAATTTTACATTTTACATTTATACCACCTAAATTTCTCGTATCACATCAAAAAATGCCATTAAGAGTGAAATTATCTTTTTTTTCATGCATAGTTTTAAAGCACAGAAGTGCTATGTATATATTNTAGGGCAACAAGTTTTCAATCCCATATAAGTTGATTTAAAAAAGATTTATGAAGATATGAGCCTTAGGGGCACAATTTTAATTTTCACCTTTTCACCCCGTAATTAAAGTTTAGGGCGAGCTAAGGGTTTAAAGGGTAATGTTTGAGCCTAAGCAATATTCTAAGGTGATTGAAACATGAGGGTAAGAGGTAGAAACCATTTAACCTCCCTTGTTTAGAAAAGAAGAGTATAAATGTAATTATTCAAATTTTTGAACATTTGAAGATGAAATTGAATTGAATGATTTAAAAGTTCGGGATATAAGTTAGGAAGTCAATAATCCACCAATTTAAAACCCCAAATCAATGGTTGAGTGATATGTTAATCTTTTAATTAAATGTTCTTAATTACAATATTTTTTTCAAAATTACGCATTTGCCTCCCGTGTTTTTTGAGCTTTGTAGTGAACTAAGTTTAATCTAAAGAAACTTGAGGATTGGTTGGAAGATAAATTATGATTAATCCCCTTCAAACAGTACAAGCTCAAGCTTAGTCTTGCTTGTCCCCTTTCTCATGGCTTAATTGAGATATAAAAATGAGCACAGCTTAAACCTAACAAACCTCGGGGTGATCTATTCAACAACATAATAAATTCAAACGAACTTGAGATAGTCTAAATGATTCTTAAGAGTTGTTTAGGGCTATGCCCTGAACACTTTATATTCTTTTGGATATTGTGAAGAACAATTGAATTTATCATGCTTTGTTCAAGAAAATCATCCTTAAGTTCTTTAAGGGCCCACCAAGTTATGAATTGCGGTTTCTTTTGAATTTAAATCATTAAGGCTTCACTACTACCTTAGCAATTGTCCATACTTTAAACTTTTAAATTTATGCATGATTATGAATGCTAACATTTTAGCGTGAGCAACGAGAAGATGACAAGTACGTATTGACAGTTTATTTCTTGTCATTTTACTTCTGCAATTTACTACTGCTTTAGTATATTTTACATGCTTGATTGAAACACTTTAAAAAAAACAAAACAAACAATTTTCAAAATTAATATAAACTTTTTCAAAATTAAACTTAAACATTTTCAAACAAATAATATAATACGTCATTTTGAATTTATGGGAGTCCCCCGGATAAGGTAACCTATAGTTGCTGATCTCCCCAGTTTAAATGAGTTTAACCGCTTATTTAGGCAAAGTAAATTCAAAAGAAAATAGTGGTCCGAAATGAGAGAATCGTGGGATCCTAACCGGTGTCGCTCTAATCAACTTTAAACCCCCCCATAACAGTTGAACAACAAAACTTGTCACATAAATTGTAAAATTTTAAACTTTGAACCGGGAGCTGTCATTACGACGAGGAGCTTAGAGCTAACACCGTGGGCAACACGACAAGAATGTATGGAAGACAACTTCGAGAGATTAATCAGATCTGCAACAACACATCTTTTTTTAGAATTAAAAAACATGTCATGGGATTTTGGAGTAGCACGTCTAGTACGACGTAAATCCTCAACTATATGTTTAGGCCTTTGTACAATCATGTTGTGCAATTTAAGCCCTAACTCGCTTTAGACTCTGAGGTTGTCATTCGTTACGACGTAAACCCTTATATCTTCCAGATTATTTGTATGACCGTGTCATGCAAATGTAAGACCTAAATAATAAAAACTGACAGAATGAAACATTAAGTAATCTTTTTATCAAAATTGAAGCCAAACAATAGGATAGTTTGAGGAGTCACCGATATTCTCCTCGGATCAATGACATCTCTTACTTTTCATTCATTTGGATTCCTGTAAATAACTGTTCCTATTTGATACATTTCTTTTTGAATCCCGATGTCCAATCTTGAAAACCTTAAACTTTGAAATTTTTGGAGGCAAAACCACGGATCTGAATCGAGAGTGTTTTTAAGTGACTTCGGTCACTTAAGATGTAATTAACTATAGAGGCTTGCCACTATAGAGAACATTTGAACCCAACTAATATAAACTCTATATAATCTTTCATATTATATAGGAAAACTTGTCGGTCAACATAAAATAACTCGTAAAACAAAACGGATGTCATAAATTCTATAATTTATTTAATTGAGTCTCACTATCAAGTAATGTGTCTATTCCCGAGATAGATAAATCACTTGCAGTGCTGCACTCGTTTAATTTAAACTAATGCATTTATGAGATCGATTCGGTCTCATACTTTCAAAAATTAAAATACTACTTTTCAAAAACAATCAACGGCTCACTTCAATTTAAGTCCCTTAGATGGCAGGATGCCTTGTATTTGCATTATGGCAAACATTATTTGAAAGATTTTTATATTGAAGGGATTGTGGATTTCATATTTAGGAATGGAACAGCAGTTCTTGGACATTGTCATATCAATTGCAAATCTACGAGATTCATAACTGTTCAAAGTAGGAAATAAGAATCAACAAATCCTGAAGTGCGGTGGCTAGCACAAAGAATGGCAATGAGAAAACCATTTTCTATTTAAGCATCACTTTCTTAGCCGCTTGTTTGGTTTTCATCCAAAGGTGCGCTAAGGCAATGCGAAGCCTTTTTTTTATTAATAACCTGCAAGTAGAGATTTAAGCTTAATNTATGCAATCTCATGTGCAAAACTAGTTGTAGTTGAGCATTATCTTTATTTTATATGGGTCAATTCTATTTGAATGCTCAATTGGAAGGTCACATGTTTTGGTGGCAATGCTTCATGTGTTCTGCCTAATTTTATATTTACCATTTGCATACAGGATATTCATATATCGTAGAGTAATATCTTCGCTCGAGCTATCTTGCAATCTATTTGTATAATATTTTCTCATACCAACTTCTCAGTGTGCCTTTTCGAGGTAAACTCGGACGCGGTCGAGGCGTTGGATGAGCGTGAAGCTGCCCTAATGCAGAAAAAAATTAACGACATCAAATTTCGTGTTAATGAGAAATCATTCTCTTTTATATGTGGCAATTTTATATGGATCATCGAGCTAGTTTATAAGTGGGTGGTGGCGGGGATATGAGCGATTATGAAAAAGACATCTGGTGTTAAATTTGGGATAATTGAATTGTACCATATCTCCTGACCCGATGACTTCGTAAGGGTGTAGGATTGATACTACTATTTGCCAATATTTGGTGAGGAGTTGCTCTTGCTCTCTCAGGCTGTTGTGGATTGCTCGATTTATATATATATATATATATATATATTAAAACAAATTTCTTTGTGGTGCTAATAATCCTTTTTGGTTACTAATGGTTTTGGTGAAAAAGGGAAAATATTAATTTACTTGTATGCATGATAAATTGAGACTTTTTGGTGTTTCCTTTTGTATGCCACTTGTTAGTTGTATTGATTGGGCTAGGAGCCGCCCCTCCTTTGATTGTCTTGTTCGTGTATTCTACTCAAGCTTGGATTTACACACACAATTGCCGATGGTTGCCTACGGAAGTCTCTCGAGAATTATCAGAGCCACAGGTCCTGAGGTTGAGCCCACCCTTAACTTGAATTCTTATGTCTAGCTCTGATTTTTCATATATAATTGCATTTTCTTTTTCTGAAATATCATCATAGGCGACAAACACGTAATAACACTTTTTTTAGTGTACTCAGATGCTTATGTCTTCTTTATATGTTATACTTTTGCTATTTACTGCACTTCTGACATGTGGAAAAGACTCATAGGTTAGTGGATGTAAGACACATGTTTAGGGTGAAAAACTGTAAATATATGATTCTTTTCTTATGAAAGCTCTTAGGATAGAGGACGTAGGACATATCTTAAGGAAGAAATTTTGTAATATACAACCAACATAGTAGCCTTGGTGAATCGATTAGTATTTTATAACAAAACTCCTTGAGTCAACAATAACAACAATAACAACAATCATCAACTTAGGTATGCCTTATAAATTAAAACATAAAGACAAAGAACTTAGGATAGGCCCCTCGAGGCATGGTCCCTCTCTCCCCTCTCACAAAATGAGGACACGACAAGTGGCATATGACTTCTAACGGTGATCAAAACAAAATAGTAAAACGAAGGATAATCCTTAACTAAACTTTATGTAGTTTTAAATAATATTAACCCTTAGGACTTTGAGTTTGTTCGTTTAGCACGACGTAGATCCTCACGCTATCTTTTAGGCATTTATATGATCGCATGTCGTGCGATATAAGCCCTAACTCTTTTAAGGATTTTGAGGTTCGTTCGGTATGACGTAAATCCTCTTATCTTCATAGGTTATTTGCATGGTTGTTTATTTCTGCAAGTGTAAGTCCTTATTCTTAAATAAAATGACAGGAGTAAACATTAAATAATATCATTTCCAAAATACAAAGCCAAATAGTAAGATAATTTGGGAAGTCATTAAAGTTCCCCTCATAATCTATGACATCCATTATTTTTTGCTCATTTGGTCTCCAAAATAACTGTCCCTATTTTAGCCATTTCCATTTGATTTTTTTATGAACAATTATGAAATCTAAACTTTGAATTCTTAAAGACAAAACTCCGATTTTAATCGAGAGTTTTCTTAAATGATATCAGTGGTTTAAGATATAATTAACTATAGGAGTTTGCGCCTATAAGATAATTAGTAACTCAGATAATTTAAACCATATCTAATCTTTATATTAAAGAAGGGAGTAAACGGTCGTAAAATTCACAGATCAAATATAAATTATAAATTTTTTAGTTTAAATATTTGAGTCTTTTATCACGTGATACACTCATCTTTCGAGGTGATATATTACTTGTAATATTGTGTTCGATTTTAAACTATTAAAATCTCATTTTTCAAAATCAAAATACTATTTTCATAATCAAAATTGCATACATATTAACTTAAATTATTTTCAAACTAATGGATCAACTCTGAAAGGTGACCGATCAATTTTGACGACTCCGCTGGGGACTAGTTTTTTTCTTCATCTTTAATCTTGTGGTTTCGTCTTTATACATCGATAGTGTTCATATGTCCTTGGTATACCGTTTTAACTGTTCTTCTGTCGATATATTTTGCTCATTTTTTTTTGACCGAGTATAATCAGTTATCCTCAATTCTGGAGCCATTTGTTTAATCATCCTTAAAAAGAAGGATTCTTGAATTTTTAAAGTCTAAAGTAGGTCGGATCTCCAAGAAGTGTAATAGGATAAGAGCGATAAACAAATAGGATCGAGGTGAGTTAATTGTGAAATTGACCCTTTCCAATTTTTGGATTGGGTCCTATTTTTCACATTCATTCCATCTTTTTTTTCCGAGTTCGATCTGTTTTTAACAAGTCACACAACGTTTTAGTCCTAAAACCCTCCTCAACTATATCAAACTTCAAAACCCAAAACAAAATCAAAGTCTTTACATTTAAAAATTAAGCAAAATCCTGAAATCAAAATAAAAAGAAATTCGAAACAAGACAAAGCTAATAACAAGAACTAAACAAAAGAAAAACGTACAAAGAATAAATTTGAGTCAAAGTTACTTGGATAAGTTTTGAAAGAACGTCCAGTCCATCCGACAATTTTGTTAATTTGGATATTCATGCTAAAATTATCATAACCAGAGTAGAGCATAGGACGCTGCTGACACTTGAAAATTTTTCAACATACATGAACAATGTCATCCATGAGGTTGATCTTCTCGTTCGTTGAAGGAAGAGACCTGCCTACTGATAAGACTGTCTGTCACCTTGCATCAATGATCTAGTTCGGAACTGGTTTCTATGAGATCGAGGTGACTCTTGACACCCTATGTTGTCAGAAGAAAACTACCACAACGGTGGAGGAACCTTCAACTGACTTTGACCTGAAGTGTAGCCAGGAGTTTCCTTCTCTTAAAAAGGCAAGGGTCGAGAGAGTTCCTGCTAAGACTGCCGTTCTTGATGCCCCCAAAGCCATTACTACCACTGCCTTCGGATTTATGGTCACCGCACCTGTAGCACCCGTACTGTCCAAAGGAAGGGAAATTCTGCATGATCCGATGCCTACTTTCACCCCAGTATCATCTGTATTTGAAATTAGATCCAGTTCAAGGTCTGTGCTCCTCACTCAAACATAAAGGAGGAATAGGAACTGGAAGGCTCCTAAGAAAAATAATGAATGTCGACGAAATAATTCTTTCTGTTGAAATCTCTCTCCAAGAGAAAATGGAATTACATGAGACCTTGCCTCTTCTCAGAAGGAGTAGGTTTCATCCCCTATCTTTTGCCTCCAGAGAGGAGAATGCCTACAAGATTGCTGTTACACCACCGCAGTCACCCCCTCTAAATGGTCATGGTAAGGCAAGGGTAAAGTCTGCGCCCATTACGCGAGCCCGTTCGATTTTGAGAGGTTGGCTCACAAGGAAAACTGTTCAGTCAAATTTTGAAGAGGATGGGGTGTGCCATGTCGCATCACATGAAACAAATAGATAGTGGAAGAAGATAAGTCCGTCCTGTAATCTCATAGGCCCGCTAAGAGAGTAGAGGAAGTGCCACTGTGACGTAGCTCCGTTTAGAGGACCGTGTTGTGCCTGCTACCACTGATGCCCATGCTACTACCGCTGTTCCAAAACCCATGAAACCAGTTAGGCAAGGTGTAAGTTCCACGGGTGGCCTAACACAAACATAAAACTAATATATAAATAAAAGAAATGAATTAATACAAAAAAAGAAAATCAAAATCAAATCAAATGAAATCAAAACAATCAAAATTAAAACTCAAACTCAAATTTCGGTTTAGCTAGGTTGAGTCTTCTCAATCTATCACTAGCGTCATTTTTTTTCTGGGGCCAAAGTTTCTTTCCATAGAAAGTCTGGGTCCTCCGTCTCGTGTGGAAGAGGCCAGCTGACTCTATCTAATAGAACCACACTCTTCTTAGTTTTTTATCACGTGTGGATGAGGTTTTGTCGGTTCTATTAATATGAAATTGCACTTCTTTTCACACAGACATTTCCTTGATCAGCTATTGTGTTGGACGTGAGTCCACTGACATACATTCTCAATCTAGTTCTTTCATACAGATATTTTTTTACATCTTCCATAAACTAAATTTCAATAAGTTCCACATTTTCACAAATTTCATAATCTCCACAAATTTTCATTAAATTTCATAACCTCTACAAATTTTGCAATCGCCACAAATTCCAATAACTCCTCATAAACTTTCACAATTTCAAGAAAATTTCACAAATTCAATAATTCTTTCACAAATTCTCATAATCTTTCCATAAATTCCATAAACTACCACAAATTCTCGTAAATTTTGCAAAATTCTTAAATTTCGCAACTTACACAAATTTCACAACTTACACAATATTCCACAATGTCACAATCCCACAAATTTCACAACTTTCACAAACTTCCACATTTCCCATAATTCCACAAATTTCCATAAACTTTCACAAACTCTCACAAACTTCCGAAATTCCCTCAATTCCACAAATTTTCATAAACTTTCACAAATTCCCACAATTCTACAAATTTCCATAAGCTTCCAAAAACTTTCACAATTTCCTTAGTTCCATAAAATCTTGCACTTCACAATTGTTATAATTAACGGGATAGGAGTAAGAACACTTTACATGGAGTAAGGTTTTCGATGTCTCGTTATCACTTGAGATTGGATTTAAAGCCCTCTTAAATAGAGTAAGGTTTTTTTTTCCCAAAGGGACATGTTCCACACTTCACAATTGTCATAATTCTCGGGATAGGAGTAAGACCACCTTAAATGGAGTAAAGTTTTTGATGCTCTCATTACCACTTAGAATTAGATGCAAGACCCTTTTAAATGGAGTAAAGTTTTCCTTTTCTAATGTAACAAATTCTGCACTTCAGAATCGTCATAATTCTCAAGATAGTAAACCCGCCCCCTGATGTAAGGTTTCCTTTCCTAATGTAACAAATTTCACACTTCACAATCGTCATAATTCTCGGGATAGGAGTAAAACCATCTTAAATGATGTAGGGTTTTCGATGCATGCCCTCGCTACCGCTTA
This sequence comes from Phalaenopsis hybrid cultivar, assembly GCA_002079205.1. Lineage (NCBI taxonomy): Eukaryota > Viridiplantae > Streptophyta > Magnoliopsida > Asparagales > Orchidaceae > Phalaenopsis > Phalaenopsis hybrid cultivar. The sequence goes on along the minus strand of JXCR01144048.1, from coordinate 46,127 downwards.
AAATTGGATGTATGACCCTCTTAAATCGAGTATGGCTTTACTTTCCCAATGTAACAAATTTTACACTTTACGATCGTCATAATTCTTGGGATAGGAGTAAGACAACCTTAAATAGAGTAAGGTGTCTAATGCCCTTGTTACCAATTCGGACTGGTTGTAAAGCCCCCTTAGATTTTGTTATTTCTTTCCAAATGGAACAAATTACACACTTCACAATCATCATAAATCTTGGAATAGGAGTAAGACTACCTTAAATGAAGTAAGGTTTCTGATGCCCTCGTTACCGCTTAGGATTGGATCTAAGGCTTCCTTAAATGGAGTAGGATTTTCCTTTCCTAATGTAACAAATTTTGCACTTTACAATCGTCATAATTCTCGGGATATGACTAAGGCCACCTTAAATGGAGTAAGGTTTCGATTCCTTCGTTTCCTCTTGGCCTGGATGTGAGTTCTCGTGCTTTCCTTCCAAATGTTTCAGATATTCATTCTCCTACCAAATCTAATTACTACACCAATTCAGTTTGTCGAAACTATCAAATCCCCAGCAAGGAGCATTGATAACTTTTATCCTCAAAATCTCAAAAACAAAAAAAAAATGATAACTCTAAAGAAAAAAAATGAATCAACTGACAAAATTCAGGACACGAACTTCAAAAAATTATATTTGAGCCTCTTCTTGGACACCTTTTCGAATCCCCAATGAGTGTTCTAAAATTTTCATCTTAAATTCAATCTAAAAACCGGTTTGATTCGTAGTTTATTTTTGCTTAGGCATTCTTTTCAGGTTCGATTGATCACTTTGGTCAACATCAATAAGTGCAGTGTGTTTTTTCAACACAACACACTTATTGGGGTCCATTCGTTGACCTCATTTTTTATCGGGGTTGTTTTCCCCTTAGAGTCTAGGATCTAGTCATATGATTTCTTTACTGACTCTCATAGATGACTAATATTGGGACCCACACCACTTAGAAATTCAGACCGCCTCTCGACTCATTTTAGTCTTATATGTGTGGTTTCAAATCCTTAACATTTAGTATAGTCGATCGGAACCAACATATTCAAACTCAAGTCGAGTTATCATCAAGACTGAAAGATGCTTTTGGGAGTCCCTTTTAATTTTAGGGGTTTTAAATCTTCGAAACAACATACACATATTCATACACATCCCCATACTCAACACACATAAACACTACAATTCACACACAATTCACTAACCAATAGCGAAATCAAATTTAAAATGAAATGAAAACCCTCATTACACAAATTTGAAACCCTTTGGAACGGCATGAGCGACGCACTGCCAAGATTGTCCTGCCAGACTTTAGATCTCGCTTAGACGAAGGTCGATTGTCGTTTTGCTTGTCGGACAACTCCGATTGGATTGGCGAATAGTATTCGCCACTTCATGCGCGAATCAAACTTAAGTTGGCCCGATCGTGGACAAACTTGTCCGGACGAGCCCGAAGCACGAAACGAACCATGAGAGCGCATCTGGAGCGTCGCTTTACCTTAGGAAGACACCCATTTTGTTGTGGTTTCGCTTACGAGCCTGAAACGCGAGAATTGATACTTTTAAATATTTAAAATTGATAATAATAATGAAATTAAAAAAGAAAGAAATAAAACCCTTTTTAAAGCTGCGGCACTACACCCTCACAGAGGCAACATGCAATGCTCTAAGAGCAGGTCTTGTTCACGCGCCGCTCTCCCCATCCTCTTCCTCTCTCGCCCGAGCTTGATGGTCAAGACTCCTTCTGGATGAACAGCTAGCCGCCGGCCTTCCCAACTCTTCCCAAGTCCTTACAGCAGGCCGCCTCCCCTCTATAGCTGAAGAAAATATGCAATGATGATGATGAAGCCTGCTTAGCTTTATTTTATCTGGTTTTACTAAGAAAAGTCATTGTTTCTTTTTAAAATGGGTTACATCAAACTTTCGAAGTTAATTGATTCATAAAAGGAAAAGTCACAGCTGGAGCAGGAGATTGCTCTTGAGAAGAAGCTACTATCCGCCCCGTTTAGTGGCTAACTTAAATTTAAGTTCCTTGGATGGCAGGATATCTTTGTTGACCTCATTTTTAGTGAGGTCTAGTCTTCCTCTTAGGATTTAGGATCTAGCCTTAGAACCTTTTCTTTGACTATCCTAGACCCTTAGAATTGAGACCCACCTCATTTTAGAAATCCAAACTGTATCTATACTCCTTCGAAGTTTCGCATGTAGTTTTTGACCTCTAACACGTAGGAGGTTGAATCTAACATGAGGGAACTCAAAAGGAGTTCCTATAGGACCATTAAGCCTTAGGGTGGCCTTTTACACAATTTGTACCTTCGCGTGCGCAAACGTCGTGATTCGTTCAGTCGACACGTTCGATCACCACAATTCACATCGTTTGCACCGTTATTCATCGAAAAACTTGAATGAATTCTTGCAATGATTGATCACGAACCGAAATTTTGACAAAAAATGAATTTAACGCATTTTTTTTACTCGATCGTCGACGAGGTTGCCCGAACGACCCCAGATGATAAAACGGACTGCACTGTTGTGTCTGGAATGTCAATTTTCGTTAGGAAGGACACNTATATATATATATATATATATATATATATATATATATATATATATATATATATATATATATAATCCTTATTTTTTTTCCCCCTAAATTCTTAAATCCCCAAATCCATTGCACCCGATCCCGCCTCCCTTACGTTCGCGTGCTGCCATGGCTCGCCTCTCCCTCTCATTCGCTCGCAATCCAGGCGGATCCCCAGAGGGCCGAACCGAACTCATTCGCTTCTCCTCGTCGATCCCTCTTCTTCCTCGCGAGAGATCGGCCCGCGGTCCCTTCCGCGTGCTTCTGTACCCTGGCTAAAGGCTTCTACGCCGTGCCACGCGAGCTGCTCCCTTACGAAAAGTTTCCACCTACTCCCTCTAGCTCGCTCCGGCTTTCCCCTCCCACGCCTCTGCGATTCCTGTCGTCTTCTCCCGCGCGACTCTTGTCGCTTCTCTTGGCTCGGCTCACCGCCCAGGTAAGTGACGGGAAATGGATCTCCTCTTCTCTGGCTATATAAACCCCATTTTGGGGAGTTCCTAAGGCTGGCCGCTAAAGCAATGCCAAGCATTTCTTCTTTTTATTAATAACCTGCAAGTAGAGATTTAAGCTTAATAACCTGAAAATTTGAACCACGGTCAAGGAAAATTTACATGCATACCACCCATTTCCTATCTATTTACATATCCAATGCCTTGACTTCAATTTTTACATGCATGTAGGGGTGTAAATGAGGCGAACACGAGCGAGCCCAGACTCAGCTCGTGTTCAAGCCCAGACTCAGCTCGTGTTCAGCTAGTTTATATTTTGAGCTCAAAAAGTGTGTTTGTGTTCGACTCGTTTGCTTAGCAAGCCGAACACGAGCCGTTCACGAACAAAGAGTCGTTTT
>JXCR01144048.1:17923-31536 GCA_002079205.1 Phalaenopsis hybrid cultivar | reverse complement strand
TATATTATTATTATTAAAACATAAATTTCTTTTGTAGTGCTAGTAATCCTTTTTGGTTGTTAATGGTTTTGGTAAAAAGGGAAAAATTTTATTCTACTTATATGCATGACAAATTAAGACTTTTGAGTTACTTTTGTATGTCCACTTGTTAGTGATATTGATCGAGTTATTTGTTGCCCCTCCTTTGATTGTCTTGCTGGTGTCTTCTACCAATGTTTTGCTTTACAGACAAAGATGCCGATGGTTGCCCAAGGAAGTTTCTCGAGAATTATCATGGCCACAAGTCCTGAGGCTAAGCCCCCCTCTAACTTAAATTCTTATACACAACTTTGTTCTTTCATATATAATTGCATTTTTCGTTTTTTGAAATATCATCAGAGGTAGCAGGTATGTACTGACATTTTCTCTTTTTATTGTACTCGGCTGCATGTTTTTTTTATATGTTATACTTTTGTTATTTAGTGCACTTCTGACATTTGGAAAAGACCCCTAAGTTAGTGAATGTAGGACACATGCTTATGGTTGAAAACTATAAATATATGATTCTTTTCTTATGAAAGCCCTTAGAATAGAGGACGTAGGACACATGTTTAGGCAGAAATTCTGTAATACCGACCAACATAGTAGCCTGGCCAAATGATAAGCCTTTTAAAACTAAACTCCTTGATTCAACAATAACAACAATAACAACAATCATCATCTCAAACATACCTTATAAAATCAAAACATAAAAACAAAGAACCTAGGATAGGCCGCTTGAGGCATGGTCTCTCTCTCCGCTCTTTTCACAGAACGAGGCAACGATGCAAGCGATGGATGACTTCAGACGACATCAAGACCAAAGTAATAGAGCGAAGGATAATCCTCCACTAAACTTTACTTAGTTTGAAATAACATAAACCATTAGGATTTTGAAGTTGTTCGCTTAGCAAGATGTAAATTCTCACGCTATCTTTTAGGCATTCGTACGATCATATGTTGTGTGATATAAACCTTAACTTTTTTTAGGAATTCGAGGTTGTTCGCCCGGTACGATGTAAATCCTCTGATCTTTTTAGACTATTTGCATGATTGTATATTTATGCAAGTGTTAGGGATAAATCTTAAATAAAATGACAGGAGTAAACATTAAATAACATCATTTCTAAAATGCGTAACCAAATAGTAGGATGATCTAACTCATTTAGGTTCCTCTCAGAATCTATGACATCCCCAACTTTTCGCTCTTTTGGTCTCCAAAATAATTGTTATTATTCGAGTCATTCTCACTTGATTTTCCTATGAACAATCGTGAAAAATAAAAATTAAATTTTTGATGTTGAAACCCCAATCTTAATCGAGAGTGGCTCTTTTCTTTGACTATTGGATGTAAGATCTTCCTGACACGACATCATGGCTTTCCTGTAGTTTACCTTAATGACTTCTTTGTGAATCTTGACATCCTTTTTCTCAGTAGGCTTTAAAAATGAATGTTAAACTTCCCGACACGAAGCAATTACATTCTTTTGTAAAGCCAACGACAAATTAATAATTATGTGGGTTATATTGGCTGCTTCGGTCAACACCAATATGTGCAACATGCTGACTCAATATTCCACACATATTTGGAGCTCATTTGTTGACCTCACTTTTGTGAGGATCTATCCTAAATTGACATCCATGATCAGGACATATCCTAAACCACCCAAATCAACTCAAGGTCTTAAGAATTCCTGTGCAAGCTGTAAGAACACTATGATCGTCAAATCCATCTTGGGGAAGGAGTCTACTAACATTGACTCCTTGAGCCCATCAAGGATCCCTAAACCTTAAAAAGGTGGACTAAACCCTAGTGTGCCCCTTGTTACTCCAAGTCTTGGTGGCATCCTAGACTGTTCAAACCAACAATAACAAGCCCTAGTTTGGACTAAGACTGACCAAATTGACCCCTCTACCATGTTCATTTGGTCAACACTGGACCATATTATCAAACCCATTGACCTTGTGGTCAACTCACCCACCATATGGTCAATACATTACCATATGATCAACCTGACCACCATAGTCAAACTTGGTCCATTAGTCAACCCTAACTACCATTAGTTACCCTACACCATAATGGTCAACCCTTGACCCCATGATCAACACATTGACCATATGGTCAACCCAACATCAAATGGCCAATCCCACACCCAAGTGGGTTCAAATGGTCTACATTATGAAATTGACATGATTAATTAATTAAGTCATTAAATCACTTCATAAAAAGCTTTGGTCCAAGAGCTACCAATAAAAACTCAAGCCCATATATGGCATCCAAGCCCAAAGACATTTGTGGCCCATCACTGTTCGACATCCATGACCCTTTAGTACCCATCATGACATGGATAACTCATTTAAAACTCATAAAGCCATCATTTTTTACTTTTCCAAGTCATCAAGAGGGGAAAAATACATGGCATCTTACTTGGATTCCACCTCACATTTCCTTGGACCAGGATAAGATGGTCAGGCCAGCTCATTTTGAACCCTTTATCCACCTCCCCCTCTCTAATAAGCTGAAAAGATCAGACCTAGCCCACAATACCCAATATTCTTCTCAATGATTGAAGTCATGATGAGCACACCATGGGAAAGCTAAGCTTGATATCCTTAGTCGAAATCCTATCCTCTGGACTCCCCTGAACCTCCCTGAGCCACTTTCTACCTTCTGCAATCAAGCCAAAGCTTGGTAATGGCCTTAAATGGCTACAAAAGGCCATACCCGAGAGTACCCAAGAAGAAGAGAACATATGTAGAGCCCCTACACCGTGTTGAACTCAACAGAGAAACCACTTCTTATCTCTTAGGCAGACAACCCCACCCCCTCCCAATAGTTTTAGCCTCTATAATCCTCTAGGAAGCCCCAATTTCAAACCTAAAATCCATGACAAAATTTTGGTTTGAGAAAAATCGTACTAAAACTCAGACCTTAACCCTCCAAAAGCTTTCCTGAGCTCCACGAGAAAGATTCAAATCGAATTGATCTTTCTGATCCCAATTTTTTTAATGTGAGGATTTATGAAGTTGACACCACTACAGAGCCAAAAACTTGATCCTTGTATGAAAAGTAACTTGTGTAAAATATATATAATTATAGGCAATTAATAATGAGATTCTACACAAGTGTACGTATCGTTATCAAGTAATAAAAGACTTTCTATTTAAACCTCAAATATCGATCCCGCAGGAAAGGTGTAAATTGACAATGATAAGTTTTGCTAGGAAATTTACAAATAATCAAACGAAATCACTGTCACTAATTTTGAATGTTGAGATGTTATCAAAACTAAATTACTTAACTATTAGCAAAACAGAAATGTAAAGTTTAAAAAGTAAATATTAATCTACTAACTATGTTTATGTAATGAAGATTTCTTATGTGTAAAAAAACATCATTCCCATTACAATAAATTTCAAAATTCTGAAAATCAAAATGTAAAGCACTTTAGACTTAAATCCATTAAGTAAAAATTTTTCACCAAAACACTTTCTCAAAATCTCTAAAAAAAAACTTTCGGATCTAGGCAATGTGAGAAAAATCTTTGGTGAAAATCAAAATTTTTTTTTTCTGTAAAGTGTAGCTCTTACCTTGAGAAAATGAAATATGAAATTCCTTTACCTCTAAATCACCTCAAATCCGCCCAAATCAAGCTCTAGGTGTGAAAACCAAAGGTTGAAGGTGACTTTAGGGGTAAAAATGGAGTTTTGGGGTGAAAATCACGAATTAAAGGGTTATTAATGCTCTCGGGTCGAAGGCGCCGTCGGCATTGAAGGCCTGAAATTCACTATTTTGATTTTTTCAAATTTTCATTTTTCTTTTAATTTACTCCAAGTTTTTTAGTATTTTTAAGCACAAATTTTTATCTAACAATAATTCATAAAAAATCATTCACAAACAATTATTTTCACAAACAACAACAAACTAACTTTATATATGAAAATACACTTTTTACGAACACATTTCACAAATCACACAATCACACATATTAAGCAAACTAATTATAAATCAGCATCAAAATCAAGCCACAACACTAAACGCTAACACAAAACTATACACAATTAAAGTTCAGAATTTTAAAGCAAAAACAAACCAAATCAAATCAAATCAAATCCACACAATTACATCAAGTACATAAATATTCTTAAGCAAGTAGAGAATCCAAAATCTTCAGTCATTCCGCTTCATTATTAGTGCTTTCACCTCCTTTAATATCTTCCATGGACTGGTAATGAACATATAGGTTGTAGAATGATCGGTACGGGAATTGATCTGTCGAATTTTCTTCGATCCACCCATTTTTTAAGCATCCGAATTAATCCTGCTTCAAAAGTTCCAGTATGATCAAAATTTTCTTTCTTTCTCCAATCAAGGTGATAAAAAAGGTACTTAAGATCTTCCACTGCATTAATAATACTTTGAAGTTCACTTTCAATTTTCTTCAATTTCTTATCCTAAGTAAGCGAACTTTCTACTGTTGGTGGTATTAATGGAGTTGAAGCATGTGAAAAATGATCCATAATAACATTTAGTGCTTCATTTCTATTACCAACATACATATCATCAATAGGGATCATGGGCTCCCATGGTAGTAAAACTTTTTCCTAACTTTCATATGACACTTGGGATTGATTGCAAATCAGAAAAATTATAGAATGATACCCAAGTCCATAAATTGGCCCATTCATAATAAAAGACACATACCTTAAATATCTTTCCAGTGCTAGGATCTTTATTAACAACAGTTCCATAATGATATACTTTAGTCACTTTAAATAGTCATAACCATCTGGATTTCAATTTTCCTGAAAACAATCTCAATATTGTATTATATAATAGAACTTCTTGTCTAGATTCAACTTTATTCTGAATACACTTTCGATCATGCCATATTTTTATTTTTTTCTTTATAGTTTTTTTGCATGCTTCATTTCTTATTTCCTCAAGTTCATTGAGTTACAATAATATTTTCTTACCAGCATCTTTTAGATTAAACTTAAATTTCTTAATAGCCCAAAATGTTTTATGCTCTAATTCTACTGGTAAGTGACATGTTTTTCCAAATATCAGTATGTATGGGGACATTCTTATAGGAGTCTTATAAGCAGTTTTATATGCCCATACTGCAGTATCTAGTCTAACAGACCAATCCAATTTATAAGGATTTACAAATTTTTCTAAAATACGTTTAATTTCACAATTTGATATCACTGCTAGACTGTTAGTCTGAGGATGATAAGCAGTAGAGAATCTATGCATAATATCATATTTCTTAATTAATTTTTTGATTCTCTTATTCTTAAAATGAGATCCTCCATCAGTAATAATTACTCTCGATATTCTATATCTTGTAAAAATATTTTTAATTAAAAATTTAGAAACACTCCGAGCAGCACATCTAGGTACATCAATAGCTTCAATCCATTTGGGCATATAATCAACAACAAATAATATATATAAGTTTCCAAATGAAGACATAAATGATCTCATAAAATATAATCTCCACACATCAAAAATTTCAACTTTCAATGTGTAATTTATAAGCATTTCATTTCTTCTATAAATATTTTTTACTTGTTGACATCTATCGCACATTTTAGTATATTCATTAACATCTTTAAAAATAGTAGGCCAACAAAATCCAGCTTGCAATATCTTATATGCAATTCTATTTGTTCCAAAATGTCCTCCAAATTTAGAATTATGACATATTTTAATTATCTGTTGAGTTTCTTCATAAGACACACATCTTCTAACAATTAGATATTTACATTGTTTATATAAATATGGGTCATCCAAAAAATAGTCTTTTGAGTTATATATAAATTTCTTTAATTGTGGATTTTTCATTTCAGGTGGTAAAATATCACTTACAATAGAATTTACTATATCAGCTTACCACGGTACATCAATTTCATCAATAATATATAACTGCTCATCAGGGAAATTTTCTAAAATTTTATTTGTAAAATTAGTTAATATTTTTATTTCTATCGTAGACAAATGATCAGCTATTTGATTATCATTTCTCTTTCTATCAATCACGGTAAAATCAAACACTTGCAATTGTAGTATCCATCTAATTAATCTTGGTTTAGCATCCTTCTTCTGCATTAAGTATTTAATAGCAAAATGATCTGTATGCACTATACATTTAGTTCCAATTAGATAAAGCCTAAATTTATCAAAGGTATAAATAATAACTAGTAACTCTCTTTCAATAGTAGTATAATTAATTTGAGTATTATTTAGAATCTTACTAGCATAATATATAACTTTAAAACTTTGTTGTGTCTTTGTCCTAATACAACCCTAATAGCATAATCATTAGCATCACACATTATTTCAAATGATTTTTCACAGTAAGGTGGTACTATTATAGGTGCAGTGACTAATTTTTTCTTTAATAATTCAGATGTTTTTATGCATTTCTTATCAAAATCAAATTTCTTATCTTTTTCTAAAAGTTGGCATAACAACTTAGTTATTTTTGAAAAAATTTTTATGCAGCGCTTGTAAAAACTAGCATGTCCTAGAAAACTTCTTGCCCCTTTAACATAAGTATGTACTAATTTTTCTATAACTTAGATTTTTGCAGGATCTACCTCCATGCCTTTCTCAGAAATTTTATGCCCAAGCACAATACCTTCTGCAATCATAAATTGACATTTTTCTCAATTTTCCAAAATTTTTTCTAAATTATTAAGACTTAACTCAAACGAAGTCCCAAATACAGAAAAATCATCCATAAACACTTACATTCCATGTCTATAAAATTGCTAAAAATTAACATCATGCATCTTTAAAATATTACAGGTGCATTGCATAGTCTAAAAGACATTCTACGAAAAATAAATGTTCCGTATAGACTTGTAAGTGTTGTTTTCTCTTGATCCTTCAGAGCAATTGGAATTTGATGATAACCGGTATATCCATCTAAAAAACAATAATATTTATTCCCAGTTAATCTATCCAACATTTGGTCTAGAAAGGGTAAAGGAAAATGATCTTTTCTGGTGGTCGTATTTAATTTTCTATAATCAATACAAATTCACCAACCAGTAACTTGTCTTATTGGTATTAAATCATTTTTCTCGTTTTCTTCAACAGTCACTCCTTTCCTCGGAACACAGTGAATTGGGCTTACCCAAGCACTATCTGAAATAAGATATATAATTCCAGCATCTAACCATTTTAAAATTTTTTTTAACTTCTTTCATTATTGGGTTTAATTTTCTCTGAGGATCAACTTTAGGTTCATATTGTTCATTTAATAAAATTTTGTGCATACAAATTGAAGGACTAATTTCTTTAATACTGCTAAAGTCCATCCAAAAGCCTTTTTATACTTGTTCAACATTTCTATTAAATTTTGTTCTTGAATTTCATTTAGCTCAGAAGATGTAATAACAGACAATGTAGATGACTCTCCTAAAAATACATACTTTAAATGGGCAGATAATATCTTTAATTCAAGTTCAGGTGGTTTAATACTTGAAGGAATAAGGTTTTTACTATTGTTTTCCAACAAGTCTAACGTTTCAAATTTGCTCTGAATATAATCAAAATCTTCTCCTTTTATTTCATCTTCATTCTAAAAAATTTCTACTTGCTTTAATTCATCTTCACACTCATTCTTAAATTGTTCATTACTCAGATAATCAACTACTTCCATCCTGAAACATTCATTATTTTTTTCTATTGAAGGATATTTCATAGCTTTTGCTATATTAAATTTTACTTCTTGATCATTAAGTCTCATTATTAATTTTCTTTTTTGCACATCTATTACAGCTCTTCTTGTTGCAAGAAATGGTCTCCCTAAAATAATATGAATCTCTTTATCTTCCTCCATATCCAATACTATAAAATCTACAGGGAAAATAAATTTATTCACTTTTACTAGTACATCCTCTATAACTCCTTTTGGATAAGTTATTAACTGATCAACTAACTGAAGAGTTACAGTAATAGAGGAAATTTTCCCTAAATCTAAACGTTTAAAGATCGATAAGAGCATAAGATTGATACTCGCTCCTAAATCACAGAACATTTTTCCATAAAACATTTCACCAATTGCACAAAATATAGTAAAATTATCAGGATTTTTTAATTTCTCGGGAAGCTTTTTCTGAATAATAGCACTACACTTTTCACTGAGTGCAACGGTCTCATGATCTGTAAACTTCCTCTTCTTATTTAGTACATTCTTCATAAATTTCACATAACTTGACATTTGTTCCAAAGCTTCAACAAAAATAATATTTATTGTTAATTTCTTAAGGATTTCCAAAAATTTTGTAAATTGTTTATGTTTATTTTTCTGCTTAGTCTTTGAGGAAACGGAGGTAATGGTTTTTCTAAAGGAACCTGTGTTTGTTCATTTTCATGTTGATCATTTTCCATTTCTTCCTTCTCTTTATCAACTTCAATTTCTCTTTGGATCCTTGTTTCAACTTCTTTTCCACTTCGTAATTGAATAGTTTTAATTTGTTATTTATTTTGATCATTTGGATTAACTTCCACAGTACTCGAAAGAATTTCAGAAGGTCTGTTTCTAAGTGCAGTAGCAATATGTCCTAATTGATTTTTAATATTTCTAATAGCAGCCCCTTGATTTTGTATTTGATTTCCCATATTCAACATCACTTCTTCCATCGTCAACTTCTTTTCCTTAACTTGTGAGTTAAAATTGGAGTTAAATCCTGAAGGATAATAAGGTCAAAAATTAAGATTTCCTTGATTGTTCAGATTTTCGGATGGATTCACGAGATTGTTATAATTATTCCAACTAAAATTAGGGTAATTTTTTCATCCAGAGTTAAAATAGTTAGAATAGGGATTGTTATTTCGATTATTTATAACGTTTACAGTTCCATAAGATAGCTGAGTATCAATAATCCGTCCTAGTAAATTTTTCTCTAATACTGGGGGTATTTGAGAATAGTTCATTCATATTTGATCAATCTTTTTAGAAATAGTAGCAAATTGATATGTCAAAATAGACATTGCATCCAAATCATGAATACTGACTTCTCGCTTAGGATTTACCCTTTCAGAGGGTCATTTCTTTAATTAAAGAATACGCTTCATCAAAATGTTTTGACATTAATGATCCACCCGCAGCAGCATCTATAATATATCTTAGTGATCATACTAATCCATTGTAAAATGTTTGATTTATTAATCAATCTGACAAAGCATGGTGTGTACATTTTTTAAGAAGATCTTTAAATCTTTCCCAGGTTTCATATATCGATTCCCCTTCAAACTGATAAAAAGATGTAATATCATTTCTAAGCTTGGCGGTTTTCGATGGTGGAAAATATTTAGCCAACAATTTTTGTGATAGTTCTCCCCAAGTTCTAATAGTTCCAGGTGCTAATGAATTTAACCAAGCCTTGACTTTATCCCTTAATGAAAAACGAAAAAGTCTAAGCATTACAACATCATTAGACACTCCGTCATATTTAAATGCAGCACAAATCTCAAGAAAACTAGCAAGATGTAAGTTAAGATCTTCAGTAGGTGATCATCCAAATTGATTATTTTGTACAATTTGGATAATAGCAGACTTAAGCTCAAATGAATTAGCAGCAACATTATGATTTTGAATAATTAAGTGAAGTTCATCCGTTGTCGGATTCGCATAATCTTTTAAAGGTCTTTGTCGATTCTCATTTATTGAATTTTCTAAGTTATTTGTCATTTCTTTTAAATTTTTAATTTTTCTTTGTTGTTTTCAAATTTTTCTAATTGTACGTTCTAACTCTGAATCGTGAGGTACTAAGTTTTCAGATCCAATATTTTACATAAACAAATAATGCAAGCATAGTAAAATTCTATTTTTTTAAAATACTCTTAAATAAATTTCTTTTTGGATTTTTTATTTTTTATTATCATTTTTTTATTTTTATATATTTTTATAGTATATATATTGTCTCTAACTTTCCTAATTTATCAAAACTATTTAATTTACCTAAATTTAACCGTAACCTTCCCCACGTAACGACGCTAAAAATTTGATCCCGATTTTTTATATGTATGGATTTATGAAGTTGACACCACTGTAGCGCCAAAAAATTGATCATTGAATGAAAAGTAAGTTGTGTAAAATATATATAATTATAGGCAATGAATAATGTGATTCTACGCAAGTATATGTATCGTTATCAAGTAATAAAAAAATTTCTATTCAAGCCCTAAATATCGATCCCACAGAGAAGGTGTAAATTAACAATGATAAGTTTTATTAGGAAATTTACAGATAATCAAACGAAATCACTGCACTAATTTTGAATGTTGAGATGTTATCAAAACTAAAGTACTTAACTATTAGTAGAATATAAATGTAAAGTTTAAGAAGTAAATACTAATATACTAACTATATTTATTTAATGAAGATTTCTTATGTGAAAAAAACATTATTCCCACTACAACGAGGTTTCCGGTGAAATGAGGTGAGATAAATATTTATAATTTGTATTATGCCAAATACGGGTAATTATAATTCTCCACCTTTGTACAATGCATAAAAAAGCATTGGTTAATCCTAGGTTTAGTCCCTAAATTCGTGGTTAGGCTAGGAGGATATCGGCTCCCACTCCAGAGCTCTCACTTCCCTTCACTTGAAAGCTAACTCTCGCTTTAGTTTTTAAATACTAAGACCGAATTGAGGATTTTATCTGTCACCCTAAAGATTCTTCAATTCAACACCCAACAAAGAATATTTCCCTATTTATTTGCACTTAATTCTATGAACAAATTTCTCCTTCATGAAATTAAATGTGATTATCACTCTGTTGTAGAACTCATATTTCATTTATCGGATCATATGTTTCACAACATATTTTGACAATTCAATTGGTCAGATCGAAATGTAAATTAAGCTCGGAGTTGAAAAATCATCATAATTTATTTTATATTTTAATGTTGGCACATCATATTATCTTTTCATTTCACCATATCTCAGAGTAGGAAGAAAGATAGAGGGGACTACTCATAACTTATGAGAAATACACAACAAAACACAAATTTCATATATAAAAGAAAATTCATACAACACTAATAAACAAACAAAACTTATTTGAAACTCTTTTACAAAGAAAATCTCTTGTAGTCTTTCCTTAGAAATGCAGGAAAAAGATATCTCTCACTTTTCTCCTTCTCCAACACTCTTACAGAAAGTTTCTCATTAAATCTCACCACAAAAACTCTAAACTATAAAAGAAAAAGCACTAATGCACTCCAATATGGTGGTGGAATGAAAATGAATTATGAAGAATGACGAAAATAATGCGTGGTGGAACGTTTTGGAGTGAAAAAAGAGTTCATTTCCTGATGAATTTTGGCTTCAAATAAAGCCTAAGGTCGGTTCTCCAAGAGGTGCCTCCAAAAACTCTTCAAAATTTGTCTAAATACATCGAACCTTCTAGAAACGGGGGTTGAACCGCCTTTAGCGCCGTCGACACTGAGTAAAAATTTTAGCTGTTAAGTTGTTCTGCGCGGTTGGCGCTGCCCTTGGCGCGGTTAGCGCTAAGTACTTCTTCAAAAATGTCATTTTGACTCGAAATTTCATTTTTTTTGTTTCCTTTAAGTCCTAAAAATCAACAACCTGCAGGAAAAAATCAAAATACCTTCCATTAATGTGCAATATCACCAAAAATAATTGTAAATGGGTCTAAAAATGCATATATTTTCGGTGTATCACTTTCCCACACCCTTTAACCTACTCCAAGGAGAAACTGAGCTCCATTCCTCCAAGGATATATACGGGTCTGATTTCACTTCAAATTGAATCGAGGAGCTGCGCAAGGTCTCCATCAAGGTTTCCGTCAAGCTCCAGTTGAGGCCAAACCTCTTGGGCTAAGGTACGCTTTAAGAACCCTAAAAGTTCTTTTAGTTTTGGATCTTTGTGAAAGAAATTAATACATCGTGATTACATAATCGTATGGATGTATTCTCCTCACTTCGAAGAAAGTTTTGGAACAATTCGATTAGATTCTATGAAGAATCAAGGGAGATATTATGCTTTGATTATCAACGTCTCTCAGGTTATTATCCCATGAGGAAGATGACCTGATGCCATCCATTTCTGTGTATCGGAAATGGACGGTTGTGATTAAGTCGAACCACAATATTATCCGTGCAATAGACTCAAACCACGAGACACTTCATCCGCCACATGTGGAGCCTTCGCGAATCAAACTCCGCCATCCAACGATTCGAAAACTCCTAGGATCGAGTTGGCGCCTTGCTGGATAAATAGGAAAATACGATTTTTCTTGTTAATTAAATCCAAAATATTCCTAAAATTTTTTAAAAATCGTTATTTCAAGGAAAAATTATATAAATAAAACAAAATACCCTTGAACTCAACAAAGCAAGGAGAAATTAAAAAAAATAAAATGGATAAATAATGAATTACATTTATACTTTAATTAATTAATTACTCTTGGGAGTACATTCAATTTTAAAA
This sequence comes from Phalaenopsis hybrid cultivar, assembly GCA_002079205.1. Lineage (NCBI taxonomy): Eukaryota > Viridiplantae > Streptophyta > Magnoliopsida > Asparagales > Orchidaceae > Phalaenopsis > Phalaenopsis hybrid cultivar. The sequence continues at coordinate 19,039 of JXCR01144048.1, read as the reverse complement.
ATTAGTTATAAATCCAAAAATTACAAAATTTTTAGGGATTAGTCCTTTCATCCTAGGAAACATTCCTTGGTTAATAAAAATCTCTAAAATAAAATTTATCAATTTTTACCAAGTTTTGTAATTTTTTTTGCAAATAATTATAAAAAATTAGAAAATTAGAAATTAAAATTAGTATTAGCTAGAAAACACCTGGAAATTAATCTAATAACTACAACTAATTTTCTAATAAGTTTAAAGGTTTAAAAAGGCAATTTAGACCTTTAGGGTTTAATTTGCATTTAATATTAAACGCGGATCGCGGGTAGGACCCTGCGATCCTCATTTCATAGGATCGAAAGACAATTGTTGCCCTTAGCTCCCTCTGCCCTAACTCGCGTTCGCCTTCTCCTCCTCTCGTCGGATCTCTCAACCCCCTCGACATCTCATATGCCTCTCCATCTCCTCTTTGCAAGCTTCCTTTACGTTCCTTCTCCTTCTCCTATTGTTTGGTCCATGGAGTCACAGTGCAGAGAGACCTCTTTTCTTCCTTCTCCTTCTCCGATCGTTTGGTCCGTGGAATCATTTATCCCGTAAGGATTTCTTCTCTGTTCCAAATCTTAGAGGTATGTTGATGTCTATGCTTCTAGTAAACAAGTATTTTTATAACTCGTAATTTTACTTTCTTTGGGATTTTGGAGCCTTCGGTTGCTACGCATAATATTGTCAGATCCATTAGAAGTTTCATTAGGTGGGATCTTTGATAGTTCATTCATTTGCCAATGTTAGAAATGAGTTTTGGTTTTTTTGCTACTAGAGCTGTTACTTGTGTTCAAACTGAAGGAGGATTGACAAAGTATTTTCCTATTTCTGTTGGATTACATCAGGGATCGGCTTTAAGCCCGTATCTTTTTGCTTTAGTTATGGATGGTCTTACTGGACATCTACAGGAGGATGTACCTTGGTGTATGCTTTTTGCTGATGATATTCTTCTCGTGGATAAAACAAGAGAAAAAGCCCAGGAAAAACTTGAATTATGGAGGTCTACTTTGGAGTCTAAAGGCCTTCGTTTAAGTAGAACTAAAACTGAATACATGGAATGTAATTTTAGTAGTAATAGCTCTAGTGACAGAAGTGTGA
>JXCR01144048.1:0-12638 GCA_002079205.1 Phalaenopsis hybrid cultivar | reverse complement strand
ATATATATATATATAATCCATGTTTTGTTGTATCTTCCTCATGAATTCTGAGTAGATTTATTTGTCCTTCTCCCTACAAAGAGATATAATCAAGTGAAGGATTAAGATTGTTGTGCAATATTTTAATTCTATAATTGTGATGATTCAAACTTTGAACAACATTTAATTTTTGATCTGACCAATTAAATTGTTAAAATTTATTTTGAAATATAAGGATAATTTCTTAAAATTGAACTCTTCATCGCAAAACCTAGTTTATCCTTAGTAAATTTAATTTTGAAGTTTCGAGATTAGTGTAGTGAACATAGTTTCTTTAGCGATATTAAACAAATTTTAACCTGCTTATACACTTAAGTGTTCTATAGTTTAAATATTGTGTTTTTGCATTATTATCATAAGAATTTTCATTTCTCTGTGGGATCAATACTTAGGACTCCATTAGAGCTTTTTTTTTACTTGAGCGATACATATACTTGCGTGTGCAACCTAGTGACGATTTGAAAATAAAAGTACACCTTAATTCATTAGGAGTGGGAGCTTTAAATATTCTAAATGAAAAAAACTTATTATACTAAAGTAAATTTTATTGTGATTGATCTGCATATTTTCTAGTATAGCTATCGTGTGTGTTGCAATGTTGAAAACATTTATAGCGCACACAAATCGCCTGCATCAAGTTTTAAGCGCCGTTGCCCGGGCGGTTGTGCTAAATTACTTAAAAGACTTTGTTTGAAGTATAAAACTTATTTTTAAAAACAAGATACACACACACACACACACACACACACACACATATATGTATGTATGTATGTATGTATGTATGTAACACAAGTTCTTGTGTGAGTACTTATTTTTATAATTGTTAATTGTTTTTGTGTATGTGAAGATTAGGATCCGAAGGATTAGTAGCTTACAATTAGGAATTAAAATGAACTATAAGAAAAATTAGAAAAATAAAAGAACTTAACAAAATGACAAACAATTTAAATAATCAAAGCATTGAAAATGAACATCAACAAATACCTTTAAGAGATTATGTTAATCCTACAATAGATGAAATTCACTTGACTATACAAACTCTTGTTGTAGCTGCTAATTTATTTGAGCTCAAACCTGCTATTATCCAAATGGTTCAAAATAACCAGTTTAGGAGAACACAATCTAAATATTTGAATTTACATCTTACTAGTTTTCTAGAGTTGTGTTATATTTAAATATGACGGAGTGTCGAATGACGTCGTTAGACTTAGACTTTTTCCTTTTTTACTAAGGGACAAAGCTAAGATGTGGTTAAACTCTTTTACAACTGGATCAATCAAAACTTGAGGAGGCTTATCTAAGAAAGTTTTGGCTAAATATCTCCCATCATAAAAAATTGTTAAGCTTAGAAACTATATTACATCTTTTTGTCAGTTTGAAGGGGCATCAATATATGAAGCTTGAGAATGATTTAAAGATCTTCTTAAGAATTGTTTACACCATGCTTTACTGGATTGGTTAATAATTCAAACATTTTATAATGGATTATTGGGATCTCTTAGATCCATTATTTACGTTGTTGCTGGTGGATCATTAATGTCAAAATGATTTAATGAAACTTATTCGTTAATTGAACAGATGTCTACTAACAATTTTTAATGGCCCTCTGAAAGTATAAATCCAAAAAGAGTAGTCAGTGTTCATGACTCTGACGCAATTTCTATTTTGGCTTCTCAAATTGTTGCAATATAAAAGAGGTCGGATTAATTTGGAGTGAATATATCTCAAACACCTCTTGTGGTTGAGGAAAATTCATTCGAACAAATGATAAATTCTCAATTATCATATGAAACTTTAAACACAATAAATAATCAACCTAATAATTTCTATGTTAATTTTTATTATGTTATTTGGGAACCACTATTAATTTTATGCCTTTATCCATTTTCAGAAGGTTAGGATTAGGAGAGATTTCCCCTATTATAGTAACCCTTTAGTTAGCTGATCGATCGATCGCCTATCCTAAAGGAGTTGTAGAAGATGTATTGATTAAGGTTGATAAATTTATCTTTCCTGTGAACTTTATTGTGTTAGATGTGGAAGAAGATAAAAAAATTTCAATCATTTTAGGGAGATCTTTTCTTATAACTTGAAGAGCTATGATAGATGTTAAAAAGGTGAGTTAACCATAAGAGTCAGTGATCAAAAAGTTTCATTTAATATATCAAAATCAATGAAATTCCCATAAAAATAAAAGATGATGAACGCTTTATGATGGAAATTTGTGATTATTTGAATAACAATCATTTTACCAAAATTTTTTAAGAAAAAATGAAACAAGAAGATTTGAAACATGAAGATGAAGATAAAATGCAAGATAAGTTCAGTGAAATATGTAATGAAGATATAGATTATGTTCATGAAAAGATTTGAATTATTAGACACTAGAAAAGATAATAAAAATCTTATTTCGTTAATTGAAACACCTCCTAAACTCGATATGAAAGTACTCTCTGCACATTTAAAATATACCTTTTTAGGAGATTTATCTACATTACCTGTTATAGTACCTCAGAGTTAACTAAATTATAAGAACATAAATTATTAGAGATTTTAATAAAATATAAGAAAGCTTTTGGAAGAATATTAGCTGATATCAAAGAAATCAGTTCTTTAATTTGTATGTACAGAATTTTATTAGAAGATCATCATGAACCAAAAGCGGATCCTCAAAGGAAATTAAACCCCATAATGAAAGAAGTGGTTAAGAAAGAAATTTTAAAATGGTTAGATATCAGAATCATATATCCTATCTCAGACAGTGCTTGGGTATGTCTAATTCCCCGCGTTCCAAAGAAAGGGGGTGTGGTTATTGTTTCAATGAGAAAGAAGAATTAATATTAACACGAGAAGTCATTGGTTGGCAAAATTTTATTGACTATAGAAAATTAAATTTTGGAACTAGGAAATATCACTTTACTTTACCTTTTCTGGATTAAATGCTGGATAGATTAGCTGGGCACAAATATTTTTACTTTTTGGATGGATATATTGGTTATCATCAAATTCCTATTACTCCCGAGGATAAAAAAAAGACAACATTTACTAGTCCTTATGGTACTTTTGCTTTTAGACGAATGTTGTTTGGTTTATGTAATGCACCTGTAACATTTAAAAGATGTATGATGTCTATATTTTGTGACTTAAATTGAAAAAAAAATTAGAATGATGTGAAAACACATATTTAGTATTAAATTGGGAGAAACGTCAATTTATGGTTGTAGGAGGAATTATATTTGGACATAAAATTTCTGAAAATGATATGGAAGTAGATCCGACTAAAATTCAAGTTATAGATAAACTACCTCATCCTATTATAGTGAGAGGGGTTAGAAGTTTTTTGGGGCTTGCTGATTTCTATAGGCGATATATTAATTTTTTTTTTAAATTACTAAGCCTCTATGTCAACTATTAGAAAAAGATGCAATATTTGATTTTAACCAAGAATGCATAAATGCCTTTGAATTATTAAAGGAAAAATTAACTACTACTCATGTAATGGTTTCACCTGATTGGAAGAAACCATTTGATCTAATGTGTGATGCTATTGATTATGCAATTTGAGCTGTACTAGGGAAAAGATATGACAAGATTTTTAAAGTTATTTATTAAGTAAAACTCTGAATGAAGCTCAAATTAATTATACCACAACCGGGAAAGAGTTTTTGGCAATTGTCTATCCTTTTGATAAGTTCGAATCATATCTCATTAGAGTTAAATATATTGTGCAAACTAATCACCCTGTTATAAGATATTTGATGCAAAAGAAGAACGCGAAACCAATATTAATTAGATAAATCCTTCTGATGCAAGGAAGGGATCTGATAATCAAATGATTGATCATTTAACTAGATTGGATAGGAAAAATCATTTAATTTTAATAGTGAAATTAACAAACATTTTCTTGATGAATAACTATACACTATTAAAGAATGGCCTGTACCATGATATGCAGACATAGTGAACTATATTGTTGGTGATCTTTTACAGTATGGACGACAACACAACAACATAAAAAAATTATTCACGATGCAAAGTTTTACTTTTGGGATGACCCATATTTGTATAAGAAATGTGAAGATCAAGTTATTCGAAGATGTCTACCATATGAAGAAATTGAAAAATTATTCTAAAATATTATGATCCTGAATTTGAGGGGCATTTTGGAATTAATAGAACCACATATAAAATTTTACAATCTGAATTTTATTGCCCTACTCTATTTACGAATGTTAATACATATATAAAAAACATGTGATCGTTGTGAGTGAGTAGAAAATATTTCAAAAAGAAATGAAATGCCACTAAAATTTACATTGGAAGTTGAAATTTTTTATGTTTGGGGATTGGATTTTATGGGACCATTTGTACCTTTTTTCATGAACTTATATATATTAATTACAGTAGGTTATGCTTCCAAATAGATCGAAGCAGTTTCTTTATCTCGATGTGATGCTAGGAGTGTTTCAAAATTTTTAATGAAAAATATTTTTGCAAGATATAAAATGCCATAAGTAATCATTATAGATGAGGGATCTCATTTCAAGAGTAAAAGAATTGAAAAATTAGTTGGAAAATAAGATATTGAACATAAAATCTCCATCACTGATCATCCCCAGGCTAGTGGTCTAGCAAAATTATCTAACCAAGAAATAAAAAAAATCTTAGAAAAGACTGTGAATCCTAACAAAATGGATTAATCAGCTACATTAGATATTGTATTATGGGCTTACAGAATAGCTTATAAAACTCCTATAGAAATGTCTCCATATAAACTTATTTTTGGAAAGACTTGTCACTTGCCAGAAGAAGTGGAGTATAAAGCTTATTGGGCTATTAAAAAATTTAATTTTAATATAAAAGATGCTGGTGAAAATTGATTATTGCAACTAAACGAGCTTGAAGAAACAAAAATGAATCTTATGAAAATGCTAAGACTTATAAGGAAAAAATAAAAAAATTGGCATGATCGGAAGATTATAAAAAGGAATTTGAACTTGGGCAAAAAGTTTATTTGTATAACACAAGATTGAAATTATTTTCTGGAAAACTTAAGTCCAGGTGGTTAGGGACATTTACTGTTATAAAAGTATACCTATATAGAGTTGTGGATATTGAAGATCCAAAAACCATAAAAAAATGTTTAAAGTTAATGAACATGTATTAAAACCTTATTTTGATGGGCAGAGACCAATTTTTAAAGAGTTTTTAATGTTGGGTCACCCAGAGGAAAAACTGAGAACGTCTGGCTAACGATGTTAAACCAAGAGCTTTGTGGGGAATAACCCATAGTTATTTGTGTAATTGTTTTTAAATTTGTTTTTACGTAACATGAGCAATTTCGATTAAATTCAATATGCTTTGGAGACTTACATGTTAAGAACATACATAATTTTTTTTTAATTATTGAATTTTATGGAAGGAATAAGTGTTATTTAGACTTAGGTGAAATGGTGCTAAAAGGTGCACTGACGCCTAGGTGCCTAAACTAGTGCTTAACTGTCAGTTTCATAGAGCACTGGCGCCTAGACACCTAATCTGGTGCCTAAGCGCCACTTTCCAGAAAGCCCGGTGCCTAAGCACCAGAATAAGGGGCTGCAGTTGAAAAAATAGCCTCAAAACCACAATTTTTTGCCAAATTTTCTTTATATAACTCCTAAAACTTGTCATTTTGAGATAAATTAAATTAGTAGAAAGGGAGAGGATCCACTATTCTTGTTCTCATGGCTTTCAACTCCAAGGAAACTTCCAAATATGGGATTTTCCATTGGAGGAAGTTCATTAGTTTTGATGCGTAGAGGTTGCACGATAAGATCCTTATGAAGAAGAGGTTGATCAAGGAAAGAGTTTTTGTGAACTGATTATTCAATAATGTTGGTACTATTGTGGAAGAGATCATTATGCGGAGGGGGTGGGAAGTACTATGCTACATAACTACGATAATAGTAATTCCTGTTGTGAAGGAATTTTATGCAAATCTTCATTGGATTAATCAAGGAGTTGTCTATGTTCGAGGTACCTTTTACTCCTTCAAGAATCAATGATTTGTTCCTGATCAAAAATGTTCAGATTTGTCATTATGCCAACTTTGCCCCTATAAGAGACAATATGAATGAAGTTTTTTTTTTATTTTTGATGGATGAAGATGGAACTTCAAGATAAGAGATGATAATAGTGTAAGTTTTCCTTCTTCATTATTAAAATTCACATCGAAGCCTTGGAATATCCTTATTTCCGCAAAATTTATCCCTACTACAAAAATTAGTGAAGTGACGAAGGAAAGTGCTATATTGAACTACTGTATTTAAATTGGAAGACCTATTGATGTGGGTGTTAAAATAGTAAAATCTATTCTTGGTTTGATTTTGAAAAGATCTAATAATGGTCTTGGACATCCATCCACAATATTTTTGCTTTATAGCCAATTGCGAATTCCATATGAAAATTAGGAAAAAATGTTTCTTCCTTGGAAGCCCATAGACCCAGTGTTAAACTATAACTACTTAGAAAATGGAGAAGTGTATGATATAAATATTCCTATTGATCAGTCATATCAAAATTCATCACCTTTAGGATCCCAATTTCTGGATAGTTCATTTGTTATTTTGAAGAAGATTAAGAAGTTGGAGGAAGAGATGATTAATATTCAAAATGCGATTAACATTATTTCTGATCACTTTGACAATTTGAAATGGAGAATAAAAAAGCAATTTGATCACACTAGACTTATGGAAGAGGCTACGGTGTGAATGTATAAGAAAAATGTTTGGATCAAAGAAGACTCGACTGACGAATTTCCTCACTGTCCTTTCTATAATTTATTTATGCATCGCTAATCCATGGGAGATATTAGAGAAGATGATAGTATTGAAGATGAAGATGTGTAGCAACTCTAAAGTTTGGAATTCTTGTTTATAAGAGCTTATCTATGTTTAGTTATGTTGGATTTTTTTAGTTTTTGATATCGGACTTATTATGCTTTTTATTACTATTTGATGTTTAGTTTTCAGCGTTAGGATGTTGTTGGTGTGATTACGACGCGCAGTTTTATGTCGTGGTTTTAAAATACTTATTTGTAGTCGTTTGGATCTATGAAAATGTGAAGTTATTTGCTATTTGTGAAAATTTATTGTTAGTAAATTAATTAATTATTTAAAGTGTATTTAAATTAATTAGAGGATGGAGTGCATTGGTGTACAATGGTTTTGACAAAAAAAAATTGAAACTGAAATTTTGAGCGTTAGCGCCTAGGCGCCAAATCGGCAAAACCTTTAAAAGTCGCAAAAATGAACAGTGACTCCATTGTTCTGGTTCAGTTCATCTCCAACCTTGCTTCTAAGGCCAAAAATCTACTTAGGGCTTCCTAATACTTGGATTTGAGGCGATTTTGAGGCTTAAAAATCTTGAATTATTATAGGATGGATATTATGGATTATATGATTGATAAACATCACTAAGAAAAATGTGAAGTCATTTCTGAGAAAAAAATGAAGTGATATTAGACCAGGAAGGAATAGATAGTGGATTTGAAAATGATTTTGAAGAAAAATCGTTAAAGATAAATGCTTAGGATACAAATTATGTTCAGGAAAATTTTGAGCTTTTGGATACTACTAAAAAAAAGTAAATCCTAATCCCTTCAATAGAAAAACCCCTTGAACTTGAGATGAAAGTACTTTCTAAACATTTAAAGTATGCATTCTTAGGAAATTCATCTACTTTAGCTGTGATAATATCCTTGGATTTAACTAAAGATCGGGAAGAAAATTTATTGATTGTGTATGGGTTATTCCTATTCATTGTGTTCCTAAGAAAGGATGAGTGATTGTAGTCATAAATGAAAAGAATGAATTAATTCCAACAAGACAGGTCATTGGATGGCAAATTTGTATTGACTATAGAAAATTAAATACCGCCACTAAGAAGGATCACTTTTCTTTACCTTTTTTGGACCAAATATTGGATAGACTAGCAGGACATGAATACTTTTGCTTTTTGGATGGATATTCTGGATACCGACAAATACCTATTGCTTAAGAGGATCAATAAAAGACTACATTTACAAGTCCATATGAAACTTTTGCTTTTAGAAGAATGCCCTTTGGTTTATGTAACGCACCTGCAACTTTTCAAAGGTGTTTGATCTCTATTTTCTATAGCCTAATTGAGAAAGGAATTGAAGTGTTTATAGATGACTTCATAGTTTTTGGAACCTCTTTTGATTCATGCTTAGATCATTTAACAAGGATTTTAAAACGCTGTGAAGAAATAATTTTAGTTCTCAATTGGGAAAAATGTCAATTTATGGTCACAGGAGGGATTGTATTTTGACATAAAATTTCTAAAAATGGAATGGATGTTGATGAAGCAAAAAATTCAAATTATTTTTGAATTACAACCTCCTAATTCAGGAACTATTGTAAGAAGTTTTCTAGTACATGTTAGATTTTATAGGAGGTATATTAAAAACTTTTCTAGAATTGCTAAGCCTCTATGTCATCTTTTAAAAAAATATACTAAATTTGATTTTAATGATGGTTATATTAAAGCTATCAATTTATTATAGGAAAAGTTAATTACTGCACTTATCATTGTTTCACCTGACTGGGAAAAACCGTTTGATTGTGTGATGTAAGTGATTATGCTATTGGAGCTGTTTTAAGACAAAAATACGTTCAAATTTTTTAAAGTTATATATTATGCCAGTAAAACTTTTAATGGAGCTTAAATTAATTACACAACAACTGAAAAAGATTTGTTGGCAATAGGATATGTTTTTAAAAAATTTAGATCATATTTACTTTGAGCTAAATACATTGTGCATATGATCATTTCACTATTAAATATCTTATGTCAAAATAAGATGCAAAACTAAGATTAATCAGATGGGTCTTACTTTTGCAAGAATTTGATTTTGAGATTGTCAGATAGGAAAAGAGTTAATAATCAAATTGCTGATCATTTTTCAAGGCTTGAGCATGGAAATGAAAAAAAACAATGAGGATAACATAAATGAGAATTTTCAAGATGGACAACTCTATGTTGTTGCTGAGTGGCATATACTGCGGTATGCATGTATAGTTACCTACTTAGTAATATTCTACCGTACGAACCAAAAAGCCGCCAAAAAAAGAAATTTATGTATGATGCAAGGTTTTACTTTTGGAATGACCCTTATTTATATAAAAAGATGTCGTGATTCAGTCATTCAAAGATGTGTACCAATTAATGAAACCCTAGAAGTTATAAAAAAATGTCATAAATCTGAATTTGGGGAACACTTTGGAATAGATAAGACCGCATTTAAAATTTTACACTCTAAATTTTATTGGCCTACATTGTTTAAGGATATTAATAATTATGTGAAAACTTGTGATCAATGTCAGAGAGTATATAATATTTCTAAAAGAGATGAAATACCCCTAAATTTTACTTTAGAAGTTGAAATTTTTTATATTTAGGGTTCATACTTTATAGGATCATTTGTACCATCTTCAGGAAAGATATATATCTTATTAATTGTGGTTTATGTGTCTAAATGGATTGAAGAGATAGCCTTGCCCCATTGTTATGCTCTAAGTGCTTAAGAATTTCTAGAAAAAAAATATTTTACCAAATTTGGAATGCCAAGAGTGATCATTACTGATGAGAGGAAGTCATTTTAAGAATTTTAGTATTAACACATTACTTAAAAAATATGGAATTAAACATAGAATTGCCACAACTTATCACCCTCATAGTAGTGGATTAGCAGAAGTATCTGATACACCAAAAAAATGTACAATTTTATGTTTAAATTTGGTGATATTGCACTTTGAAGAAGAGGATTTTCATGTTTTGTTACATGCATATTGATTTTAGGCATTTGGAGCACAAATGAGTAAAAGGAAAGAAATTTAGAGTCAAAATGCAGTTTTTCATCATACTGGCGCCAAAGGCATCATTTTCTAGAGAAGAGGTGCCCTAATCCAGAGAAGAGAGCGAAACTCCAGTAAACTAGCACCAGAGATGAATTAAGATGAATTGTAGAGGTTATTGACTATTTGGAGCGGGTCTAGAAGGCTCCCAGTAATTCAAATGCCACACTGAGTGATTAAATGCATTTAGACACATTAGAAAGGCTTTTGAATAAAGAGATATGTCTCTTACATGAAGGGTTTTGTCTCTTGATGTCAAGATGTGTGACTCTTAGGAAAAATGAACGAATTTTGAATTCTTTGTAGAGGGCTGACGCCACTCTTAAGAGGAAGTCTAGTGAGGTATTTGGTGTGGTGTTGGGAAGGGAAGCGACGTGAGAAGACTTGGAAGAGAGTTAGGTTTTGGAGAGGATTTTCTTTTAGAGTTGTAAGAGGAGAGGGAAGGAGTGAGATTTCTTCTCCATTGCATTTCTAAGAGAGCATTGAGTGTGATTGTAAAGAGAGAAAGTGCTTAAAGGAAACTTCAAGGGATCTGCTTAAAGAGAAGTGTGTGATAAGTTGTGTTCTTTCCTTTCTTTATTTGGTAAACTTGTTTATATATATATATATAATCCATGTTTTGTCGTATTCTGAGTAGTCTTATTTATCCTTCTCCCTACAATGAGATATGATTTTGTGAAGAATTAATGTCGTCGTGCAAAGATTTAAATGTCAATAAATTTTGATGATTCAAACTCTGATCTTTATTTACTTTTTAATATGACCAATTGAATAGTTAAAATTTGTTGAGAAACATAAGATCCCAAAAGGCTATGCTTTCAACAATAAGGTAAGAGTCACATTCAATTTCATGGGTGAGAATATTGTCCATGGGATTGAGTGCAAATAAATAGAGAAATATATTTTGATAGGCGTAGAGTTGAAGATTTTAGGGTGACAGACTAAAATCCACAATTTGATCTAGTTGCTTAGAAACTAAAGCGAGATTGTTTACCCTTAGGGGAGGGAGAAGTGGGAGCTTAGGGGTGGGAGCTAGTATCCTCTCAACCTAGCCATGGATTTAGGAACCGAACTCTAGGTTAACCAATGTTCTTTATGCACTTGACAGATGGTAAATGATAGTGCGACCAGATTTAGTGTGTAAATTTTACAAATATTTTTCAATATTACAAAATTACGCGCGACATATATATAATAATTATGTAATATAATCCCAACAAAATTACTTTTTATTAAAATTATTTTTTTTAAAACTCTTTTTAAACATCCAAATTCCCATTAAAACTAACGCAAGTATATGCATTGCTCAAGTAAAAGAGGGATCTATTGGAGTCCTAGATATCGATCCCATAGGGAAGTTGGAAAATCCTTTAAGTAAGTTTTTGAAATTATTTTATAATTTAAAAATACAAAAATAAAAGCAAAGTGCAAAGTTTGAATATTAACTACTAAAGCGAATGCTATATAAAATGCAATGAAAAACAAAGTTAACTAAGAACTAAACTTGCAAAAATAAAATTACAAAAAACTTAACAAAGTTTTTTGTTTTGACAGAAAGTTCAAATTTAAGAAAGCATCCTTCCCCCTTTAAANTATATATATATATATATATATATATATATATATATATATATATATATATAAACTATTTTGTGCCAAATAGGATCAATCATATTCTTTACCCTCTTCCGAGTGTTATAAAGACATTAACTAATCCAGAGTTTGGTCCTTAGTTTTGTGGTTAGGGTGGGAGGATTCCAGCTGTCACTCTAGAGCTCCCACTAATCCCTCACCTGAGGGCTAACAGTCTCGCATCAACTTCCAATCAACTGGACCAAATTGGGAATTTTAATTTGTCACCTTAAAATCTCTAAATCTGCATTCAACAAAGTATATTTCCCTATTTATTTGCGCCCAATCCCATGGATAACATACTCTCCCATGAAATCAAATGTGATTCTCCTTATGTTGTAGAAATCATATTCTTTTTTAGAACATATGTCTCTCAACAATTTTTAACATTTTAATTGGCCAGATCGAAAAGTATATGAAGATTTGAGTTCAAATCATCATAAATTATTAATATTTAAAATCGTAGAAAATAAAATCATTTCTTCACAAAATCATATCTCAAAGTAGGGAGAAGGATCAAGAAGACTACTAAGAATTCATGAGAAAGATACAACAAAACACAAATTTCATATATCAAAAAAAGGTTTATAAAATAAAAGAAATAAAATTACAACTTGAATTACTCCATTAGGTGTGTAGAATAAGTTCCCTTTGAAAATTCAAGCAAAATTCATTTCAAACTGCCTTAATTTATAAAAAGTCATCTCTGACACATCATGTGTCGATCTGATGCATCATGCGTAATTTCTCTATCAAACGGCGCATCATGCGCCAGAATCCCAAAATTCATTGTTTTGGCTTCAAATTTTGTCCTTTTTTGCCAATTTTTGCTCCAAATACCTAAAAATAATATACCTACAACATAAACATGAAAATACATTTCTTTAAAGTGCAATATCACCAAAAATAAGTATAAAATATTTACTTAAAATAATATATTATTTTGGTGTATAAGTAAACAATAGGATTGCTTCTATTTAACACAATAAAGTTGTATATATATATATATATATATATATATATATATATATATATATATATATATATATA
>JXCR01144047.1:147612-194979 GCA_002079205.1 Phalaenopsis hybrid cultivar | reverse complement strand
ACTTATCTTTTCAATTAAGAAAGTGAGGTTGGTTTCTACCAATTAACCTCTTATGTTTCAAACATCAAATTAAGATCAGAGTTTGCCCATTTCCCTCCTTGAATTAAGCCTAAATGTTAATTAAGGCTAAATTTCCAAAATTCCACATTTGCCCCTAAAGCTCCAACCCTTCATATTTTAATTAAGGATAAATTTCCAAAATTACACATTTGCCCCTAAGGCTCTAACACTTCATAAATAGTCAAATTCAATTCAAATGACTTTGAAATTTTTATCCTACCTCATTCATGAGTCAATTAAGATATCAAAGGAGATAATGTGATTTTTGAAAATTTAATTTAATTTATATATTTATTTTCACACAAAAAAAGGATTTTTCATAGAAAAATTCTAACTTAACAAAGGTAAATCCTAATCCCTTGAAATTTTTTCTAAAGGTAGACCTAGAACAGTGAAGCCTTTAGGCCAAATTTGAAGACTTTTAAAATTTTATTTGAATTTTAAAAATTATTTTATGTTAGGGGGTATTTATTATATATATAATATCTTGAATGGGAAAAATTAAGTTTTATATTTTTGAAAAATCTTCATAAGGTCAGAAAACTCAAAAGAAAAAAAAATATATTTTGTTGAGTTTTATTTTATTTATTAGAATTATATTTAGTGAAAACCCATTTAAGCCTTTAAAAATTATTTTTAAGATTTAAAATTCAATATCTTTAATTAGAAAATTAGGAAATATATTCTAATTATTCCAAAGTGCTTAGGAAGAAATTTAGAATATTTTCATGAATTTTATTACTTTTGTGATCTTTATGGATTTTTAATTATTTAAATATTTAAAATAGGTAAAAAATTAAGTTTTTATTTTTAACTCCATTTTATTTTTAGAAAATACCCTTGATCAAACAGAACTCAAAAAACCAAGTTTTATAATTTTTCAAGTTATATTTTAATTATTAAAAATCATTTTGGAGCCAAAAATGTTTTCTATATTTAAAAATCAACTTAAGTTACCAAATAAACTCAAAATGCTTTGGAATTTTTATGTTGAGTTCTCTGGATCCTAAACAATAGTGAAAATAAAAACTCAAGTCAATTTGTTGTTTGTATTTTTCAAAATTAATTATCTTAGTGATTTAGGATTTGTAGAGATTAGGTGTATTTTGAATGACTTGGCTTATGAGAAATTTTCTAAAAGGCTCTCTAGTTATCATAAACCTTTCAAAATTTTCTTGGATTTTTTATAAGTAACGTGCTAATTTCCATGATTATTTTAAGAAAATAATGCACATAAACTTGAAAAATATGATTCTCTGTCTAGGGACCTCCTCTGTCTTTGGAAAAATCAGGAAGTTCCCTAAGATAGAGGCAACAACCTGCAAAAATTTCAAGCCATGGTAAGATTACTACATGCATGTAGAATCAAAACATCCAAATCAGTGTTTAATTAATTTAAAATAAAATATACATCAAATGGACTCTAAATTATTTCCACATTATTTTCCTCTGTTCACTGAGTAAGTGAGTATTTTTTATTTTATTTTATGATTTTTCTACACGAAGATATGAATTTTTAAAGCTAGAGATCATTTTCTGATTTTTTAAATTCCGCTCGGCGCTGATGGTATTCTAGGCAGCTCCAAAAGCATGCATAGCAGACTCTAGTTGGACGCCACCATCCACGTAGCCGCTGACTCGACCTGCAATTCATATACGGAAATGCTGTCTAGCTCGATCTCCTCCGTCCATCCGATACACGCACAATCGGACGACTCCCCATCAACATCCCCGATAGAGTAATCCTGTAACCAACCACACTAAAACCCTAATATCTCAGCCTAGACTCAACCAATTCACCTCTGGTTTGATCCTATGAACTCTTCTAAGTTAGACAAGCATATCCATACAGTAATCATGCAATTAAATTAAGCCTAATAAAAAGTTGTCGGTCACTGGAATCAAAATCTCGTTGCCTGCTTCGAAAGGATGTTTTAATTTACATATATATTTAGTTTTAGAAAAATATGAAATAAAACTGACCACATATTCTTATAGTTTAAATAAAAAAGTGCTATACTTCAAATCTTGTATATATCCTAAGGATAAACACAAGACTTGAGGATGAGACTCGATCAAATAAACTAAGGAATATATGAAATTTGTTTGGACTGCGAAACCATTTTATTTGCTGACAATTTCTCTTATTTAATATGATAAATTAAATAGGTTTTATATTAAGCTAGGTTCGAGAAAAAAACTTCCGATNATTTTTATTTTATTTTTATGATTTTTCTACACGAAGATATGAATTTTTAAAGCTAGAGATCATTTTCTGATTATTTAAATTCCGCGAGGCGCTGATTGAATTTTAGGCAGCTCTGAAAGCATGCGTAGCAGACTCTAGTTGGACGCCACCATCCACGTATCCACTGACTCGGCCTGCAATTCATGTACAGAAACGCTGTCTAGCTCGATCTCCTTCGTCCATCCGATACACGCACAATCGGACGACTCCCCATCATCATCCCCGATAGAGTGATCCCGTAACCAACCACACTAAAACCCTAATATCTTAGCCTAGACTCAACCAATTCACCTTTGGTTTGATCCTATGAACTCTTCTAAGTTAGACGACATATCCATACGGTAATCATGCAATTAAATTAAGCCTAATAAGAAGTTGTCGGTCACTGGAATCAAAATCTCGTTGCCTGCTTCGGAAGGATGTTTTAATTTACATATATATTTAGTTTTAGAAAAATATGAAATCAAACTGACCACATATTCTTATAGTTTAAATGAAAGAGTGCTATACTTCAAATCTTGTATCTATCCCGAAGGATAAACATAAGACTTGAGGATGAGACTCGATCAAATAAACTAAGGAATATATGAAATCTGTTTGGACTGCAAAACCATTTTATTTGCTGACAATTTCTCTTATTTAATATGAATAATTAAATAGGTTTTATATTAAGCTAGGTTTGAGAAAAACTTCCTATAAGGTCAAGCCCCTATAATTGATTACATCTTAAATGAACAAAGTCACCTAAGAAGACTCTCAATAAAAATCAGGAAATATTATCTTTAAGAAATTTCAATGGGTAGGACTTTTTAATGAGATCAGACATAGTGGAGTGAAAGGGGATTGGTTCAAATTTGGAACATTTTTTGTAGAGTCCAAAGGAGGAAGAACTAGGGGATATCATGGATCTAGAGGGGAACCTCAGTGACTTCCTTAGCTATCCTAATGTTTGGCTTCAATTTTGAGGAGAAATGTTTAAGTGCCTCATTCTACCAATTTTATTTGTTAGGGCTTACATTCGTGCAAAATTATCACACAAATAGCCTGGAAGAAGTGAGGGTTTAGGTTGTGACGGACGACAACCTCGGAGTCCTAAGATGATTTAGGGCTTATATTGTATAACAGGGCTATACAAAGGCCTAAAGATAAGATGAGGATTTACGTTGCATAAGCAAGCAACCTTGAAGTCATTTGACTTTGTTGTTTATATCTAAGGAAGTAAGATTGGTTTTTCTGGAGAAGACAGGTTTTGTTGTTGGAGATGACCGTGCTGCCCACCATGCTAGCTCCAAGCTCCTTACTGTGACGAGTTTCAGTTTTCTAGTGTGCCAAGCTATGATGTTAAATCAGGTGGCCCTATGGTTGAAGTTCCTTAAATTTTATGGGGGCATGTTAAAGTTGATTAGAGCGACACCGGTTAGGATCCTACAGTTTCCTCATTCCGAAATCACTATTTTCTATTGGATTCACTTGGCTCAAATGAATTTACTAAACTCAACTTAATGAGTTCCATAATTTCATTTAGACTGTGGGAAGTCCGTTAGCAACCGTAGGTTACCTCCTCCGAGGAATTCTCGATCAACAAATAAAGATTTCTTAATTTAGTTGAAGTTGTAGTTTTGTGTGATGTTTGCGATTATATTTTTAGTAGTTTTATATTTTAAATGTTGTGGAGGTGAATTTTATCTTGGTTGATTTTAGTTTTTGTTTTGGTTTTGGTTTTGTGGCTATCTTAATAGTTTTAGTGCTCATGCAGGGTGGCATTGTTGTTTAGCATGCAAATTTGCACGTATAAAAGTACAATATGAAAGTACAAGAAAGACGACGCTGAAAACTGTAAAAACGTACCTGGCGAGTCTTCTTGTTCCCCCACCTAAAATTCAAAAGGCATGTTAAGGCAGTTTATATGAAACAGGGAAGTAAAATTTTGACGACCTATATAACCCTAGGTCATATCTTGGTGGGTCCTTAGAAGTTTAATTATAGATGATGTTGTCAAACAAAGTATATTAAGTTTAGTAGATCTCCAAGTTATCCAATAGGTTAAGTGGATGATGCAGGCCATGCTTCCCTCTTATCACCTGGTGAAAAGCCTCGAGCTCATTTAAACTTGTTATGTTGCTTAATATTTCATCTTATGAACACCCTAATGCTCAATGAACATTGTTGTATCAATTATCCCTAAGAGTATGGTAATTATCATCTGTAATTTAATTTTGAAGATTATGTGTGTGAAGACCCTTAAAGAGTCAAGTTAGTGTTATTGGAACACTTGGCCAAATTTTGGTCCTAATTGGGCTTGTAGTGTTTGAAAGATGTTCAAATTTTCAATGATATTTACTTTTCTAATCCTCATTTAAATGAAACTTGATTTAGCCTAAGTCACTACTAAGCCCTTAAGACCTAGATGAGTGTCTTAATTAGTTTTGAAATGGTTAAGCTTTAGGTGGTCATGATTCATGATTTGAATTTCATTTGTAAATCAAAATAGGGGTATTAAATTGATTAATTATTGACTTCAAAAGTCAGACCCCTAAGTCTTCAGTTCATTTTATTTTAATAAAGCTTCAAATTTTAATAATTTAGAAATTTACTAACTTATCCTTTCAATTAAGAAAATGAGGTTAGTTTCTACCAATTAACCTCTTGTGTTTCAAATGTGAAATTAAGATCAGAGGTTGCCCATTTCCATCCTTGAATTAAGCCTAAATGTTAATTAAGGTTAAATTTCCAAAATTACACATTTGTCCCGAAGGCTCCAACACTTCATAATTTCTCAAATTCAATTCAAATGATTTTAAATTTTTTATCCTACCTCATTCATGGACAATTTAAGACATCAGAGGAGAAAATGTGATTTTTCAAAATTTAATTTAATTTACATATTTATTTTAATGCAAAAATAAGACATCAGAGGAGAAAATGTGATTTTTGAAAATTTAATTTAATTTATATAATTATTTTCATACAAAAATAGGGTTTTTCAAAGAAAATTCCTAACTTGACAAAAGTAAATTCTAATCCCTTAAAATTTTTACTAAAGGTAGACCTAGACTAGAGAAGCCTTTAAACCAAATTTCAAGATTTTTTGAATTTTATTTGAATTTTAAGAATTATTTAAATTTATGGGGTATTTATTAAATATAAAATATTTTAAACGGGGAAAATTAAGTGTTATATTTTTGAAAACTTTTCCAGAGGTCAGACAACTTAGAGGAGAAAATTTTATATTTTTCTGAGTTTATTTTTATTTATTGGAATTATTTTTAGTGAAAACCCATTTTTAGCCTTTAAAAATTATTTTTAAGATTTAAAATTCAATATCTTTATTTAGAAAATCATGAAAAATATTCTAATGGTTCTTAAGTGCTTAGGAAGCAATTTAGAATATTTCCATGAATTTTATTATTTTTGTGATCTTTAAGGATTTTTAATTATTTAAATATTTAAAATAAGTTAAAAATCATGTTTTTATTTTAAACTCCATTTTATTTTTAGAATATACCCTTAATCACAGAGAACTCAAAAAACCAAGTTTTATAGTTTTTTAACTGATATTTTAAATATTAAAAATTATTTTGGTGCAAAAAATGTTATTTATATTTAAAAATCAACTTAAGTTACAAAATGAACTCAAAATGCTTTGAAATTTTTGTGGTGAGTTCTCTGGATCCTAAACAATAGCTAAAATAAAAAATTAGGTCATTTTGATGTTTGTATTTTTCAAAATTAATTATCTCGGTGATTTAGGGTTTGTAGAGATTAGGTCTATTTTGAATGAATTGGCTTATGAAAAATTTTCTTAAAGGCTCTCTAGTTATCATAAACCTTCCAAAATTTTCTTGAATTTTTTCTAAGAAACATGCTAATTCCCACGATTATTTTAAGCAAATAATGCGCAAAAACTTGAAAAATATGATTCTCTATCTAGGGACCTCCTCTGACTTTGGAAAAATCAAAGAATTTTCCCTAAGATAGAGGCAAAAACATGCTAAAATTTCAAGCCATGGTAAGATTACTACATGCATGGAGAATCAAAACATCCAAATCAGCGTTTAATTAATTAAAAATAAAATATGCTTCAAATGGACTCCAAATTATTTCCACATTATTCTCCTCTGTTCACTGAGCAAGTGAGTATTTTTATGATTTTTCTACACCAAGATATGAATTTTTAAAGCTAGAGATCATTTTCTGATTTTTTAAATTTCACGCGGCGCTGACAGTATCCTAAGCAGCTCCAAAAGAAAGCGTGGCGCGCTCTGGTTGGACGCCTCCATTCACGTAGCCGCTGACTCGTCCTGTGGTTCATATAAGGAAATGCTGTCCGGCTCGATCTCCTCCGTCCATCAGATACAGGCGCGATCGGACGGCTCCTTGTCATCGTCCCCGATATAGTGATCCCATGGCCGTCCACACTAAAACACTAAGATCTTAGTCTAGACTCAACCAAATCACCTTGGGTTTGATCTTATGGACTTGTTTAAGTGAGTCGAACATATCCATACAACAATCATGAAATTAAATTAAGCCTAATTAAATAGAGAATCAAAATAGGCTCGGGAGGAGGAGAGGTTCAATACCTTGGCTCTGAGAAGGGAAGCTTCGATCAGACAGTCTCGACATATTTTTTTGGGTCCAAAGAAGCTAGGGATTAAGGCTCTTGCTATGGTAAAATGTTTAGACCCAAATTCAACCAAGGCCGATTTCAGGTGTTGGTCTAAAGCTATATTAGGGGCTCTGTGGAAGGGGGATTTGATAGGGCTTTGGCTTCTCTCAATGTGGTGAAGGTGTGGGTGAGTTTAATTTGACTTTGGTGAAGTTTAGAGGTGTGGAGGGCATTATCCTATCTACGAAAAGGTTTTGAACTCAAAAATTGAGCTCCGGCAAGCGGATTCAGGGAAATGTGGTGGTTGGGTTGCACTGAGGAGGTCTTAAAGAGGCTTTGGGATCAATTTATGGAAGTCTCTTAGGAGAATTTTTAGCTCTCTCTCCATGGCTGTGGAGGGGAGCATTTTATAAAAATGTCCTTAGGCTTGCTGCCATGGCAATTTGGGGGGTGAAATGTGCTGTTTAGGTGGAGGGCAGGAGGCTCTAAGCTTCAATTTGGATGACGTGACCTCTAGGTTTGAATTGGGTTTAATACCATGGGGGTGGCTCTTTGTTTATCCATTTTATGGCCACTAGGCTGGCCGGCCAGCCAGGGGAGATGGCTAAGGAAGTCAGGTGAGCCAGGGGAATATGTCACAGCAAGTTAATGTGTTTAGGCTTTGTTTTGGCAAAAATATCTTAAGCTTAAGCAAATATGGCATGAAATCCCTTAATTTAGGAGACTTTTTGTCCATGGCTTAGTTTAGGTGATTTTAAGAGGTTCAGGATGGTCACTAGGGTCCAACTAATGGCTGTGGAGTCATTACTTTTGTGACTTTGGGGTAGTTAGGCCATCTTTAGTGCGTGGGTTCAACGTGGGTTCAAGTGATCAAAGCTTGGGTTTGGGCTAGGCTAGCCATTTAAATTAGCCCAATTGATTGATCAATATTGAGTAGATGATTGTTATGAAGATTATTGGTGAAGGGTTGAAGTGATTTTGTGTTCAATTAGTAAGTCAATTTGAGGGATTTTTGAAATTTGGTAAATTTGGGCATGTTGGCCTAGACATGGGTCTAAGTTGGGTTAGCCTTGGGTTAAGTCCAAATTGAATGGTTTAAATGATCAAGGGATATTTTTTGAAGATTTTTCATGAAGGGATGGAGTGGAAATTTTGGGGCTAAGGCCATCAATTTGGTGAGATTTTGAGACATGGTCAATTTGGGGTAAATTTGGGGCTTTTTGGACTTAAGTTGAAATCAGATAAATATGGGGCCTCACCAAGCCCAATTGAAGGTCAACTTTAATGTATGGGGATTTTATGAAGGTTTTTCAACACATTGTTGCAAATGGAGTAGGCCATGGATTCAATTTAGTGGAACCAAGTCATGGGGCCAAAATTGGTGTTTTGATCTAAATCAAAATTTGGTTGAAATGATGGACTAATTGAGCTTGGATTTGGTCTAGATTTGTCACATCAAGAGTGTAGAATTTAAATTGGGGTAAATTGAGACCAATTTGATAAACATTTGAAGTGATTTGTGGAAAATATGGGCCTTTAAAGGGAAATTTGTGAGTTTTGGTCAAAGATGGTCAAATTGGCAAAATTGGGTCATGTGATAGCTGAGAAAAATGAAATTAATAATATTTGGGGGGTTTTGGGAATTTTTTGGGATTTTTTGGAAGTTTTGAAATTTTGGGGTAAGGAGGGGTATTTTGGTAATTTTGCTAATTTTGGTGATTTTGGGTAGTTTGGGCGTTTTAAATGTGTTTGAAATGATTTTTTAATCAAGTTGGGTATTTTGGGTAGATTTGGGAATTTTGGCCAAATTTGGGATCCCAAAGTTATCTAGGTAATTTGGGGGAATTTAGGGGCAAAAGGATAGGTTGGATATCTTAGTAGAGTTAGAGTGCCACCCACCATCAATAAGTCATGGACCAATGGAAACCCCATTTTGGGTCCTCTATGTAGTGATTTTAGCAAAACCCTAACCTAGGGCTGATGGGTTTAGGGGACCACCTACAAGAGTCTCCCAAAAGTATCAAGGGACCAAAGCCAGGAAATTTAAGTTTAGGATAGTGAGTGATTGTGAGTGCAAGTATGTACCTTAAGCCCTAGACCAACACCCAGGGTCAACCCTAAGGTCCAGCAGTCCTAAGGGTGACTCATCTTGAGTTCCCCCATAATGACCCCACCTACTAAGTGCTAGAGGTTAGGACTAATATGTGGAACTTCAAGTTGAGTAGAGAAGAGTTTGGAATTTCTAATGGTGAGGGTTTCTTGTCTAGTTTTCAAAGAATAGTCAATAAAATGGTCCTATGACTAGACCTTAGGCATCTAAAGAGGAAAAACTAAATCTCAACCAAAAGTGAGGTCAACAAATGGACCCCCAATAGGTGTGGTTTGCTGGGCAAGCATGCTGCGCGTATTGGTGTTGACCGGAGATCAACAAAAACCAATACAAACTCCTAAGTCAATAGACCTGGAAGTATGTGTAGAGTTGTGTGTGTGATTTGCTTCTGCTGGGGAATTAGCAGATGATCGTCTGAATAAAATCAAGAAGTAGGGACTCTCGCTGGGGATCGGAGAGTGAATTTTAAGTTATGAAATTTCAGGTATTTATAAAGGATGGGAGTCAGTATATAAGCGCTAACCCCGAGGTGGGAATTGAAATTTGGGTATCAATCCCAAAATAAGAATCAGATGCCATAATCCATTTATGGTGGTCTTGAAACTTATTTCAAAAGATGAGAATATGATTGTGTGGGAGGACCGAATAGAGATATAAAACACAGAGGTTCACATCCGGCTCAGAAAGGGTAACGACAGTGTAGAAGATAGCAACCATTAAGGATGTCTTCAAAAAGAGAGGACTGTACCAGTTTGAGTTATCACTAGGATTTATATTCAAACTGACATGTGACGGGGAGAATATATATGTCACGTTAGGAAGGAAAACGCTAGGACTCACATCCAACCCAAGCGATGATGAAGAAAATGTCTACTGCATTGAGGAGGAAAGCACTGAGACTCACATCCAACTCAAGAGGTAACAAGAAAATATGTGTGTCACGTTTGAAGGAAAGCACTAGGACTCACAGCCAACCCCAGAGGTGAGAAGGGAATATATGTGCTACATTGAGAAGGAAAGCACTAGGACTCACATCCAACTCAAGTGGTAACAAGAAAATATATATGTCACGTTAGGAAGGAAAGCACTAGGACTCACATCCAACCCAAGAGGTGACAAGGGAATATATGTGCTACATCAAGAAGGAAAGCACTAGAACTCACATCCAACTCAAAAGGTAACAAGAAAGTATGCGTCACGTTAGGAAGGAAAGCAGTAGGACTCACACCCAACTCAAGAGGTAACAAAAAAGTATATGCGTCACGTTTGGAAGGAAAGCACTAGGACTCACATCCAACCCTAGAGGTGACAAGGGATTATATGTGCTTCATTGAGAAGGAAAGCACTAGGACTCACATCCAACTCAAGAGGTAACAAGAAAGTATATGAGTCATGTTAGGAAGGAAAGCACTAGGACTCATATCCGACCCAAGAGGTGACAAGGGAATATATGTGCTACTTTGAGAAGGAAAGCACTAGGACTCACATCCAACTCAAGAGGTAACAAGAAAATATATGCGTCATGTTAGGAAGGAAAGCACTTGGACTCACATCCAACCCAAGAGGTGGCAAGGGAATATATGTGTTACATTAAAAAGGAAATCACTAGGACTCACATCCAAATCCATAGGTAACAAGAAAGTATATGTGCTACATTGAGAAGGAAATCACTAGGACTCACATCCAACACAAGAGGTAACAAGAAAATATGTGCTACATTGAGAAGGAAAGCACTAGGACTCACATCCAGCTCAAGAAGAAACAACAAAATATATGCGCCACATTAGAAAGGAAAGTGCTAGGACACACATCCAACCCAAGAGGTGACAAGAGAATATATGTGCTACATTGACAAGGAAAGCATTAGGACTCACATCCAACTCAAGAGGTAACAAGAAAGTATGTGCATCACGTTAGGGAGGAAAGCAGTAGGACTCACATCCAACCTAAGAGGTGACATGGGAATATATGTGCTCTTATGCAGAAAATATGCAGATCACACATGGGAATTCGTGGGGAATATGTGAATAGAATATGAAAATATGTGAAGGAATTAGAATTTAGGTACTGATTCAGAAATGAGAATTGAATTTTAGTTATCATTTTGAAAAGAGAATCGGAAGTCAGGGACCGTCCTCGAAGATTAAGAATAAGATGTCATGCTCCATTTAAGGGGGTCTTATACCAATCTCAAAGATGGAGAGTCAAAATTTGGGTACTGACTCCGAGAGTCATATGAAAACAGTGTAAAGAGTTTTTGATGTTGAATTTGCAGAAATGTGTCATGTGAAAAGGTTGATTTTGTTGAAGAAGATTTGTAGAGTTTTGTGGGATTTTGTGCTGAATGTGAAATTTTGCAATGTGAAGAAAGTTAATGCAGATAAAGATGGTTGTGCTGCACGCACAAAGAGTAAAAAACTTTGAAACCAAGAGAATCCGATCAACATATTTATTTATTTTTTATTATTTTTATCACATTTAATTTTTCAAAATATGTCTTTAAAATTTTAATTTTAATTAGTTGATTTTCAAAAGAAATTTGTTTTGTTGTTTATTCATTTTTGATTATTTTTATTTAAATATTATTTATTATTAAAGATTTGTTATTTCGTTCTTTGTTCATTGAAACTCTGAACCAACGCTGGCTCGTGGCTTCCATCCATCGAAAAAAAAGCAACTGATAAAAAGGCACATTTTTTGGAGAAATTTCCATTAATTTGCTTCATAATGATGTCGCAGATCAAACATAGACTAAAGCCTAAAAAGGTACAATATCTAGTCCATGTCAAAGTACATCCAAAACATCTCATGCCGAGTATACATTGTAGGCTGAGTATAACAAATACATATCATGGTTATATATAAAAGAAGAAAGTGAACCCTCTGACCATCTGTATCAGGTACAATGAGCTCCTGATCAACCAGACCTTCTAAACCATACTCCAGGATAAGAGTTCCCTTCACATGTACTTAGAGGTACAACCCTCTTATAGCTCGTACGACAGTAACTCTTCGAGTTCCGAATCTTGTTGAAATCCGTATGGTATTTTGCTGTCGTCCATCCTAGAGAAGGTCACAAACACCCTATGGTGTCGTACCATTGGAATGCAATGTTTGGCGACATATGCCCCATTTGCTTTCAGAACCAAAACTAAACCAACTGGCAGCAGATCTCTACAGTTCTTCTGAACTTGCCAGGGCTGATAATGTCAATCTCTTTCCCACATAATATATTGCTCTTGCTCAAAAATGAGACCGTGTAGAAGGGTCTTACAAAATCATGATGATCAATGTGAGGAGGTATGCAGTCTCCCTCGTCATATATGTTGATGATGCAGCTGTTTGGGATGCAGGTAGCTGGCAGTATGCTCCATCTGACCATTCTCTTGATTATCCATTTTATTATAGGAGGTAGTGGATCTACCTGGTCATGTTTAAGGATCCCTAGCAGATTTTCCTATCTGTCATTTGTAAAATTATAACAATAGCCGCACTGAATGGTGATTCTTCCTTTTCCTCTCATCCATTTCTTCGGCTCAGAGTATGTTCTTTCATGAGAAGGCCTGCTCGGCCTCTATCTCTCAAATAGAAGATGCAGTCAAGAGTGCTTCTTTCGTCACACTTGAAGAAAACCCTGATATATAGCTCCAGGCCTTCCAGTATGTTGACGATTATTCCTTGAACTTATTCGTAAAATTCAATTCTTTTATTCACTTTGCTTATTTTATAGTACTCCATCGTACTAGAAGTCGGTAGCTGTCGCGGGTGTTCCTCCCTCTGAACTTTAGCAGGAACCCAAACTCACGCTGGCTGATCTGGAACACGAGACTCAGCATCTAGCAGGATGTACGACCCTGGGCTCCATGGTCTATACTGATCTGTCCTCAGTGGGACGTATGGCTCATCCATCATAAAATCTGAAGTCTGAGACCCATCGGTGCTGGAGGTATACTCTTCCAATGAACTAAAGCGTTGTAAATGTATAACATTGCAATCCAGGCATTCTACAAATTCCCTTGTGGCTAATATCCCTGAAGGTATCTCAGCGTTGCACGTCAGGCAACCCACATAAAACATCTGAAGCTGAAGGTGTCTCTCACTGTGACAAACCCCGATTCTTCATCTATGGTGTGTAGACTGGCAAAAGTTTCTTTCTGTCTGGATCATAGATATGCCCCTCAAGAATAGGGGTGAGTAAATTATTTATTTTTCTCTGACGTCTGCATTCTTCTCGTAGAAAAGCCCTCTGTTTCTTGCGGTGGCATTTCTGCATTGCATCCTGCGAAGCAAAAGATCTGGCAGTCTATCGTTATTGGCAGCTACTTGGCCCCTAGCTGGTGTGGCTACCATGGAGGGCAGACGGTTAGGTCCTTCCATCAGATCTTTCTCTATTGTCACGTTCTTTCCTTTACGTGATGCATTATCTCTGGCGGTCACCCTTAGCAGTGAAGACAATCCCTCTTTCTCCCTATAGCTGACTACTTCATGAGAGGACTTTCGCAGTCCATGTCGACCTGGTTAACGTCTATGTTGAAGTCTATGGTACCGCTCTGTGGTGTCATTTCCTCATTCAGTGCGAGGCTCCAACCATCTTTGAAAGGGGAGATCAGTCTCTATCCTGACATTTTTCTACAGACGACAGAAAAAACATCAGTGGGACGAAACTTGGCATGAATAAGGACAAAATAAAGTATTTATTTAGGTAAATTTTAGCTTATTTTAGTGAAATGAATTATTTACTTATATATGATTTTTTCTTAATTTTTGTGGAACATTATACTCAAAAGTGGAAAGGAGAAAATTTGAAAATTAAAATTTTTTCTAAAAATTTTCATTATATTGAGGTTAATTACAAAATTTGGACCCGGTCATAGACATTTGGCCACATATATAACTCCAAAATAATTAAAATTTGAAAGTTTTAAAGCAAGCGGAGGCAAGCGACATCAGGTTGCATAATAGGTTTTCAGATATCATCCATTTATTGGTAACATGGGTCTTTCGCCCTGGAAGTCCACTAACTGGTAGGCTCCTCATGTGTAGACATTTTCAAAGACAAATGGTCCCTCCCATGTTGGCTCAAATTTTCTACCTATTTTGCAGCGTGCAAGAATAGGTCTTTTGAGCACAAGTACGAGGTCACCAACTTTGAATGTCCTTGGGGGGACCATTTTGTCATGGGTGTGTACCATCTTCGCTTGCTAAAGCTCCAAGTGTTGTTGTACTTCTAGTTGTTTTCCCTCAAGACTTTCCAGTTCTTCAAATATGAGTTTTGCACTTTCTCATGTTTTGAGTTGGTTGGGAACAACAACTCTAAGAAACGGTGTCTGGATTTCTAGCGGTAGCACGACCTCAGACCTGTACACGAGAATATAGGGTGTACACTGAGTGGGAGTCCTAAAAGTTGTCTGGTAGGCCCACAAGGCTTCTAATAGTTTGTTGTGCCAATCCCTTTTGTTTTAATCCAGTATTTTCTTCAAAATTTGTACCACTATTTTGTTGAAGGCTTCAGCGAGACCATTTGCTCTGGGATAGTAAATCGTAGAGTATCTGCAATCTATCTCGTGTCTTTTGATGAAATTATTGATTTTGGTGCTTTTGAAAGTTGTCCCATAGTCAAAAATTATTCTTCGCGATACTCCGAAATGGTAGACAATTTGACTTTCAAAAAATTGAAGGACGTGCTGTGTCACAACCTCACGTAACAGTCTACCTTTGCCCATTTGGAGATGTAATCTATAGCGACAAGTATAAACTTGCATCTTTTGGAAGATGGAGGGTCTATCAAACCTATTATGTTTGTGCTCCAACAGTCGAATGATCACGAGGCAATAGTTGGGTGTAGCACATTCAGAGGCTGGTGTAAGACCACCCCATGCACTTGGCATTTGTGGCATTTTCTGGATGTATCCAAGTAGTGAGACATCATTGTTGGCCAATAATACCCAAGTCTTTTGATCTTCATTTTCATTTTTGGCCCTGACTGGTGAGTGCCACAATATTCGACATGTACCTCTTTGATAATATTCTGTGCTTCGGCTCTGCTCAAACATCGTAGCCACATTTGATCGAATGATCTTTTGTATAAAATGTTTCCCACAAGGCTGCGGTATAAAGTATCAATAGTTTTCCTTGGATAGGGGCTGCAAAGACAGAAGGTGTCATTAGATATTGTTTAACATCTTCAAAGGCCCGCTGGCATTTCTTTTCCTAAATAAATTTGGCATCCTTTTTAATTAATGTTGAGAAAGGCTGAAACCACCTGAGAAATTAGAGATAAAGCGTCTCAGATATGCCAACTTCCACTGGAAGGAACGTAGTTGTTTTAAGGTTTTAGGAGGAGGCATTTCCAAGATAGCTTTAATTTTATCTGTGTCGATCTCGATTCCCCGATGACGGACAACAAATCCATGAAATTTTCCGGAGGTAACGCCAAAGGTGCACTTTAAGGGATTCATTATGAGGTCATATCTTCGTAACCGTTCAACATGATCCTAAAATCATACAAATGGTCTATTTTTTGTTTACTTTTAATGACCAAATCATCCACGTAACATTCTACTTGGTTGTGAATGAAGTCATAAAAAATCTTCGTCATTGCGCGCTGATATGTTGCTCTGACATTCTTTAGGTCGAACGACATCACTATGTACCAGAAAATTCCAATCGATGTTCTGAAAACTGTAAGTGTTGCATCTTTGGGATCCATCTTAATTTGATTGTATCCCGACGATCCGTTCATGAAGGAGAAAATTTCATA
Source organism: Phalaenopsis hybrid cultivar (assembly GCA_002079205.1). NCBI lineage: Eukaryota > Viridiplantae > Streptophyta > Magnoliopsida > Asparagales > Orchidaceae > Phalaenopsis > Phalaenopsis hybrid cultivar. The sequence goes on along the minus strand of JXCR01144047.1, from coordinate 179,192 downwards.
TGTTGAAGCGATATCCACCGTAATCTCTGGTATGGGTAGTGGAAATTTGTCTTTTGGACGTGCCTTGTTCAAATCTCTGAAGTCGACACAAACACGGATTTGTTTGTTTTTCTTCTTAACAGGTACAATGTTAGCCAACCATGTGGGGTACTGTTCTTCTTTTACAAAGTTGGCGTCTATTAATTTATTCACCTCGGCGATGAATTTTTTCTCTATTTTGAGGCGCATTCTCCTGAGAGCTTGTTTTAATGGGATTATATTGTTGTTCACCCTAAGTTTATGAACTGCAACCTCTGCTGACAGCCCTGACGTTTCATTGTAGCTCCATACGAAGCATTCTTTGAGTTTTGTTAACAATTTGATCAATTCTAAGGATTCTTTGTCATTGAGTAAAGAACTTTCTAATGTAGGCCAGAGTTATTCTTCAACCCTGATCCTTCATACATTGTTTCATATTCATTCTTTTCTGTTTCTTATAGGTATATCTCATACTGAGGTTTCTTCTGTCTTGTCATCATTATCTCTTCTTCAGAACTATCTTCATCACCAACGTTGATGGTTGGCCAAGTCTGCTCAACAATTAAATTGTCCTTCCTCGTTGACGTCATCGACATTGACCTTTAATGCGCGAACTAAAAGAACCTCCACTAACTCATTGTAAAGTTGTGGTGGAAGTTTGCTGAAGCGGATTTGAATGGCCTCCTCTTTGTAATTCTTCTGAATCTTTCTCTTTGTTTGTGATAACTTCATGAGAGAAGATAGTCCTCTTTAGAGGCACGTAGTAGGCAACATCTTCATGGATACTAACTTCATGCACTGAAAATGGTTGTAGGTTACCTTTAATGCAATTTTCTTGACCATCTTTGCAATATTTAATATACTGTTGTAGAGATGATGGAACCATATTATGCTCATGAATTCATGGTCGACCCAGCAGAGCGTTAAAAGAGGCCTCGGCATTGATGATATGAAATTTAGCGGTTGTCATGAGTTCTCCAACCATCATAAGTAATGTAATTGATCCAATGGCTCTTTCTCCCTTTTGTTTGAATCCTCTTAGCATAATTTTATCGGCCGTAGGTTCTTGCACTTCAATATCCAAGTAGGCTAGTGTTCGTAGGCTCATCAAGTTAAGAGATGCTCCAAGATCTACTAAAACTCTAGACAACATAAATTTGTCGATGTTGACGGAGATGTAGAGTGGACGGTTGTGGTCGGTGGTACCGAGCAGTAAGTCTTCGTCTGTGAAGGTTACCCCAGGTAGTTCTTTCAATGAACAAACTTCATCTGAGGATGTGCTGGCCAAATGAGCTATGCAAATTTCTGGGTCAAGCAAAGCTGTAACTAGAGACTCTCTCATCTCGTTTGACAAGATCAGAGCTTCGTAGATGCTTAATCGGGCCAGCAACTTCCTAAGATGAGCTTGCACGTTGTAGTCTACCTTGTATGATTCTCTGACTTTGTCTTGATCATTTGGTTCTTCCACTGGTGGAGGTGGGGGTATCTCCTCTCGAGTCATTATCTGTTTTCCTTTATCTGTTGGAGATGTTCGTGGTGGTAACACTTTTCCGCTCCTTAAGTTAATTTCTGTGATTTCTTCTTCTTGAGATATCATTGTTGAATCTTCTGGTGTCTCCTCCTCTTTGTCAGAAAGATCTAAGTTGATTGTAAGCAGTGTACTGTGATGCTCGAGAATTGGCTCCTCGTTATTGGTGCTGTTGTAAACGGTATCATTGATGACTTCTTTGGACTTGACAATGAGTTCATCAGACTCGATTATGATTTTAGGATCATTTTGAGGATCGAGATCGAAGTTAGATTGGTCATAATTAGTTACGTTATCACTAGAAACAGTTAAAATGTAGTCGAAATAACAATTATTATATTCATAAGACCTCGGAGGGACAAAAATATAATCATACAAAGTTAGGGGTTTGAGGATTTTCTTCCACGAATTCGAGATAACTAATCTGGTAAAGGCAGCCCCTATCTTACCCCCCGTGCTATTGATCTTTGTAGTGATGCTTTTCTTCATCTTCTTTGTCCTTGACGATGATGGCTTTCCTGACAAAACCTTCATCTTCGGCTTGGTATGCTGCAAACTCTGAATGGAGGCTTGTCTTGATGTAGATTGGATCTTGTTCAGTATTTTCTTGGATGATCTGCTCCCGACCTCATTCCATTCTTCTTCTCTGGTATATGCAAGATTGTTTTGATGGATCCTATATTTGATTGAGGACCCTCTTGAGTTCATCCTAAGTTGTACTCTATCCATTTGTTCCAGTATACATATCAACTAGGGAGATTGGCTCGGCCGAAATCATATTTATGGAACGTCTTTCAGGTTCTCTTAAATATTCTTTTAGGATTGTTATGTTCTCTTCTTTAAGATTCCTCTCAAGCCAGTCTTTAATTACAAAGCATTTTTTTATAGTGTGCCCAACCAACCGGTGGTAAGTGCAATAATTTTGTTCATTCTTCCTATCCACCTCTTCGAGCTTCTTCGGATATTGTAGTCTGAACTCCAACTTCTTCATCAGACTTCTGAATATTTTAGGTATAGCTTCATCTTTAAAAAAATACACCATTTTACATCGTACGGACAGGGACATTTTCTTATTCCCTATTCGAGGTGATGCTTCTTGAGGCGGTCGCTGGTTGGAATGACAACTCTGTTTCTGAGCATATTGTGATGAAGACTGGTGAGGCTCTTCTGCATATATCTTCATCTACTACTCCATATTTCTTTTCAAACACTTTGGTCACCTTATCCTTTTCGTGTGTCTCCACATGCTTTATTTCCTCTTAAAGATTGTTGGCTTTACTGAGTAGCTTCTCGAATGATTTCATGGTGAGTCCCTTGAGCATGATTTTCTTCTTGAAGACTGTTGGCTTTACTGAGTAGCTTCTCGAAGAATTTGATGGTGAGTCCCGTAAGCATGAAATCTAATGGCCCATGAATGAAGCTTCTCGAAGGATTTGATGTTGAGTCCCTTAAGCATGAAAGCTACTGGCCCATGAATGCTTTTGAGTAAATCTCAATCACATGATGTTCTTGTAGCTGGGGTTCACATTTCATGCTAAGGTTTCTCCACCTCAAAATATAGTCCACCAAAGTTTCACTAGGCTTTTATTTTTCCATCATGAGCTCTCCAATCGACACATGATGTTGTGCCCAGACAAATCTTTTCACAAACAGCTGTTCCAACTTGGAAAATGTTTTAACTGACATGTTGGGCAAGTCAGTGCACCAGTCTAAAGCAATTTCTGACAAGCTGCTTATGAACTGTTGTAAGAGTAGAGCTTCACTATTTCTTGTGTTGCCACAGCTGGCTTGAAAATGTGTTATATGCTATCTAGGATTTCCAGTCCCATCAAATATCTTAAAGTTTGGGTCCACAAAACCCTTGGGGAAAGGCACAACACCGAATTCCTCCGGGTGAAGTTTACCCTTTAGAACCAATGCACCACCCTTAGATTGGGTTAAGTCATCCCGCTCTTGTTCAACCATTTGCTTGAATTCTTTCTCTTATATAACACCTGATGGAGAATCCTTTCTATGTTGCTCGTCTCTATTTGCTAAAGCAACCTCTCTTCTTTCATCTGTGATGTGTATGATTTCTGCCTGATTGACCTATGGAAAAGCCAATTGTAGCGCTTGTGATTGCCCCTGAATGGTGGTCATAGTGGTCATGGTTGCGGATATCTCCTCTATTCTTTTCTCCAGTAGTGCTCATCCATTAGGAGGATACCCCAACGCAGCTCATCTATAGCCTTCTCCTCGATGTGAGGTTGAGCCTCGAGTGCCGATGTGGCGGTTCTTATTTCAATTACATGGACATCCATGAAATCTTCTTCCAAGTTATCATTATAATCAAAATCTTCATTAATACTATCGTTGAAAACTCCGTGCTCTCGAGCTAACTTGGAAATCTCGATCCTGAGTTTCTCAACTATCTCTTCAATTATTGATTCCTTGATCGCTTTAAGATATGGAGGACCATGATGGACATCCTCTACTTGTTCCTCCATCTCGCTGGCTATTGTTGTGACGATGTCAGATATTTCAGACCCTGGTTTCATTTCCTGTTCTTGTCCCCTGGGCTCACCCAAATGTATCGGTGCACCGACCTTGGGTACCCATACCTTTTTCTTTTTCGACGAAGATGTCATAAGACGGAGTGTCTTAATAGAAACATCAGTATGTTGAGGGAAAGTATGCTCCCCATGGTGTAGACTGGCTACAATGCTAGGTAATCGTCTTGTCTTTACCTTTGGGATTGTAGAAATATCTCCATAATGGGTGACGGGTAAGATATTTGGACCCGTTCTCGACTTAATCGGTCGACGGCCTGCAGTCCTGATGGAGATATAATCATTAGTAATCACTATGGTATCAACTTTGTTCCCTAAACGGATNCCCCTGGGCTCACCCGAATGTATCGGTGCACCAATCTTGGGTACCCATACCTTTTTCTTTTTCGACGATGATGTCATAGGACAGAGTGTCTTAGTAGAAACATCAGTATGTTGAGGGAAAGTATGCTCCCCATGGTGTAGACCGGCTACAGTGTCAGATAATTGTCTTGTATTTACCTTTGGGATTGTAGAAATATCTCCATAATGGGTGACAGGTAAGATTTTCGGACCCGTTCTCAACTTAATCGGTCGACTGCCTGTGGTCCTGGTGGCGATATAATCATTAGTAATAACTGTGGTATCAACTTTGTTCCCTAAACGGAACCAAACGGGGATGCGAGTAGGTGGCACTCCAGTTGTCTTGTGGGACTGTCTGGCGGATTTGACGTCCTTCAAAATTTCCTTCTTCATGCGAGTGGAAATTGCATCTTCCACTCATTTAAGTAACTCGCTAACTGAACATCTATCTTTGGTAGCTAGCCTTTTAAAAACTGCACTAAATCGGATGATAGTAGTGAACTCCTTTCTCTCCTCACCATGTCCATGAAGTGGTGGTAATGTGGTGGCAATTCTCCGGATACTTTCATATCCATTGGTATCCTTCAGAGGATGGAATCTACTTCCTCGTAGTAGTGGATAAATTTCCAGAAACACTTCTTCAACTTGATGAGGCTCCTCCTCAACGGGTGTCTCCTTGGGAGCCTGGGTTTTGATGGCCCTCTGAACTCTTCTGTTGCAGTTCCTCTTTTGAGTTCGGGTCAGCGGTACAGTCCTTGAACTTGATCCGATTTCAAACACGGGTGGTGGGACATTTAATCCCTCACTCGGATCCTCATTAATGATTACTTCCTTCCCCTTAGTAGCAACGAGGATAGTAGGTTTGGTGGGTGTCGTGGTGGCAGTAGTTTTAGACTTCTTGCAGACAGGGAAGTCTTGAAGGCAGTTCAGACTGATATATGCATACGGTTCCTGTATTTCCGATGTGGCTATCTTCATCACTACAAACGGAGCTTTCCTGAGGATGACCTCAAGAACTTCAAATCCGGCTCTGAATTTGATGGTAGGAGAGAGATTACGGGCTTCGTGGCTCGTTGGGAGGTTGTAAGAAAAGGTCAGCATTAGGTAGGCCATTACAACAAGCTTGAAAACAAAAATTTTCAGTGTTAGCTATATGGCCAAAAACCTCATAATTTTTTAGTGCAAGCACTGAAAGTAGAGGTTGATCTGTAGACTGGGCGGACTTAATTTATGAGTACTTTAAAATCTTGTTTAAGAAAAATTAAGAGGTGTAAAATTTAATTAATATAAGAAAATTTCAAAGTGCGTGCATCACAACACGATTTGCAAAGTAGCAAATCAAATTTGGAAGGGAGATGTGAAGTATTTTAGGACCCACTGTGGGACCCATTTAGTGGCGGACAATGCCCAAGTGGAACTAGTCCACCGACACACCTATTAGGGGTCCAACCCCACATGAAAATTTGAAGAGTCCTTAATGGCCTCCTGAAACCCTCTGTTCAAAGATGGTTGAACAAATAGTCCTGAAGTCCAAGGAGTTAGCTGTACTTTCCCAAGACATAAATAGGTAAAGTATGCCAACGAAAGAAGGGTAATTTGGTCCAAGAGGGACATGGACACATTACCGATGTGTGAAGATAATATTTCTTTATTTGTATGGAGAGAAAAGGTACTACCCAGCGGAGTCGTCAGAAGCTGTCGATGCTACTTTTTGTTGGAGGAGTTGCCCGAAAGAAGCTGTCGGTCACAGGAATCAAAATCCCGCCGCCCGCTTCGGAAGGACGTTTTAATTTACATATATTTTTAGTTTTAGAAAAAATATGAAATCAAACTGACCTCATATTCTTATAGTTTAAATGAAAGAGCGCTATACTTCAAATCCTTTATCCATCCCGAAGGATAAACACAAGACTTAAGGATGAGGCTCGATCAAATAAACTAAGGAATATATGACATCCGTTTGGACAATGAAACCATTTTATTTTCCGATAATTTCCCCTATTTAATATGAAGAATTAAATGGGGTTTATATTAAGCTAGGTTCAAGAAAAGCTTCTTATAAGGGAAAGCCCCTATAGTTAATTACATCGTAAATGACCAAAGTCACCTAAGAAGTCTCTCGATAAAAATCAAGAAATATTATCTTCAAGGAATTTCAAAGGATAGGACTTTTCAATGAGATTGGACATAGAGGTGTGAAAGGGGATTGGTTCAAATTTGGAAAATTTTCTTGTAGAGTCCAAAGGAGGAAGAACTAGAGGATGTCATGGATCCAGAGGGGAACACTGGTGACTTCCCAAGCTATCATAATATTTGGCTTCAGTTTTGAGGAGAAATGTTTAAGTGTTTCATCATATCAATTTTATTAGTTAGGCCTTACATTCGTGTGAAATTATCACATAAATAGCCTGGAAGATGTGAGGCTTTAGGTCGTGACGGACGATAACCTCAAAATTTTAAGACGAGTTAGGGCTTATATTGTATAACAAAGCTATACAAAGGCCTAAATATAAGATGAGGATTTATGTTACATAAGCAAGCAACCTCGAAGTCCTATGACTTTGTTGTTTATATATAAGGAAGGAAGATTGGTTTAGCTGGAGAAGACAGGTTTTACTATTGAAGATGGCCGTGTTTCCCACCATGCTAGCTCCAAGCTCCTTGTCGTGACGAGTTTGAATTTTCTAGTGTGCCAAGTTATGATGTTAAATCAGGTGGCCCTATGATTGAAGTTCCTTAAATTTTATGAGGGCATGTTAAAGTTGATTAGAGCGACACTGGTTAGGATCCTACGGTTCCCTCATTCCGGCATCACTATTTTCTATTGGATTCACTTAGTACAAATGAATTTACTAAACTCAATTTAACGAGTTCCACAATTTCATTTAGACCATGAGAAGCCTCATTAGCAATCGTAGGCTACCTTCTCCAAGGAATTCTCGATCATCCGATAGAGACGTCTTAATTTAGTTGAAGTTGTAGTTTTGTGTGATGTTTGTGATTAAATTTTGAGTTATTTTATATTTTGAATGTTGTGGAGGTGAATTTTATCTTGGTTGATTTTAGTTTTAGTTTTGGTTTTGGTTTTGTGGCTATCCTAATAGTTTTAGTTTTCATGCAGGGTGGTGTCGTTGTTTAGCATGAAAATTTGCAGATATAAAAGTACAGTATGAAAGTACAAGAAAGACAAAGCTGAAAACTGTAAAAGCGTACCAGGCGAGTCTTCTCGTTCCACCACCTGAAACACAAAAGGCATGTTAAGGCAGTTTATATGAAATAGGGAAGTAAAATTTTGATGACCTATCTAACCTTAGGTCATATCTTGGTTGGTCCTTAGGAGTTTAATTAAGGATGATTTTGTCAAGAAAAATATATTAAGTTTAGTTGATCTCCGAGGTATCCAACAAGTTAAGAGGAAGAAGCAGGTCAATGCTTCCCTCTTATCACCTGGTGAAAAGCCTTGAGCTCATTTAAACTTATTATGTTGCTTAATAATTCTTTCTATGAACACTCTAATGCTCATTGAACATTGATGTATCAATTATCCCTAAGAGTAGGGTAATTATCATCTGTAATTTAATTTTGAAGATTATGTGGGTGAAGACCCTTAAAGAGGCAAGTTAGTGTTGTTGGCACACTTAGCCAAATTTTGGTCCTAATTGTGCTTGTAGTGTTTGAAATATGTTTTCATTTTCAATGATATTTACTTTTCTAATCCTCTTTTAAATAAAACTTGATTTAGCCTAAGTCACTACTAAGCCCTTAAGACCTTGGTGAGTGTCTTAATTAGTTTTGAAAAGATTAAGCTTTAGGTGGTCATGATTCATAATTTGAATTTCATTTGTAAATCAAAATAGGGGTATTAAATTGGTTAATTATTGACTTCAAAAGTCACACCCCTAAGTCCTAGGTTCATTTTATTTTAATAAACTTTAAATTTAATAATTTAGAAATTTATTAACTTAATCTTTTCAATTAAGAAAGTGAGGTTGGTTTCTACCAATTAACCCCTTGTGTTTCAAACATCCAAATAAACATCTTTTCAATTAAGAAAGTGAGGTTGGTTTCTACCAATTAACCCCTTATGTTTCAAACATCAAATAAAGATCAGAGGTTGCCTATTTCTCTCCTTGAATTAAGCCTAAATGTTAATTAAGGCTAAATTTCTAAAATTACACATTTTCCCCTAAAGCTCCAACACTTCATAATTTGTCAAACCAATTCAAATGACTTTGAAATTTTTATCCTACCTCATTCATGGGTCAATTGAGACATCAGAGAAAACTTTGAAATTTTTATCCTACCTCATTCATGGGTCAATTAAGACATCAGAGGAGAAAATGTGATTTCTCAAGAAATTTTTATCCTACCTCATTCATGGGTCAATTAAGACATGAGAGGAGAAAATGTGATTTTGGAAAATTTAATTTAATTTTTATAATTATTTTCATTTTAAAAAAAGATTTTTTAAAGAAAATTATTAACTTTACCAAGGTAAATCCTAAACCCTTGAAATTTTATTAGAGCTAGACCTAGACAAGTGAAGCCATTGGACCAAATTTCATGATTTTTTGAATTTAAGTTGAATTTTAAGAATTATTTTAATTTTTGGGGTATTTATTAAATATAAAATATTTTAAATGGGGAAAATTATGTTTTATATTTTTAAAATATCTTCCTAAGGTCAAAGAACTTAGAAGAGAAAATTTTATAATTTCTAAGTTTCATTTGATTTATTGGAATTATTTTAAGTGAAAACCCATTTTTAGCCTTTAAAATTTATTTTTAAGCCTTAAAATTCAATATCTTTATTTAGAAAATCAGGAAAAATATTCTAATTACTTCTAAGTGCTTAGGAAGAAATTTAGAACATTTTTCAAGAATTTTATTAATATGTGATCTTTATGGATTTTGAATTATTTAAATATTTAAAATAAGTTAAAAATTATGTTTTTATTTTAAACTCCATTTTATTTTTAAAAAACACCCGTTATCATAGAGAACACAAATATAAAAGTTTTATAATTTTTCAAGTTATATTTTAATTATTAAAAATCATTTTGATGCCAAAAATGTTATTTATACTTAAAAATCAACTTAAGTTACCAAATAAACTCAAAATATTTTAGAATTTTTATGGTGAGTTCTCTGGATCCTAAAAAATAGTGAAGATTAAAAATCAAGTCATTTTGTTGTTGTTATTTTTCAAAATTAATTATCTTAGCGAATTAGGGTTTGTAGAGATTAGGTATATTTTGAATGACTTGGCTCATAAGAAATTTTCATAAAGGCACTCTAGTCATCATAAAACTTCCAAAATTTTCTTGGATTTTTTCGAAGAAACATGCTAATTTCCATCATTATTTTAAGCAAATAAGACACATAAACCTGAAAAATATGATTCTCTGTCTAGGAACCTCGTCGGACTTTGGAAAAATCAGGGAATGTTCCCTAAGATAAAGGTAACAACATGCTAAAATTTCAAGCCCTGGTAAGATTACTACATGCATGAAAAATCAAAACATCCAAATTAGTGTTTAATTTATTAAAAATAAAATATGCATCAAATGGACTCTAAATTATTTTCACATTATGCTCCTCTATTCACTGATCAAGAGGATATTTTTATTTTATTTTTATGATTTTTCTACACCAAGATATGAATTTTTAAAGCTAGAGATCATTTTTTAATTTTTTCAATTCCCTATTTATCTATTTAAGCGCAGCGTTGAATGTATTCTTGGTAGCTCCGAAAGCATGCATGGCGCGCTCTGGTTGGACGTCTCCATCCATGTATCCGCTGACTCGGCCCACAGTTCATGTAAGGAAAAGTTGTCCGTCTCAATATCCTGCATCCATCCGATACACGTGCGATCGGACGGCTCCCCGTCATCGTCCCCGATAGAGTGATCCAGTGATCGTCCACACTAAAACCCTAAGATCTCAGCCTAGACTCAGCCAAATCACCTTGGGTTTTATCCTATGGACTCATCTAAGTGAGACGAACATATCCATACGGTAATCATGTAGTTAAATTAAGCCTAATTAAATAGAGAATCAAAATAGGCTCGAGAGGAGGAGAGGCTCAATACCTTGGCTCTGAGAAGGGAGGCATCCATCAGAGAGTCTCGTAGCATTTATTGGGGTCCAAAGAAGCTAGGGACTAAGCCTCTTGCTATGATGAAATGTCTAGACCCAAATTTGACCAAGGCCGATTTTAGGTGTTTGTATAAAGCTATGCTAGGGGCTCTATGGAAGGGGGATTTGATTGGGCTTTGGCTTATCTCAATGTGGTGAAGGTGTGGGTTAGTTCAATTTGAATTTGGTGGAGTTTAGAGGTGTAGATGGTTTTGTCCTGTCTCCGGTAAGGTTTTAAGCTAAAAAATTGGGCTTCGACAAGGAGATTCAGGGTAATGTGGTGGTTAAGTTGCACTGAAGAGGTCTCAAAGAGGCTTTTGGATCAATTTGGGGAAGTCTCTTAGAGAAATTTTTAGCTCTCTCTCCATGGCCATGGAGGGGAGCAATTTATAAAAATGGCCTTAGGCTTGCTGCCATGGCCAATTAAGGGTGAAATGTGCTACCTAGGTGGAGGGCAGAGAGGCTCTAAGCTTCAATTTGGATGAGGTGGCCTCTAGGTTTAAATTGGGTTTAATCCCATGGGGGTGGCTCTAAGTTTGGCCATTTTCTAGCCAGCCGGCCAGGGGAGGTGGCTAGGGAGGTCAGGTAAGCCAAGGGAATATGTCACAGCAACTTAATGTGTTTAGGCTTTGTTTTGGCAAAAATATCCTAAGCAAAAGCAAATATAGCATAAAATCCCATAATTTAGGGGACCTTTGGTCCATGGCTTAGTTTAGGTAATTTTAAGAGGTTTAGGCTGGTCACTAGGGTCCAATTAATGAAAGTGGTGTCATTAATTTGGTGACTTTGGGGTAGTTGGCCATCTTTAGTGCCTAGGTTCAATGTGAGTTCAATTGATCAAAGCTTGGGTTTGGGCTAGGCTAGCCATTTTAATTGGCCTAATTAATTGATCATCATTATGTAGATGATTGTTATGAAGATTTTTGGTGAAGGGTTGAAGTGATTTTGAGTTCAATTGGTAGATCAATTTAAGGGATTTTTGAAATTTGGTCAATTTGGACATGTTGGGCTAGACATGGGTCTAAATTGGGCTAGCCTTGGGCTAAGTCCAAATTGAATGGTTCAAATGATCAAGGGAGATGTTTTGAATATTTTTCATGAAGGGATGGAGTGGAAATTTTCGGGCTAAGGCAATCAATTTGGTGAGATTTTGAGACATGGTCAATTTAGGGCTTTTTGGACTTAGGTTGAAATCAAATGAAATTGGGGCCTCACCAAGCCCAATTGAAGGTCATGTTTGATGTATGGGGATGTTATGAAGGTTTTTCAACACAAATTGTGGAAAATGGAGCAGGCCATGGGTTCAATTTGATGGAACCAAGTCATGGGGCCAAAATTGGGGTTTTAATCTAAATCAAAATTGTGTTCAAATTATGGACTAATTGAGCTTGGATTTGGTCTAGATTGGTCACATCAGAAGTGTATTTGAGTTTAGAACTAAAATTGGGGTAAATTGAGAACAATTTTATAAACATTTGGAGTGATTTTGGGAAAATATGGGCCTTTAAAGGGCAATTTGGGGATTTTGGTCAAAGTTGGTCAAATTGGACAAATTGGGTCATGTGATAATTGAGAATAATAGAAACAGGAATAGTTGGGGGGGTTTTGAAATTTTTTGGGATATTTTGGAATTTTTTGAATTTTGGGGTAAGGAGGGGTATTTTGGTAATTTGGCTAATTTTGGTGATTTTGGGTAAGGAGGGGTATTTTGGTCCAAAGCCAGGAAATTTAAGTTTATGATAATGAGTGATTGTAAGTGCAAGTATGTACCTTAAGCCCTAGACCAACACTCAGAGTTAACCCTAAGGTCCAGCAGTCCTAAGTGTGACTCATCTTGAGTTCCCCCATATTGACCCCACCTACTAAGTGCTAAAGGTTAGGACCAATATGTGGAACTTCAAGTTGAGTAGAGAAGCATTTGGAATTTCTAATGGTGAGGGTTACTTGTCTAGTTTTCTAAGAATAATAAATAAGAAAGTCCTATGGCTAGACCTTAAGAGGAAAAACTAAACCTCAACCAAAAGTGAGGTCAACAATGCAATAGTTCAACACCACTCTATCTTTTGTCACATCAGCAAGATGATTGGTTGGTAATAACTTAGTTGAAATAAAGTGAGGCCATACCTTTGACTGACTAGTCAATAGGGAAGCAGAGAATTTAACTATTTTGTTATTCTTAATCTACCATTCTCCTTTTCCATCAGTAGAAAAGGCAATCACTTCATCTAGTGATAAATCAGTCATCTTGAATGCAACGTACTCAACAAGATTTACATTCATTATTCCATAAAAAACATTGATCTGATCAATAGAAAATTCTACTTGCTTACCTCTAACCAAGATGTGTTCATCCTCACTGAACCTCATGTTAGCATAGAACTCCCAAAACATGGAGAAAATTTCTATTGTAATGAAGTAGCAGAATCTTTCCCTGTTTCTGGCAAGGATCAACCTTTTGATCTCGTCACTCGGTTTTGAAAATGGCAGTTCTTGGATCAATCTTCTGGTTTCCATTTGAGTATTATAACTATGTTGGGCCTTGAAGTTAATGAATCTTCGTGAATTAAAATCATTAGACGACCTTCCTCTCTTCACTAGGGGAGCCATTGAAAAATCTATAAAAATTCAAAAAACTTCCAAAGAAATCAAAGTTCTAACTCCTCATGCAAGATTATTTGGTAAAAACTTTTCACCATGGGTTTTCTTCAACCTTTTTCATCAAAAAAAATCTCAAATTTTGGATCATCCAAAATGTAGGAAAAATCCATGGTATAAATAAAAAATTTCTAAGTTAAAGTGAAGCTCTTACGAAGAGAAGATGAAATATATGATTTTTGGCCTCTAGAATCTTTTATATTGCCCTCAATGTCAAGCCCTAGGTCAAGGTTTAGAACTGGGAGATGATCAAAGTAGTTAAAATGGAGCTTGTCAGTGCAATTTCAAAGTTTTATGAACAATCATGTGAGTTTGGGTTTTTGGTGCATCATGCCCCAACGCTCTGTAAACCAGTGTATCATGCGCCAGAGCACAAATTCACTAGATTTCAATTTTTGTGGAAATCTACTCCATACCGCTTTAAATCAACCTCTAATTAACTTAAATGATCATTTCTAAATAGAGATAAACATTATTCTAATAACAAAATTTCACAAACAACACAAAACTCTCTTTTATNACTACTCATGCAAGATTATTTGGTAAAAACTTTTCACCATGGGTTTTCTTCAACCTTTTTCATCAAAAAAAAATCTCAAATTTGGATCATCCAAAATGTAGGAAAAATCCATGGTATAATTAAAAAATTTCTAATTTAAAGTGAAGCTCTTACGAAGAGAAGATGAAATATATGATTTTTGGCCTCTAGAATCTTTTATATTGCCCTCAATGTCAAGCCCTAGGTCAAGGTTTATAGCTGGGAGATGATCAAAGTAGTTAAAATGGAGCTTGTCAGTGCAATTTCAAAGTTTTTTGAACAATCATGTGTGTTCGGGTTTTTGGTGCATCATGCCCCAACGCTCTGTAAACCAGTGTATCATGCGCTAGAGCACAAATTCACTAGATTTCAATTTTTGTGGAAATCTACTCCATACCGCTTTAAGTCATCCTCTAATTAACTTAAATGATCATTTCTAAATAAAGATAAACATTATTCTAATAACAAACTTTCACAAACAACACAAAACTCACTTTTATATATAAAATCCACGTTATTACAAACTAACATTTATCAAGCCAACACGCATCTGCTTCAGTGTTTTAAAGCAAGTCGAACATCCTATCACTAAAATATAAACATCTAAATACAAAGCATAAACATAGATAAAGTTCAACAATAAAGTAAATGCAATCCAACACAACAAAGTAACTAAAACAAATAGTACTAAACAAAACGTTCTGTGTCTAAACTAAGTTTAAACATCTTTTTCGCTCTTGTCCTCCAGGATATCTCCCATAGATTGGTAGTGCACATACAGGTTGTAGAAGGGTTAGTAAGGAAACTCATCAGTCAAATCCTCCTAAATCCAAGCATGTTTCTTGAACATACACACCAAACCATCTTCAATACGACCAATATGTTCAAAATGTTCTTCCTGTCTCCAATCTAGATGATCTAACATTTCAGAAATATTTCCTATTGCATGCATTAGATTCTATACCTTTTTTCTATCTTCTTAATCTTCTTCAAAAGTGCATTTGAATATAAGTAAGACTTAATAGGTGATGAATTTTGGGATTCCTGATCCATTAGTACATTCATATCATTTTCATCTTCCATTCTAGTACAACTGCAATAGACTTCTGGATCCATCAGCTTTCAAGGAAGAAGCACTTTTTCCCAACTTTTGTAAGGTACTTGTGATTGACTACATAGTAGGAAAATAATGGATGAATGCCCAAGCCCAATTGCAGACACATTCACAATCAAACCCAAAACTAATTTTATAATAATGGCTCTAAAATCAATAAGTTTTTTAGTTTGAAAACAATAATTTAAAATAACACTCCACATAGTCACCTTATTGATCTTCATAGCAAGCATTAATTGATACACCAAAAATATATGTATTTTTAGAAACATATTTTATACTCATTTTTTGTGATATTGCACTTTAAAGGAAGATATCTTTTTTTATTGCAGGTTATTGATTTTTAGGACTTGGAGTAAAAATAGAGTTCTTAAAGAATTTTTCAGCACTGATGGTGCTAGTCTGGGCGCCAACGATGCCATTTGACAGAGAGCGCAGTCTAATTAAATGGACAACTGCGTCGATGGGGCCAGTGTTAGTGCAGCCCCTATTTATAGAAGATTTGACAAATTTTGACGCTTTTTGAAGAATTTTTGGTTGCACATATTGGAAAACTGACCTTAGGCTCTATTTAGAGCCAAAATTGATCAGAAAAGACCCTCCCTTCGTGCCCCTTTGCACCCTTCAACCGCTTTCTACTCTCTCTCGCGCTATTCTAAATTCCATATAGCAACTTAGATTCCATTAGTCATTTTTTTTCTTTATAGTTTTGAGTTTTTATGCTGTGTTTAAATGTGAATTCTTGTCTAAGGGTGTTGGAGAGGGAGAGAAGTAAGAGATTTCTTCTTCCTACATTTCCTAAGAGAGGCTACAAAGGATTTGTTTTGAGAAAGAGTTTCAAATAAATTTTCTTTGTTTACTAATATTGTATGAACTTTCTTTTATATATGAAATTTATTTTTTGTTGTGTATTTCTCATGAAGTTTGAGTAGTTTCATTTATCTTTCTCCTTACTGTGATATATGGTGAAATGAAGAGATAATTTGGATGTGTCAATGTTAAAATATAAAATACATTATGATGGTTTTTCAACTCCGTTCTTAATTTACTTTTCAATTTGGCCAACTGAATTGTTAAAGCATGTTGTGAAACATATGATCAGGGAAATGAAGTATGAGTTTTACAATAGAGTGAGAATCACATATAATTTAGTGAAGGAGTATTTCGTTCATGGAATTAAGTGCAAATAAATAGGGAAATATACATTGTTGAGTCTAGAATTGAAGATTTTAGGGAGATAGACTAAAATCCCCAATTTGATCAAAGTGTTTTAAGAGCTAAAGCAAGAGTTAGCCTTGAGGGGAAGGGAAGTGGGAGCTCTGGAGTGAGAGCTAGTATCCTCCTAGCCTAGTCACGGATTTAGAGACTAAACCTGAGATTAGCCAATGATTTTCTATAACACTAAATTAGGGTAAAGAATTAAAATTATTTCTATTTGGCACAATACATATTTAGCCCATTTATTTCATCTCATTTCACCAAAAAGTCATTGTAGTGAGAAAGATGCTTTTTCAGATTTGAAAACTTCATCACATAAACATAGTTTAGTAGTTACTGTTTTAAACTTTGCATTTAAATTTTGCTAGTAGTTAATAATTTAGTTCTAATAGTATCTCAAACATTCAAAATTAGTGATAGTAATTTTATTTTATTTCTATGAATTTCCTAGTTAATTTATCATTTGAAATTTGAACCTTCGTAGTGGGATTGATATTTGGGATTTCAATAGAAAGTTTTGTATTACTTGATAACGATACATATACTTGCGTAGAATCCCAACAATAAGTTCTTAACATTATTATTAATAAAATACCACATCAAGTTTTTTGCATCATTATAAAGCGGAGTCAACTTTGTAAATTTTACACAACTATATTTTCGGGGATCATGTTTTTAGCGTCGTTGCCGGGGAAGGTAATGGTAAATTAAATAAATTTGGTAAATTAGGAAATTTAGAGATAAAATATTAAAAAAAATAAAAAAACCTATATAAAATAAAAAATTTTAAAAAATTACATATAACTACATATATTTAAGAGTATTTTTAAGAAAATTTTCTTTGCTTATTATATTGCTTATGCGAAATATTGGATCTGAAGGTTTAGTACCTTATGATTAGGAACTAGAACGTACTATTAGAAAAATTCAAACACAAAAAAAAGAAATCAAAAATTTGAATGAAATGGCAAATAAATTAGATAATAAAATAAATGAAAATCAACAAAGACCTTTAAAAGAATATGTTAATCCGACAGCAGATGAACTTCACTTAACTATTCAAAATCTTGATGTTGCTGCTAATTCATTTGAGCTTAAACCTTCTTTTATCCAAATGATACAAAATAATTAGTTCATAGGAACACCTACTGAAGATCCTAACTTACATCTTGTTAGTTTTCTTGAAATGTGTGCTACTTTTAAATATGATGGAGTGTCTAATGATGCTTTTAGGCTTAGAATTTTTTCTTTTTCATTAAGGGATAAAGCTAAATCTTGGTTAAATTCATTAGCACCTAGATCTATCAGAACTTGGGGAGAATTATCACAATAATTTTTAGCTAAATATATTCTACCCTCGAAAACTGCTAAGCTTAGAAACAATATTACATCTTTTTGTAAGTTTGAAGGGGAATCAATATATGAAGCTTGAGAAAGATTTAAGGATCTCCTTAGAAAATGTCCACACCATGCTTTACCAGATTGGTTAATAATTCAAACTTTTTACAATGGATTAGTAGGATCACTTAGATCTATTATAGATGCTGCTGCAAGAGGATCACTATTGTCAAAACCTTTTGATGAAACATACTCTTTAATAGAAGAGATCACTACTAATAATTTTCAATGGCCCTCTGAACGAGTAAATCCTAAGAAAGTAGCTAGCATTCATGACTTTGATGTAATATTTATTTTAGCATATCAAATTGCTGCTATATCATAAAAAATTGATCCAATTGGAGTGAACTATTCTCAAATACCACCGTTAATAGAGGAAAATTTGCTAGGACAGATAATTGATACTCAATCATGTTATGAAACTTTCAATGCTATAAATAATCAAAATAATTGTCCCTATCCTAATTATTACAAACCTGGATGGAAAAATCACCCTAATTTTATTTGGAATAATTATAAAAATTCAGTGAATTCCTCAGGAAATTTAAACAACCAAGGAAATCCTAATTATCGACCTTATTATCCTCCTGGATTTAACTCTAACCCTAACCCACAAGTTAAGGGAAAGAATTAATTTTATCGAATTATTTTTAAGCTTTAAAATTTAATATCTTTATTTAGAAAATCAAAAAAAATATTCTAATTACTTCTAAGTTCTTAGGAAGCAATTTAGAATATTTCCATGAATTTTATTATTTTTGTGATCTTTATGGATTTTTAATTATTTAAATATTTAAAATAGGTTAAAAATCAAGTTTTTATTTTAAACTCCATTTTATTTTTAGAAAACATCCGTTATCACAGAGAACGAAAAAAATAAAGTTTTATAAATGTTCAAGTGATATTTTAATTATTAAAAAATATTTTGGTGCCAAAAATGTTATTTATAATTAAAAATCAACTTAAGTTACGAGTTGAACTCAAAATACTTTGGAATTTTTATGGTGAGTTCTCTGGATCCTAAAAATAGGGAAGATAAAAAATCAAGTCATTTTGTTGTTTGTATTTTTCAAAATTAACTGCCTTAGTGATTTGGGTTTGTAAAGATTAGGTGTATTTTGAATGACTTGGCTCATAAGAAATTTTCCTAAAGGCTCTCTAGTCATCATAAAACTTCGAAAATTTACTTGGATTTTTTCTAAGAAACATGCTAATTTCCATCATTATTTTAAGCAAATAACACACATAAACTTGAAAAATATGATTCTCTGTCTAGGGACCTCCTCTGACTTTAGAAAAATCAGGGAATGTTCCCTAATATAGAGGTAATAACATGCTAAAATTTCAAGCCATGGTAAGAATACTACATGCATGGAGAGTCAAAACATCCAAATTAGTGTTTAATTAATTAAAAATAGAATATGCATCAAATGGACTCTAAATCATTTTCACATTATTCTCCTCTATTCACTAAGCTAGAGGACATTTTTATTTTATTTTTTTGATTTTTCTACACCAAGATATTAATTTTTAAAGCTAGAGATCATTTTATGATTTTTTAAATTCCCTATTTATCTATTTAAACGCGCGGCGCTGACTGTAACCTTGGCAACTCCGATAGCATGCATGGCGCGCTCTAGTTGGACGTCGCCATCCACATAGCCATTGACTCAGCTCGTGGTTCATGTAAGGAAACGCTATCTAGCTCGATCTCCTCCGTCCATCCGATACACGTGTGATTCTACGGCTCCCCGTCATCGTCCCCGATAGAGTGATCCCGTGACCATCCACACTAAAACCCTAAGATCTCAGCCTAGACTCAACCAAATCACCTCAGGTTTTATCCTATTGACTCATCTAAGTGAGACGAACATATCCATATTGTAATCATGCAATTAAATTAAGCCTAATTAAATACAGAATCAAAATAGGCTTGAGAGGAGGAGAGGCTCAATACCTTAGCTCTGAGAAGGGAAGCATCGATCAGAGAGTCTCGTAGAATTTTTTGGGGTCCAAAGAAGCTAGCGATTAAGCCTCTTTCTATGATGAAATGTCTAGACCCAAATTTGACCAAGACCGATTTCAGGTGTTTGTCTAGAGCTATGCTAGGGGCTCTATAGAAGGGGGATTTGATAGGGCTTTGGGTTATCTCAATGTGGTGAAGGTGTGGGTGAGTTTAATTTGAGTTTGGTGGAGTTTAGAGGTGTAGATGGCTTTGTCCTGTCTCCGGTAAGGTCTTAAGCTAAAAAATTAGGTTCCAGCAAGGAGATTCATAGAAATGTGGTGGTTCAGTTACTCTGAAGAGGTCTGAAAGAGGCTTTTGGATCAATTTGGGGAAGTATCTTAGAGGAATTTTCAGCTCTCTCTCCATGGCCATGGAGGGGAGCATTTTATAAAAATGGCCTTTAGCTTGCTTCCATGGCCAATTAGGGGGTGAAATGTGCTACCTAGGTGGAGGGCAGAGAGGCTCTAAGCTTCAACTTGGATGAGGTGGCCTCTAGGATTGAATAGGGTTTAATCCAATGGGGGTGGTTCTCAGTTTGGCCATTTTCTGGCCACTAGGCTGGCCGACCGGCCAGGGAAGGTGGCTAGGGAGGTCAGGTAAGCCAGGGGAATATGTCACAACAACTTAATGTGTTTAGGCTTTATTTTGGCAAAAATATCCTAAGAAAAAGCAGATATGGCGTAAAATCCCTTAATTTAGGGGACCTATGGTTCATGGCTTAGTTTAGGTGGTTTTAAGACATTTAGGCTGGTCACTAGGGTTCAATTAATGGATGTGGAGTCATTAATTTGGTGACTTTGGGGTAGTTGGCCATCTTTAGTGCATGGGTTCAATGTGGGTTCAAGTGATCAAAGCTTGGGTTTAGGCTAGGCTAGCCATTTTATTTGGCCTAATTGATTGATCAGCATTATGTAGATGATTGTTATGAAGATTTTTGGTGAAGGGTTGAAGTGATTTTGAGTTCAATTGGTAGGTCAATTTGAGGGATTTTTAAAATTTGGTAAATTTGGACATGTTGGGCTAGACATGGGTCTAGGTTGGGCTAGCCTTGGGCTAAGTCCAAATTTAATGGTTCCAATGATCAAGGGAGATGTTGTGAATATTTTTTATGAAGGGATGGAGTGGAAATTTTTGGGCTAAGGCCATCAATTTGGTGAGATTTTGAGACATGGTCAATTAAGGGCGTTTTGGACTTAGGTTGAAATCTAATGAAATTGAGGCCTCACCAAGCCCGATTGAAGGTCAAGTTTGATTTATGGGGATGTTATGAAGGTTTTTTAACACAAATTGTGGCAAATGGAGCATGCCATGGGTTCAATTTGGTGGAACCAAGTCATGGGGCTAAAATTGGGGTTTTGATCTAAATCAAAATTGGGTTCAAATTATGGATAAATTTTTCTTGGATTTTATCTATATTGGTCACATTAGAAGTGTATTTGAGTTTAAAACTGAAATTGGAGTAAATTGAGACCAATTTGATAAACATTTGGAGTGATGTTGGGAAAATATGGGCCTTTAAAGGGCAATTTGGGGATTTTGGTCAAAGTTGGTCAAATTGGACAAATTGGGTCATGTGATAGTTGAGAAAAATGAAAGTGAGAATATTTGGGGGGTTTTGGAATATTTTTGGGATATTTTGGAAATTTTGGAATTTTGGGAGGAGGGGTATTTTGGTAATTTTGAAAATTTGGTGATTTTGGGTAGTTTGGGTGTTTTCAAGGTGTTTGAAATGATTTTTGAACCAAGTTGGGTATTTTGGGCAGATATGGGAATTTTGGCCAAATTTGAGGTCCCAAAGGTATCTAGATAATTTGGGAGAATTTAGGGGCAAAAGAATAGGTTGGGTATCTTGGTAGAGTTAGAGTGCCAGCCACCACCAATAAGCCATGGACCAATGGATACCCCATTTTGGGTCCTATATGTAGAGATTTTAGCCAAACCATAGCCTAGGGCTAATGGGATTAGGGGACCACCTACATGAGTCTACTAAAAGTATCAAGGGACCAAATTCAGGAAATTTAAGTTTAGGATAGTGAGTGATTGTAAGTGCAAGTATGTACCTTAAGCCTTAAATCAACACCTAGGGTCAACTTTAAGGTGCTACTTTTAAGGGTGACTCCTCTTTTGTTCCTCCATAGTGACCCCACCGACTAAGTGCTAGAGGTTAGGACCAATATGTGGAACTTCAAGTTGAGTAGAGAAGCATTTGGAATTTCTAATGGTGAGGGTTCGTTGTCTAGTTTCCTAAGAATAGTAAATAAGAAAGTCCTATGGCTAGACCTTAAGATGAAAAACTAAACCTCAAGCAAAAGTGAGGTCAACAATGCAATAGTTCAACACCACTCTATCTTTTGTCACATCAGCAAGATGATTGGTTGGTAATAACTTAGTTGAAATAAAGTGAGGCCATAGCTTTAACTGACTAGTCAATAGGGAAGCAGAGAAGTTAACTATTTTGTAATTCTTAATCTTCCATTCTCCTTTTCCATCACTAAAAAAGGCAATCACTTCATCTAGCGATAAATCAGTCATCATGAATGCAACATACTCATCAAGATATACATTCCTTATTCTATAAAAAACATTGATCTTATCAATAGTAAATTCTACTTGCTTACCTCTGATCAAGATGTGATCATCCTCACTGAACCTCAGGTTAGCATAGAACTCCTAAAACATGGAGTAAATTGCTACTGTAGTGATGTAGCAAAATCTTTCCCTGTTTTTGGCAAGGATCAACCTTTTGATCTCGTCACTCGGGTTGGCAAACGGCAGTTCTTGGATCAATCTTCTGGTTTCCATTTGTGTATTATGACTATGTTGGGCCTTGAAAATAACGAATCTTTGTGAATCAAAATCGTTAGACGACCTTCCTCTCTTCACTAAGGGAGCCATTGAAAAATCTATTAAAAT
Organism: Phalaenopsis hybrid cultivar; assembly: GCA_002079205.1. Lineage (NCBI taxonomy): Eukaryota > Viridiplantae > Streptophyta > Magnoliopsida > Asparagales > Orchidaceae > Phalaenopsis > Phalaenopsis hybrid cultivar. The sequence continues at coordinate 156,776 of JXCR01144047.1, read as the reverse complement.
TCAAATAACTTCCAAATAAATTGATAAATCAAAGTTCTAACTCCTCATGCAAGATTATTTGGTAAAAACTTTTCACCATGGGTTTTCTTCAACCGTTTTCATCAAAAAAAAAAATCAAATTTTGGATCATCCATAATATAGGAAAAAGCCATGGTATAAATAAAAAATTTCTAAGTTAAAGTGAAGCTCTTACCAAGAGAAGATGAAATATATGATTTTTGGCCTCCAGAATTTTTTATATTGCCCTCAATGTCAAGCCCTAGGTCAAGGTTTAGAGCTGGGAGATGATCAAAGTAGTTAAAATGAAGCTTGTCAGTGCAATTTCAAAGTTTTTTGAACAATCAGGCGTGTTCGGGTTTTTGGCGCATCATGCCCCCATGCTCTGTAATCCAGCTTATCATGCGCAAGAGCACAAACTCACTAGATTTCGATTTTTGTGGAAATCTACTCCGTACCGCTTTAAGTCAACCTCTAATTAACTTAAATGATCATTTCTAAATAGAGATAAACATTATTCTAACAACAAACTTTCACAAACAACACAAAACTCACTTATACATATAAAATCCACGCTATTACAAACTAACATTTATCAAGCCAACAAACATCTGCTTCAGTGTTTTAAAGCAAGTCAAACATCCTATCACTAAAATATAAACATCTAAATACAAAGCATAAACATAGATAAAGTTCAACAATAAAGTAAATGCAATCCAACACAACAAAGTAACAAAAACAAATACTACTAAACAATAGGTTCTGTGTATAAACTAAGTTTAAACATCTTCTTCGCTCTTATCCTCCAGGATATCTCCCATAGATTTGTAGTGCACATACAGGCTGTAGAAGGGTTAGTAAGGAAACTCATCAGTCAAATCCTCCCCAATCCAAGCATGTTTCTTGAACATACACACCAAACCATCTTCAACACGACCAGTATGTTCAAAATGTTCTTCCTATCTCCAATGCAGATGATCTAAAATTTCAGAAATATTTCCTATTGCATGCATTAGATTCTACACCTCTTTTTCTATCTTCTTGATCTTCTTTAAAAGTGCATTTGAATTAAGTAAGACTGAATAGGAGATGAATTCTGGGATTTCTGATCCATTAGTACATTCATGTCATTTTCATCTCCCATTCTAGTACAACTGCAATAGACTTCTGGATCCATCAACTTCCAAGGAAGAAGCACTTTTTCCCAAATTTTGTAAGGTACTTGCGATTGACTACATAGTAGGAAAATAATGGATGAAGGCCCAAGCCCAATTGCAGACACATTCACAATCAAACCAAAAACTGATTTCACAATAATGGCTCTAATATCAATAGGTTTTTTGGTTTGAATACAATAATTTAAAATAATACTCCACATAGTCACCTTATTGATCTTCATAGTAAGCAGTAATTGATACACCAAAAATATATGCATTTTTAGAAACATATTTTATACTCATTTTTGGTGATATTGCACTTTAAAGGAAGGTATTTTCTTTTTTTATTGCATGTTATTAATTTTTAGGACTTGGAGTAAAAAGGATGAAATTTGGAGTCAAAATAGAGTTTTTAAAGAATTTTTCAGCACTGACGGTGCAAGTCTGGGCGCTAATGATGTCATTTGACAGAGAGCGTAGTCTAATTAAATGGACACTGGCGCCGATGGGGCCAGTGTCAGTGCAGACCCTATTTCTAGAAGATTTGACAAATTTTGATGCTTTTTGAAGATTATTTGGATGCACCTATTGGAAAACCAACCTTAGGCTCTATTTAGAGCCAAAATTCATCAGAAAAGACCCCCCTTCGTGCCCCTTTGCACCCTTCAACCACTTTCTACTCTCTTCCACGCTATTCTAAATTCCATATAGCAACTTAAAGTCCATTAGTAATTTTCTTTCTTTATAGTTTTGAGTTTTTGTTGTGAGTTTAAGTGTAAATTCTTGTCTAAGGGTGTTGGAAAGGGAAAGAAGTAAGAGATTTCTTCTTCCTGCATTTCCTAAGAGAGGCTACAAAGGATTTGTTTTGAGAAAGAGTTTCAAATATGTTTTCTTTGTTTATTATTGTTGTATGAACCTTCTTTTATTTATGAAATTTAATTTTTGTTGTATATTTTTCATCAAGTCTGAGTAGTTTCATTTATCTTTCTCCTTACTCTGAGATATGGTGAAATGAACAGATAATTTGGATGTGCCAATGTTAAAATATAAAATATATTATGATGGTTTTTCAACTCCGTTCTTAATTTACTTTTCAATTTGGCCAACTGAATTGTTAAAATATGTTGTGAAACATATGATCAGGGAAATGAAGTATGAGTTCTACAACAGAGTGAGAATCAGAATTAATTCAGTGAAGGGGTATTTTGTTCAAGGAATTAAGTGCAAAAAAATTGGAAAATATACATTGTTGGGTGTAGAATTGTATATTTTAGGGACATAGACATTCCCAATTTTATCAGAGTGTTTAAGAACTAAAGCGAGAGTTAACCTTCAGGGGAAGGAAAGTGGGAGCTCCGGAGTGAGAGCCAGTATCCTCCTAGCCTAGCCACAAATTTAGAGACTAAACCTGAGATTAGCCAATGATTTTCTATAACACTAAATCAGAGTAAGGAACTAAAATGGTTGCTATTTGGCACAATACATATTTAACCAATTTATTTCATCTCATTTCACCAAAAACTCATTGTAGTGAGAAAGATACTTTTTCATATTTGAAAGCTTCATCACATAAACATAGTTTAGTAGTTACTGTTTTAAACTTTGCATTTAAATTTTGCTAGGAGTTAACAATTTAGTTCTAGTAGTATCTCAAACATTCAAAATTAGTGATAGTAATTTTATTTTATTTCTGTGAATTTCCAAGTTAATTTATCATTTCAAATTTAAACCTTCCTCGTGGGATTGATATTTGGGACATCAATAGAAAGTCATGTATTACTTTATAACGATACATATACTTGCATAGAATCCCAACATTAAGTGCTTAACATTATTATTAACAAAATACCACATCAAGTTTTTAGCAACATTAAAAAGCGGAGTCAACTTTATAAATTTTACACAACTGTATTTTCGGGGATCAGGTTTTTGGCGCCGTTATCGGGGTAGGTAACGGTAAATTAAATAGATTTGGTAAATTAGGAAATTTAGAGAGAAAATATTAAAAAAAATAAAAAAACTAAATAAAATAAAAAATTAAAAAAATTACATATAACTATATATATTTAAGAGTATTTTTAAGAAAATTTTCTTTGCTTATTATATTGCTTATGCGAAATATTGGATCTGAAGGTTTAGTACCTTATAATTCAGAATTAGAACGTACTTTTAGAAAAATTAAAACACAACAAAAAGAAATTAAAAATTTGAATGAAATGGTAAATAAATTAGATAATCAAATAAATGAAAATCAATAAAGACCTTTAAAAGAATACGCTAATCCGACAGCAGATGAACTTCACTTAACTATTCAAAATCCTAATGTTGCTACTAATTCATTTGAGCTTAAACCTTCTTTTATCAAAATGATACAAAATAATCAGTTCGGAGGAACGCCTACTGAAGATCCTAACTTACATCTTGCTAGTTTTCTTGAAATGTCTGCTACTTTTAAATATGATGGAGTGTCTAATGATGCTTTTAGGATTAGAATTTTTTCCTTTTCATTAAGTGATAAAGCTAAATCTTGGTTAAATTCATTAGCACCTGGATCTATGAGAACTTGGGGAGAATTATCACAAAAATATTCGTATAAATATATTCCACCCTAAAAAATTGCTAAGTTTAGAAACGATATTATATCTTTTTGTCAGTTTGAAGGGGAATCAATATATGAAGCTTGGGAAAGATTTAAGAATCTCCTTAGAAAATGTCCACACCATGCTTTACCAGATTGGTTAATAATTCGAACTTTTTTATAATGGATTAGTAAGATCACTTAGATCTATTATAGATGCTGCTACAGGAGGATCACTATTGTCAAAACCATTTGATGAAACATACTCTTTAATAGAAGCGATCACTACTAACAATTTTCAATGGCCCTCTGAATGAGTAAATCCTAAGAAAGTAGCTAGTATTCAGGACTTTGATGTAATATTTATTTTAGCATATCCAATCGTTGTTATATCAAAAAAGATTGATCAAATTGGAGTGAACCATTCTCAAATACCACCGTTAATAGAAGAAAGTTTGCTAGGACAGATAATTGATACTCAATCATCTAATGAAAGTTTCAAAACTATAAATAATCAAAATAACAATCCCTATCCTAATTATTACAACCCTGGATGGAAAAATCACCCTACTTTTAATTGGAATAATTATAAAAATTTAGTGAACTCCTCGGGATATTTAAACAACCAAGGAAATCCTAATTATCAACATTATTATCCTCCTAGATTTAACTCTAACTGTAACCCACAAGTTAAGGAAAAGAAGTTGACAATGGAAGAAGTAATGTTGAATATGAGAAATCAAATACAAAATTAAGTGGCTGCTATTAGAAATATTGAAAATCAATTAGGATATATTGCTACCACACTTAGTAACAGACCTTTAGGAAATCTTCTAAGTACAGTGGAAGTTAATCTAAAAGATCAAAATAAGGAGAAATTAAAGATATTCAATTATGAAGTGGAAAAAAAGTTCAAACAAGAATCAAAAGAGAAAGTGAAGTTGATGAGGAGAAGGAAGAGATTGAAAGTGACCATAATGAAAATGAACAAGTGCATGTTTCTTTAGAAAAACTATTACCTCTATTTCCTCAACGATTGAAGCAAAAGAATAAAGATAAACAATTGATAAAATTTTTAGAAATCCTTAAAAAGATAACGATAAACATTCATTTCATTAAGGCTTTGTAACAAATGCTAAGTTATGTGAAATTTATGAAAGATATACTAAATAAAGGGAAGTTTGCAGATCATGAGACCATTGCTCTTAGTGAAGAGTGTAGTGCTATTATTCAGAAAAGCTTCCTGAAAGTTAAAAGATTTTGGTAGTTTTACTATACCTTGTGCAATTTGTGAAAAGTTTTTTTGGAAAAGCCTTATGTGATTTAGGAGCGAGTATCAATGTTATGCCTCTATCGATTTTTAAACATTTAGATTTGAGAGAGATTTCCCCAACTACTGTAACTCTTCAGTTAGCTGATCGATCAATAACTTATCCTAAAGGAGTTATAGAAGATGTAATAGTAAAAGTGGATAAATTTATTTTACCTGTATACTTTATAGTATTAGATATGGAGGAAGATAAAAAGATTCCTATTATTTTAGGGAGAACATTTCTTGCAACAGGGAGAGTTGTGATAGATGTCCAAAAAGGAGAATTAATAATGAGAGTTAATGATCAAGAAGTAACATTTAATATTGTAAAAGCTAAGAAATATCCTGTAATAGAAAAAGATAATGAATGTTTTAGGATGGAAGTTACTGATTATTTAAGTAATGAACAATTTGAGAAAGTGTTTGAAGAAAAATTAAGGCAAGAAGAATATTGTGAGAATGAGAATGAAATAAAATAAGAGAATTTAGATTATATTCAGGACAAATTTGAAACTTTAGATTTGTTGGAAAATGATAATAAAAATCTTATTCCTTCAAGTACTAAACCACCTGAACTTAAATTGAAAGTATTACATTCTCATTAAAATTATGTGTTTTCAGGAGATTCATATACAATACCTGTTATTGTATTTTCTGAGTTAACTGAAATTCAAGAATAAAAATTAATAGAAATGTTAGAAATATATAAAAAGGTATTTGGATGGACTTTAATAAATACTAAAGGAATTAGTCCTTCAATTTGTATGCACAGAATTCTATTACATGAAGAATACAAACCTAAAGCTGATCCTCAGTGGAGATTAAGCCCAATAATGAAAGAAGTTGTTAAAAAAAAATCTTAAATGGTAAGATGCTTGAATTATATATCCTTTTTAAGACAGTGCTTGGGTGAGTCCAGTTCACTGTGTTCCAAAGAAAGGAGGAGTGACCATTGAAGTAAATGAGAAAATTGAATTAGTTCCAATAAGACAAGATTCTGGTTAACAAATTTGTATAGACTAAAGAATGTTAAATATCGCCACCTAGAAAGATCACTTTTCTTTACCCTTTCTAGACCAAATGTTAGATAGATTTGCTGGAAACAAATATTAGTGCTTTTTAGATGGATATACTGGGTATTATCAAATGTCAATTATTCTTGAGGATCAAGAGAAAACAACATTTAAAAGCCCTTATGGAACATTTTCTTTTTGTAGAATTTGGACTATACAATGCACATGTGACCTTTCAAAGATGTATGATGTCAAATTTTAGTAATTTGATTGAACATGGAATGGAAGTATTTATGAATGATTTCTCTGTATTCGGTACTTTTTTTGAATTATGTTTAAATAATTTAGCAAAATTTTTGGAGTTATATCAAAAAATCAACCTAGTACTAAATTGGTAAAAATATCAATTTATGGTTGCAGGAAGAATTGTACTTGGGCATAAAATTTCTGAAAATGGCATGGAAGTAGATCCAACAAAAAATTAAGTTATTTAAAGATTACCACCTCCTACTATGGTTAGAGGGGTAAGAAGTTTTCTAGGACATGCTGGTTTCTACAAGCGTTACATAAAAAAAATTCAAAATTAACTAAGCCATTATGCCAACTTTTAGAAAAAGATACAAAATTTGATTTTAATGAGGAATGCAAAAAAAAATTTTAATTATTGGAAGAAAAATAATCACTGAACCTATAATAGTTCCACCTGATTAGGAGAAATCATTTGAAATAATGTGTGACGCTAGTGATGATGCTATTAGAGCTGTTTTAGGACAAAGACACAACAAAGTTTTTAAAGTAATATATTATGCTAGTAAAACTCAAAATGATGCACAAATTAATTACATTACTACTGAAAGAGAGTTATTAGCTATTGTCTATGCCTTTGATAAATTTAGACTTTACTTGATTGGAACCAAATGTATAGTGCATACAGATCGTTCTTCCATCAAATACTTGTGCAAAAGAAGGATGCTAGACTAAGATTAATTAGATGGATACTTTTATTGTAAGAGTTTCATTTTATTATAGTTGATAGAAAGAGAAATGATAATCAAATAGCTGATCGTTTGTTTAGATTATAATAAGAAATATTAACTAATTTTGCAAATAAAATTTTAGAAAATTTCCCTGATGAATAATTATATAATAATGATGAAATGAATATACTGTTGTATGCCGATATAATAAATTATTTGTAAGTGATATTCTACCACTAAATATTAAGATTCAACAATTAGAGAAATTTATATATGATTTAAAATTCTATTTTTGGGATGAATCATATTTGTATAAATAATGTAAAGATCTAATTATTATGAGATGTGTGCCTTATGAAGAAACTCAAAAGATGTCATGATTTTGAATGTGGAGGACATTTTAGAAAAAATAGAACTGCATATAAAATTTTGTAAGCTGGATTTAATTGGCCTACTCTTTTTAGATATATTAATGAATATATTAAAACATGTGATCGATGTCAGCAAGTAGGAAATATTTCTAGAGGAAATGAAATGTCTCTAAATTGCACATTAGAAGTTAAAAATTTTTATGTGTTGGGATTATATTTTATGGGACCATTTATGCCTTCATTTGGAAATTAATATATATTTCTTGTTGTTGATTATATGTCTAAATGGATTTAAGTTATTGATGTACCTAAATGTGATGCTCGGAGTGTTTCCAAATTTTTAAATAAAAATATTTTTACAAGATATGAAATGCCGAGAGTAATTACTACAGATGGAGGATCCCATTTTAGGAATAAGAGAATCTAGACATTGATTAAAAAATATGATGTTATGCATAAATTCTCTACTGCTTATCATCCTCAGACTAACGGTCTAGCAGAGATATCAAATCGTGAAATAAAATGAATTTTATAAAAAGATGTAAATCCCTATAAATTGGATTGGTCTGCTATATTAGGTACTGCATTATGGGCATAAAGAACTTTTTATAAGACTCCTATAGAAATGTCCCCATATAGACTTATTTTTGAAAAAAACATGCTACTTACCAGTAGAATTGAAGCATAAGCATTTTGGGGTATTATGGAACTTAATTTTAATCTAAAAGATGCTGGTGAGAAAAGATTATTTCAACTCAATGAACTAGGAGATTAGAAATGAAGCATATGATAATGCAAAAATCTATAAAGAGAAAATGAAAATATGATATGATCGGAAGATTATTAAAAATAAGTTTGAACCTAGGCAAGAAGTTTTATTATATAATATAAGATTGAGATTATTTCTAGAAAAACTGAAATCCAGATGGTTAGGACCATTTAAAGTGATTAAAGTCTATCATTATGGTACTGTTGTTATTAAAGATTCTAAAACTAGAAACATATTTAAAGTTAATGGGTATCAATTGAAACATTATTATGAAGGACACATGCTACAATTTAAAGAAATTTTAATGTTAAGTCATCCTAATTAAACAATGGTATGTCAGGTTGACGATTTTAAACCAAGCACTTTGTGGGAGGAAACCCATATATAAATCTACATATTACTATTTTGTTTAATAAGTGTTTTTAAGAAATAATAACATTTTTGAATCCTACAGAATTTTATATATCATAAATTAAGACAAATATTGGTATTGGAGGAAAAATTTGGAATCTAATTGAGCAAAAAAATAAGAGACGCAATTTTGTCCTTTGGCGCCAACGGTGCCAGAATGGGCGCCGACAGCACCCGTATAGACTAACCATGACACTGATAGTGCCATCGAGAGCATTGATGGCGCTGAATGTGGGGGACTTTTGTGGGATTGCACTTCTAAATAATTGCTGAGAGGTTTTTTTAAAGGCAAAAAAACTGCCTTGGACGGCCAGAAACTTCCAAATGTTGAATTCCATTGTTGACCTCACTTTTGGTTGAGGTCTAGAAACTCCTTTAGTAGCCTAGGTCTAGCCATAGGACTTTTCCTATTGACTAGTCTTAGAAAACTAGAAAAGGTACCCTCACCATTAGAAACTCAAAACTCTTTTCTTTACTCAACTTGAAGTTCCACATATTGGTCCTAACCTCTAATATTTAGAAGGTAAGATCATTATGGGGGAGCTCAAGAAGAGTTCCTATAGGGTTACTTGGCCTTAG
>JXCR01144047.1:128730-141410 GCA_002079205.1 Phalaenopsis hybrid cultivar | reverse complement strand
ACCCTCAATTCTTGTGTTCATCCTTCGGGATAGATACAGGATTTGAGGTAAAGCGCTCTTTCATCTCAACTATGAAAATTATGAAGTCAGTTTGACTTCATCTAGTTCAAAACCCAACTTTTTAAACGTCCTTTNAAATTATGGGGTCAGTTTGACTTCATCTTTTTCAAAACCCAACTTTTTAAACGTCCTTCTGAAGCGGGCAACAGGATTTCAATTCCGAGGACCGATAGCTTCTTACGGGCAAACCCCACACCAAAAATAGTGCCGACAAAAGTAAGCACCCTTTTTCATTGAAGTGTTATGAAATTGTTCCTGCATAGGGATATTTTAAAATAGGGTAAATACAACATCTGATTTAAAAACACATGTAATGAATAGATTTAACCATAGGAAATATCAATTACACAAAATCAGATGGTATTTGGCCATAAATCACCTCATAAACATTGTCGTCAGATATCCTCAATAGAAATCCCCAATATGTCCAACAAGGATTAACTCATTTTTTCTTCATGAAGGGGTACAAGGATGAAGCATCGTGGTATGCCAAGCCTTACCATCACCATTGTTACTAATGAAAGTCCAATTGACTATTCCAACCTAAAAGAGCCATGCAAAACCTTACCAGAAACTTCTTATTTTAGTTGATGTCAAGAGCATTACTCGGTCGACGTTATTACCAAGGAAGATTATCAAACATACCACTCAATCCTTATGTGTTTACATATCTACCACCTAAACTTCAAGCTTTACATTCATGAATTGCAAAGTTTAAGTACATAAGGAAGATCACAGGAATTGTGATGTTTAAGTACATAAGAGATCTAATAGTGTGTATCATGAATTGAGATTTATGTGTTAAGCATGTAAAAACTTAAGTACACCCTTGAAATTTTAACTAAAGGTTGACCTTGACCAGGGAAGCCTTTGGACTAAATTTCATGATTTGTGGAATTCTCTGTGATTTACTAGAATTATTTTAAATTCTGGGTTATTTAATAAAAATAAAATAATTTAGGTAGTAAAAATTACGTTTTGTATTTTTGAAAAATCTCCCTAAGGTCATAGAACTTAGAGGAGAAAATTTTATATTTTTCTATTTCTTTTTTTTGATTTATTGGAATTATTTTAGTGAAAACTCATTTTTAGCCTTTTAAAAATTATTTTTAAGCTTTGAAATTCAATATCTTTATTTAGAAAATCAAGAAAAATATTCTAATTGTTGCTAAATAATTAGGAAAATTCAACATCTTTATTTAGAAAATCAGGAAAAATATTCTAATTGTTCCTAAGTGATTAGGGAGCAATTTAGAACATCTTCATGAGTTTTATTATTTTTGTGATTTTTATGAATTTTTAATTATTTAAATAAAACAAATCATGAGTTTTATTATTTTTGTGATTTTTATGAATTTTTAATTATTTTAAATATTTAAAATGGGCTAAAAATCAAATTTTTATCTTAAATATCATTTTATTTTTAGAAAATACCCCTGATCACAGGAAACTCAAAAAACTAAGTTTCATAATTTTTTGAGTTATGTCTTGATTTTAAAAAAATCATTTAAGTGTTAAGAGTGGTATTTATCTTTAAAAATCAATTTAAGTTTTCAAATTAACTCAAAATATTTTAAAATATGATGAGTTCTTTGGATCATAAATCACAATGGAGATAAAAAATCAAGTCATTTAAATGTTTATATTTTTTCAAAATTAATCATCTTAGTGGTTTAGTATTTGGAAAATTTCAGAATGTTTTAAATGACTTAACCCATAAAATTATTTTCAAATGTTTCTCTGGTCATGGTGGGCCTTCCAAATTTTTCTTGGGATTTAATAACCAATATGCTAATTTTTATGATTATTTNTTACCTCCTCCGAGGAATTCCCGATCATCCAATAGAGATGTCTTAATTTAGTTGAAGTTGTAATTTTGTGTATTGAGTTGTTTAATATTTTGAATGTTGTGGCGATGAATTTTTATCTTGGTTGATTTTAGTTTGGTTTTGGGTATGATTATGTGGCTATCCTAATAGTTTCTCATGCAGGGTGACATCGTTGTTTAACATGCAAATTTGCAGGTATAAAAGTACAGTATGAAAGTAGCAGGGTGAGATCGTTGTTTAGCATGCAAATTTGCAGGTATAAAAGTACAGTATGAAAGTACAGGAAAAACAATACTGAAAAACTGTAAAAATGTATCGAGTCTTCTCGTTCCACCACCTGAAACTTAAAATGCATGTTAAGATAGTTTATGAAGAGCAGGCATGGAACATGTAAGGAAAAGGCAGAAGAAAGACGGTACTATAAACTGTAAAAGCGTACCTGGCGAATTCTCGTTCCACCACCTGAAACTTAAAATGCATGTTAAGGCAGTTTATGAAGAGCAGGAAAGTACGTTCCACCACCTGAAACTTAAAATGCATGTTAAGGAAATTTATGAAGAGCAGAAAAGGTAAGTTCTGGTGGTTCCACCCACCTGAAACTTAAAATGCATGTTAATGCAGTTTATGAAGAGCAGGAAAGGTAAAATTTTGGTAATTTTCCTAACTACCCTGAAACTTAAAATGCATGTTAAGGCAGTTTATGAAGAGCAGGAAAGGTAAAATTCTGGGGGGTTTTCCTAACTCTATGTTGTATTATGGTGAGTCCTTAAAGGTTTAANCAGATATTTGAAATTTTGAAATTTTTTTAGAATATTTTGAGAAAATCCTTTATTGAAGAACTCTTACTTAGTAGATTTAAGTTTAAAACGTTCTATATTGTGATTTTTTAAATTTTTAGTAATTTAATTGGATTTTATCAAATTTTCATAGATTACCATGGCACTGAGAATGCACAAGGGAAAGAGAAAAGTAGATTTTGATCATTAAAAGTTTGTCAACTACAAGGTCAACATTTGTTTCAATAGTCTACTTGCAACTAAGAAAGTAATTCCGGATCAAGGATTTGAAAATTCGGGTGGAGAAGTTGAAAGATTAATCAATGCTCGACAGTGGGAGAATTTTTGTTACGTCACTACTGAGGCTATTGTTGGTGTAGTGATGGAGTTCTATGCCAACTTTAAGGAAACTTTTGAAGACTTCGTGTTTGTTCATGGGAAAATGGTGGAATTTACTCCAAGGAGAATTAATGAATTTTATCAGCTAGAGTATGTGTATAACTGCTAGTACAAATCATTTTCTGCTATAAATGATGCCTTAGATGAAGCTATTTCTTTTCTTACTGATGGAAGAGGAGCTTGGAAGGTGAAGAATAATGTTAAGGTAAACTTTCCTCTTTGTATGTTAATTGTAGTATCTAAGGCCTGACACAACTTTATTTCTGGTAGAATGATACCAACAAATCATCATAGTGAGGTTACAAAGGATAGAGCCATCTTGAACTTCTATATCCAATAGATGAGAAGGATAGATGTAGGCTCTATTGTTTATAGAAACACTCATTCTATTGCTTTGGAAGAAACTACTAGTGGTTTAGCACATCCTGCCCTGATCTTCACACTATGTGAACAGGCAGGAGTTGATTTTAGAATAGATGAGGAGAGGATTGAACCTCTAAAACCTTTTGGGCCTACCAATATTAAGACTTATGAATCTCATGTTGAATGGAGATCTGGAAGTAGGAGTAGGGATATTCCTTCTACTTTAAATACCCCTACTTCTAGTACCCTCACTTTCTAAGAACTTATGGAGTAGATGATGATCCAAAAGGGATATCTTGAGAATCAAAAGTATCATGAAAAATATAGAGGCCAGAAATGCACACAATGATGATTTGATAAGACAAAAGTTGGAATATGACGTTGGTTATGATGATGCTATCGTCAGATTCATGAAGGGTGACTACTAAGTTCAGTTTCCTACTCACCCTGTTTTTACCCCATATCAGCAGCAAAATTTGGATGTGGAAGAAGAAGAAGAAGATAATGATTGGTGAAGTTTTATTTATATTTTTTTAAGTTTATGTTTGATTGTACTTTAGTGTTGTGACTGTTTGTTTTTAGATAGTGACACTTTGCTTAAATATTACGTTGTATTGTGAACAGTAGGTTTGTGAATTTTTTTTTTACATTAGAAATCATTTTAGTACTGTTGTTAGTTTTTTGTTTGTAGTTAAACTCTTTGTCAGCAAATTTTTATATGTATTATGTGCTATTTAATGTTTTGAGTCTTGTAGAAAATATTAACACCTACAGTATTTCAGAGTTAAATTTCAATATCAAAACCTTCAACAGGTAAGTCTTTCCTTTATGTATTAAATGTTTTCTTTCACCCTTTATTTTTTCAATTTTTCATGCTAAATTTTTATAAAATTTAAGTTTGATGGGAAAGAAAATTTTCTTTTTAAAGAAAAGAAACTTAATTTTATTTATCCTCAACTAACTATATTTTTTAAATATTTTAAAGTTTAACATGACCTTTGGTATTAGACGGTAACTTTAGATAACTATATTTGTGTTTCTAAATATATAGTAAACTTAAGTGAAAGTTTTCAATAATAAAGATTAATTTTAGAGATCAAGATATTTGGTATGAGAGAATAAGACTATGTTTTTCTATTGTAAGTACAGGAATTTGTATTTTTAAAATACTAAAAATCTGAGAGATTCATGTAAGAAGAAAAGAATAAAACTTTATTCTAAGTCTTTAAATCTAATATAAATTTATAAGTGAAGGAATGTGAAAATTTTTTAACTTTACAAAGAAGATTGTGAAGTTCAAAATCATTAAAGACTATCCAGATATAGTAATCCTCACATAAAAAAAAGAAAAGAAAAGAAAAAATATTGAAAATGATTCTGAAAAGAAAAGAAAAGAAAAATAAAGAAAAGAAAAAGATGTGAGGAGAAGCTTGAGGAGATGCCTAATTGAAAATTGGCTTCACTTGAATCAACTTAAAGAAGAAGGCTTGGCTACATTTTAAAACTTATATTTCAGTATTAGCATATCTATTAGTAAAGTTTCATGAAGTTCTTTTTCATATTGATATTCTAAGTGGCTTTAATATGAATAATTTGCAATTTTTCTTGAAAAGAATAAAGAATCAAAACTCTTAGACTTGACTGATAAATAGTCTTATACCTTTAGTATTAACTAGAGTTATTTTACATTTCTCTTAAGTTTTGCTATTGCTTTAGTAGACTAAATATAGAAATCTAGAAGTTAAAATCTTTGTCATGAGTCATATTTTTATGTAGTGAAGGAGTTACTTGAGGATNTGATATTCTAAGTGGCTTTAATATGAATAATTTGCAATTTTTCTTGAAAAGAATAAAGAATCAAAACTCTTAAACTTGACTGATAAATAGTCTTATACCTTTAGTATTAACTGGAGTTATTTTACATTTCTCTTAAGTTTTGCTATTTCTTTTAGTGGACTAAATATGGAAATCTAGAAGTTAAAATCTTTGTCATGAGTCATATTTTTATGTAGTAAAGGAGTTACTTGAGGACAAGTAACATTTAAGTTTGGGAGATTTTGATACACCAACATATATGCATTTTTAGACCCATATTTTATACTCATTTTTGGTAATATTGCACTTTAAAAGAAGGTATTTTTCATGTTTTATTGCAGGTTGTTGATTTTTTGGACATAGAGCAAAAATGAAGCAAAAAAGATGAAATTTGGAGTCAAAATGGAGTTTTTGAAGAATTGTTCAGCGTTGACGGCACCAGACTTGGCACCGACGGTGCCATTTAATAGAAAGTGTAGTCTAATTAAATGGCCACTGGCGCCAGATTGGGTGTTGACAATGCTAGTGTTGGTGCAGGCCCTATTTCTAGAAGATTCAATGAATTTGGACATTTTTTAAAGAGTTTTTCGACGCACCTATTGGAAAACCAATCTTACGCTTTAGCCAAATTTGATCAGAAAAGACCCCCCTTTGCACCACTTCGCACCCTTTAACCACTTTCCACACTGTTCCACGCTATTCCACATTCCATATAACCACTTAAAGTCCATTAGTCATTTATTTTCTTTATAGTTTTCATTTTTTGTGGTGAGTTTAAGTGTGAATTTTTCTTTAAGTGTGTTGGAGAGGGAGAGAAGTGAGAGATTTCTTCTTCCTACATTTCTTAAGGGAGGCTACAAAGGATTTGCTTTGAGAAAGAGTTTCAGATAAGTGTTATTTGTTTATTATTGTTGTATGAACTTTCTTTTATATATGAATTTTTTTTTGTTGTATCTTTCTCATGAAGTATGAGTAGTTTCCTCTACCTTTCTCCCTACTCTGAGATATGGTTAAATCAGGAGATAACTTGGGTGTTCCAATATTAAAATATAAAAAAAAATTNTGTATGAACTTTCTTTTATATATGAAATTTTTGTTTTGTTGTATCTTTCTCATGAAGTCTGAGTAGTTTCCTCTACCTTTCTCCCTACTCTGAGATATGGTTAAATGAGGAGATAACTTGGGTGTTCCAATATTAAAATATAAAATAAAATCTAATGGTTTTTCAACTCCGTTCTTAATTTACTTTTCGATCTGGCCAATTGAATTGTTAAAACATGTTGTGAAATATATGATCTANGATGGTTTTTCAACTCCGTTCTTAATTTACTTTTTGATCTGGCTAATTGAATTGTTAAAATATGTTGTGAAATATATGATCTAAGAAATTGAGTATGAGTTTTACAACAGAATGAGAATCACATTTAAGTCCATGAAGGAGTATTTCATTCATGAAATTAAGTACAAATAAATAGGGAAATATACATTGTGGGGTGTAGGATTGGAGATTTTAGGGTGATAGACTAAAATCCTCAATTTGATCATAGTGTTTAATAACTAACTCAAGAGTTAGCCTTCATAAGAAGTGATGTGGGAGCTCTGAAGTGAGAGCCCGTATCCTCCTAGCCTAGCCACAGATTTAGGGACTAAATCTGAGATTAGCCAATAATTTTTTATAACACGGAATCACGGTAGAGAATTAAAATTGTTCCTATTTGGCACAATACATATTTAACCATTTTATTTCATCTTNGAAATATACATTGTGGGGTGTAGGATTGGAGATTTTAGGGTGATAGACTAAAATCCTCAATTTGATCATAGTATTTAATAACTAACTCAAGAGTTAGCCTTCATAAGAAGGGATGTGGGAGCTCTGAAGTGAGAGCCAGTATCCTCCTAGCCTAGCCACAGATTTAGGGACTAAATCTGAGATTAGCCAATAATTTTTTATAACACGGAATCACGGTAGAGAATTAAAATTGTTCCTATTTGGCACAATACATATTTAACCAAAAACTCATTATAGTGGGAAAGATGCTTTTTCATATTAGAAAACTTCATCACATAAACATAGTTTAGTAATTGCTCTTTTTAAACTTTGCATTTAAATTTTGCTTGTAGTTAATAATTTTTTTCTGATAGTACATCAAACATTCGAAATTAGTGACAGTAATTTTGTTTTATTTCTGTGAATTTCTTAGTTAATTTATCATTTTAAATTTAAACCTTTCTTGTGGGATCGATAATTAGGACTTAAATGGAAAGTCTTGTATTACTTGATAACGATACATATGCTTACACAGAATCCTAACATTAAGTAGTTAACGTTATTAGTCATAAAATACCACAACATGTTTTTTGCATCGTTGTAAAGTGAAGTCAACTTTATAAATTTTACACAACTATATTTTTGGGGATCAGTAATTTTGATGCAATAAAGAAGTGTCATGCCTTAGAAGTACGATTTAACAAAGATGACGAAAAACTTACATTCCATCTTCTCTGGCCTCCCAATTCACTTCTTCATCCGTTACGTATCGGTAGAGTTCATTCATATTGTTTCTAGTAGTGGTAAAATTTGCATAATGGCAGATGGGCACATTCTCAATCATAAACATCTCGTTTATTATCAAAGGAGTGAATTGCACAAACCTGTCTTGCACATAAACAATTCCATGGTTGATTCCATGAAGATTTGCATAAAAATCTTTCACCATAAGTGCGACTACGGTGGCAATAGTGTAACAAAACACTTCCCAATGTCTTTGCGCAATGATCTCTTCAACTCAACTCTTCGATGTGTTGAATCCTCGATTCAAAAATCCCCTTTCTTTGATTAGCATCTTCTTCACTAAAACATGATCATGCAACTTTTGCGCATCAAAACTGACGAACTTTCTCCGATTTGAAATTCCAAATCTCAAAGTATTTTTGGAGTGGGACGCCATTGAATTTAAAATCTAGTGGCTTTTCCCTCATTTTCCCTCTCAAAATAAACTTAAGAATCAGATTTTAGAAGTTATAAGGAGAAGAGACTGCAAAAAATTGCCTTTTGAAATTTCTTAAGTCCATTTCATCACCGCGGTGCATCATGCCTAGCTCTTTAGAATTTTGCGCATCATGCGTTAATCTGGCACATCACGCACCAGTTCCAAAAATAACACTATTTCAATTTTGATCCAATAAATTCTTAATTTTTCCATAAAATTTGGTAAATAAAGACGTTTCTAAGTATTTTCTCAAATACACGGACTATATATAGACATAATTATAAATATACATAAAATATTTTGAAGAAAAACTCAAAAGCAAACTAAACAACAATACAAATGGCTTGGGTGACCCAACATTATAGTTTCTTTGAAAGCTAGTCTTTAACCAACCCAATATGGTTTCAATCTGCACCCATTCACATTAAATGTCCTTCCAGTCTTGGGATCTTCAATGTTAATTGCTCCATAGGGATAAAATTTTATAACTTTGAATGGCTATTTCCACTTAGGCTTCAATTTCTCAAGAAATAATTTCAATCTTGTATTATATAATAAAACTTTTTGTCAATGTTCAAATTCCCTTTTTGTTATCTTTTGATCATGCCATTCTTCATATTTTCCTTATAAATCCTCGCATTATCATAAGATTCATTTCTAATTTCTTCAATCTCATTCAATTGAAATAATTTTTTCTCAACAGCTTCTTTCAAATTAAATGTGAATTCATTTTTAACTCAATAAGCTTTATGCTCCAATTCTACTGACAAGTGACAAGTCTTCCCAAAAATTAATCTTTAAGGGGTCATTCCTATATGTTTTATAAGCTATCCTGTATGCCCATAATGTCGTACCTAATCTAGCAGACCAATTCATTTTACTAGGATTAACACACTTTTCCAAAATTCTCTTAATTTCACGATTAGATACTTCTACTAAAACACTAGTCTGGGGATGATAAGCAGTTGCAATTTTATACATTATATTATATTTTTCTACCAATTTTGCAATTGTTGCATTTCTAAAATGAGATCCTCCATTAATAATGATTACTCTCGGCATTCCATATCTTATAAAAATATTTTTAGCTCAAAATTTTGAAGCACTTCGAGCATCACATCGAGGTAAAGTGATTGCTTCAATCCATTTTAAAACATAATCTACTACAATAAATATATAAATATTTCTAAATGAAGGAATAAATGGTCCCATAAAATCCAATCCCCATGCATCAAAAATTTTAATTTCAAAATTAAAATTTAGAGGCATATCATTTCTTCTTGAAATATTACCTACTCTCTGAGACTGATCGCATGTTTTTATGTATATATTAACATCTCTAAATAGAGCAGACCAATAAAATCCAGATTATAAAATTTTATGAACAGTTCTTTCATTCCCAAAATGACCTCCAAATTCAGAATCAGGACTCTTCTGGATAATTTTCTGAATTACTCTATAAGGCACATATTGTCTCGTTACTAAATCCTTGCATTAATTACAAATAAGGTTCATCCTAAAAATATGATTTTGCATCATAAATGAATTTATTTTCCTGTTGTTTTGTCAGCCCATAAGGTAAAATACCACTAACAATATAATTTACATTATCTGCATACCAAGGTATTTCCTATCTTTTTACAGCATAAAGTTGTTCATCAAGAAAGGTTTCATTAATTCCATTTTTCATATCAAGTATTTCTTCCTGTGCTAGCCCAGATAGATGATTAAAAATTTGATTATCCGTCCCTTTCCTATCAACTATCACAAAATCAAACTCTTGCATCAGAAGTACCCATCTAATTAATCTTGGTTTCACATCCTTCTTGTGCATTAAATATTTAATGGTCGAATGGTCAGTATGCACTATACATTTAGCTCCAATCAGATATGATCTAAACTTATCAAAACCATGTACAATAGCTTATAACTCTCTTTCAGTGAGGGCATAGTTAATATGAGCATCATTTAGAGTCTTACTAGCATAGTACATAACTTTAAAAATTTTATCATATTTCTGCCCTAAAATAGCTCTAATTGCATAATCACTAGCATCACACATTAATTCAAAATGTTTCTCCCAATCAGGCGAAACAATTATAAGAGCAGTGATTATTTTTTCTTTAAAGTTCCAAAGGCTTTAAGACAATCTTGGTTGAAGTCAAATTTTGTATCCTTTTCTATAAGTTGGCATAAAGGTTTAGTAATTTTTGAAAAATCTTTGATATATCGTCTGTAAAATTCGGCATGTCCTAAATAGCTCCTAACTCCTCTTACTGTAGTAGGTAGAGGTAGGTTTGATATAATGTAAATTTTTGCAGGATCTACTTCCATGTCATTTTCTGAAATTTTATGCCCACGCACAATTCCTTCTGAAACCATAAATTGACATTTCTCCAAATTTAATACGAGATTAGTCTTTTCAAATCGTTCCAAAACTTTCTCTAAATGATTTAAACATATTTCAATTGAAGTTCCAAAGACAGAAAAATTATTCATAAAGACTTCAATCCCTTTTTCAATTAAATCACTGAAAATTGACATCATATATCTTTGAAATATTGCAGGTGCATGTTGACCTCATTTTTGGTTGAGGTATAGTTTTTCCTCTTTAGCAGCCTAAAGTCTAGCCATAGGGCTTTTCCTGTTGACTATTCCTAGAAAACTAGAGATTGAACCCTCACCATTAGAAATTCCAAAACTCTTCTCTACTCAGCTTGAAGTTCCACATGTTGCTCTCAACCTCTAAATACTTAGTAGGTGGGGTCACTGTGGGGGAAACTCAAAATGAGTCACCCTTAGGATTGCTGGACCTTAGGGTTGACCTTGAATGTTGGTCTANACAACTACAAAATACTCCACTCCGCAGGACACAACGCAGAAATGCAAGCCGAAAGAAATAGAGAGCCTTTCTACGACAGGAGTGCAAGCACCGAAGAAACGTAAGCGGTTTTCTTACCGCCATTCCTGAGGGACATATCTACAATCCAGAGCTGAGAGAAACTTCTGCCAGCCTGCCTACTACAGATGAAGAATTAGGATTTCTGACAGGATTAGATGTACACCCGGTGCCAGAAATCTTGTGCAGAGGTTGCCCAACATGCTACATCAAGATACCAGCTAGGACACCAGTCAAGGGCACATTTGTAGAATGCCCGGACTGCAACGTTTTACATCTACAACATTTCACTACCTTAGAAGAATAGACTGCAAGCACCAACGAGTCTCAGACTCCAGAGTCCGTGGAAAATGAGATGTATGTCCCACTGAGGACGGATCAACGCGCACCGCGGAGCCCAGGATCATACATCCCGCTTGAGGCTGAATCTCATATTTCGGATCGGCCAGCACCAGTTTGGATTCCTGCCGAGGCCTGGAGGAAGGAACGTCCTAGACAGCTGCCAGCTCCCGATATGGTGGAATATTACAAAATAAGCAAGTTAAATAAAGAGAATTTTAGTTCTACGAAGAGGTTCAAGGAAAGTTTATCAACATATTGGAAGGCCTGGAGCTATATACCAGGGTTTTTTCTGAAACTGATGAAAGAAGCATCCTGGATTGCATCTTCGATTTGAAAGATAGAGGTCGAGCGGACCTTCTCATGGAAAGAACATATTATGAGCCAAAGAAATGGATGCGAGGAAAGGGAAGAATCACCATCCAGTGCGGGTGTTGCTACAATTTTATAAACGACAGACAGGGGAATCCGCCTGGGATCCTCAGATACAACCAAATAGATCCATTACCCCCGATGATAAAGTGGATGATAAAGATAATGGTCAAGTGGAATATCCCCGCCACTTGCATTCCTAACAGTTGCATCATCAACATTTACAAAGAAGGTGACTGCATTCCTCCGCACATTGACCATCATGACTTTGTGAGGCCTTTTTGCACGGTCTCATTCATGAGTAAGAGCAATATTCTGCCTGGAAAAGAAATCGATGTAATCGGCCCTGGTGAATTCAGAGGAGTTGTGGAAATTCCTCTCCTAGTTGGTTCAGTACTTGTTCTCAAGGGCAACGGTGCAGACGTGGCCAAGCACTGCATACCAGGAGTACGACACCGTAGGGTGTCCGTGACCTTCTGCAGAATGGATGACAATAAGATACCATATGGATTCCAGCAAGACCCGGAATTGGAGGAACTGTTTCCTTAAGAGCTATGAAAAGGTTATACCTTTGAACACTTGCAAAGGGGACTCTTATCCTGGAGCATGACTCAGAAGGTCTGCTCGATTGAGAGCTCGATATACCAAGCACAGAGGACTCACTTGCTTTCTTTTAACAAGCATGACATGTATCTGATGTAATCAGTCTATGATGTACTCATATCTTGAGAAGACTCTCAATGCATTTCAGCATGTATTACATGATGTACTCTCTTTGAGGCATTAGCCTATATTTGATCTGTAGTATCTTTATTGAAGCAGATTAATGAAAATT
>JXCR01144047.1:59596-89135 GCA_002079205.1 Phalaenopsis hybrid cultivar | reverse complement strand
TTTTTAAGCTTTGAAATTCAATATCTTTATTTAGAAAATTAGGAAAAATATTATAATTGTTCCTAAGTGATTAGGAAACAATTTAGAACATTTTCATGAATTTTATTATTTTTATGATTTTTTATGAATTTTTCATTATTAAAATATTTAAAATAGGCCAAAAATTAAGTTTTTTAGTTTAAATACTTTTTTTATGAATTTTTAAATATTTAAAATAGGCTAAAAATCATGTTTTTATTCTAAATATTAGTTATGAATTTTTAATTATTAAATATTTAGAATAGGCTAAAAATCAAGTTTTTATTTTAAATATCATTTTTTTAAAAAAATATCCCTGATCACAGAGAACTCAAAAAACTAAGTTTCATAATTTTTTGAGTTATATTTTAATTTTTAAAAATCATTTAAGTGTTAAGAGTGGTATTTATCCTTAAAAATCAATTTAAGTTGTCAAATGAAGTCAAAATATTTTGAAATTTTTATGATGAGTTCTCTGGATCATACATCACAGTAGAGAACCAAAATCAAGTCATTTAAATGTTTAAATTTTCCAAAATTAATTATCTTAGTGATTTAGTATTTGAAAAATTTAAGGATGTTTTAAATGAATTGACCAATGAAATTATTTCCAAAGGTTTCTCTGGTTATGGTGAACCTTCCAAATTTTCTTAGGATTTAATAACCAATATGCTAATTTCCATGATTATTTTAAGTAAATAATGTGAAATAACTTGAAAAATATGGATCTCTGTATAGGAACCTCATCTGACTTTGAAATAATCAGAGAATGTTCCTCCTTATAGAGGCGACAATATGTCAAAATTTCAATCCAAGGTGATGTGTCAATATGCATGTAGAATCAAATGATTCTAAATAGTGTTTAATAAATTAAAAATATTTTATGTATCAAATGGACTTAAAATTATCCACATTATTCTCCTCTGTTCACTGAGCAAGAGGGTATTTTTATTTTATTTTTTGGATTTTTCTACACAAAGTTATGTATTTTTGAAGTTTTGGGGATTAAATAAATAAAAAAAGCCCCTATTTTCCTTCTTATCCATGTCAACCTCATACGGGTCGAACTGGCAACGTGGCGTTGCGTGATTGGTGCGGCCAGCCAGCTCATTCCCGCCCATCTCGGACCGCGGTCTGTCCGACGCGATCAGGGTCATCCGATCAATACACGCTCGATCTAACGGTCACGGGTCATCGTCCCAAATGAGCTGGACCCGAAAACCGTCCATTTTAAAACGCTAATATCTCACTCGATTCTCAACGAAATTGAGTGAATTGTTTTTTAAAATGCTCGTATTGACTAGTAGAACACATCCATATGGTTAATGATGCCTTAAATTAACTGTATACTCATGAATAATTAAAAGAAGCTCGGTTTAAGGTTAACTTTGAATACCTTGGTCCAAGAGGGGTAGCCTCGATTGGATGCTTGTAGAAGCTTTATGTGGATGCCAGAAGCCTAGGGATGGAGCCTCTGGTTGTGGTGAAATGCCTAGACCCAAATTCGATCAAGGTCGATTTGGGGGTTTGGTCAAAGTCCACCTTAGGGTGGTCGGCTGATGGGGCTTTTGTGGGGGATCTTCTTCTCTTGATGTTGGGATGGTGTGGGTGCAATTAATTTTAATTTGGTGGAGGTTTGGAGGATGTCTTGTTTCGGCCTTGAAATTGAGCTCCAAAATTGACTCAAGCAATGGATTTGAGTGGCTAAGGAAGGTTTGGTTAAGCCCAAGAGGTCTCCAGGAAGCTCTTGAAGAGGTTTTACAGAGTCTCCCCAAAGAATTTTAAGCTCTCCCACTTTTGCCATGGAGGGGGATTTTAAATAAAATGGCCTAGGCTGGCTGCCAGGGCCAATTGAGGGGTGCATTTGGTTGCTTATGTGGAGGGTAGAGAAGCTCTAATGAGCAGCTGGGCTGATTTGGCCTTTGGGTTTGAAATGGGTGAAAATCCCTTGTCTTGGCCATGTTTTTAGCCATTTTCCAGCCACCAAGGTGANAAAAGTCATATGGCTAGACCCTAGGCTACTAAATGAGACAAACTAAACCTCAACCAAAAATGAGGTCAACAAATGATGTAGAAATTTCCAACAAAAGAAGCTTACAAATAAGAAAAAATACAGAAATTTTTGACAATATAAGGCTCTGTAATTCTATGTAAGACGGTAGAAAGAGATATTGTAGAGCTGCACAGAATTTCTTATAGAGGGTAAAAACCCTAGCATTTCAACAGTCGAAGAAATGGATACCAGCTAGCCTGGCTCTCCTCCGCTTCAGCTGTGGGTCTTGAGGTTCTCTCCTGGCTTTTGGTCGAGGAGCGACAGAGGAATGGGCGGAGGAGCGACGGCTGGAGAAGCGACGCAGAAGGGGCAAACGAGTGAGACAGTGAGGGCACGAGGTTGGGAAGAAGAAAGGAAAGAGGGTTTTTGGCGGGGCTCGGCGGGAAGAAAAAAGGGCTCGAGGAAGAAGATCTCACGGAGCAAGGAGCGAAAAACGAGGGTTTTTGGGGGGCAAAAGGATACTTTTCGCGAGCTAAAAGCTCTGTCACGGGGTGAATATATCTTCCGGCTTTTCTTCCGCTTTAACTTTGCTGTGTCGCAACGCTGCGAGCCAAACACCTATTTTTCGCAATTCGGGACTGCGAAGCCGCAAAAAAACGGCCCCAAACGGACCCTTAATAAGATAAAAAAGGTCGACTTATAGCACCATCTGATACACCAAAAGTTTTAAATGTAGCACACGATTCTAAAAAATTGGTAAGATGTAATTTTGGATCTTCAGTTGATGCTCCCCTAAACTAATTATTTGATACCATTTAAATAATAACAGGTTTAAGTTCAAATGAATTAACCACTACAACAGGTTTTTTATTACTACAATGAAGTTCATCCACGTTAGGGTTTGCATAATCTCTTAGAGATCAAAACTCTTGATTAATTTTAGCATTTTGATTATTTTGATTTGTCATTTCTTGAATTTTTTTTATTTTTTCTCAAAAATTTTAAGGTTTTAAATTTTTTGAATTGTTCTTTCTAATTCAGAATCATAAGGCATTAGTCTTGTAGAACCTGAACTACACAAACAAAAACTTTATATAAAAACAACACTTCAATTCTCTATAATAAATCTAAAAGTTTAAATAAGACTTTATAAAAACAAAAATTTGCTTTCTAAAAATTTCATAAAAATTTTTGTTTATTTCTTCCTAGCAACGGCACCAAAAATTTGATCCCGACTTTTTATATGTTAATGCAATGTATGTGATTATTTTCTTAAATTTCCTTAATTAAATTCTTATTCTGTAATGACGTAAAAAACTTGATCACCAGTAACAGTTAGGCAAAAAATTGACTTCAAAGCAAATAAGAATACAATTATTATATTTAAATATGAGATACTACGCAAGTATACGTATAATTATCAAAGCAATATAGAACATGTTGATTAAGCCACGAATATCAAACCCAAAGAGGGAACTGCAATATGCAACTACAAATCAGAAGAAATTAGATAAAAAATTCTACTTAGCAAAATATTTTTACTTAAACATTAGATTTTATAATAGGAATGAAAGTTTGATTCTTTTTGTAACTTTAGATAATTGAAAATAAAGTAAACAACTAATTAAACTTAACTAGATACTTTTAAAATGAAGGCAATATAAATAAAATATATTTTTCCTTATCATGAATCAGTAATAAGTATAAGAATTCTATTATGGAAGTATTCANAAAGTCCTATGGCTAGACCCTAGGCTACTAAAGAGGAGAAACTAAACCTCAACCAAAATTGAGGTCAACAATTCCTTAGAGTAATTCAATTACTAGGGCGAAATATTTTGAAGGAATTTAACTTAGAAGTTCTTAGGGTGACAGACAGAAACATTTACTGAGTTAAACTAAACTTAGTTACACGCTCAGAAAAGGGTAACCTAGATTCATGCTCCTATTGTCACTATCCACATTAGATTTTTAGTGTCCTATCCTACATATCCACATATGCACTCACAAGAGAATGATACCTTTTATATCTTAATATCCACCAACCCAATTAGAATAGTTACAATTGTTAGAATTAGCCTTTTTAACTTAGCACATCAATTTATGAGTAGTTGTTAGAAAGACCACTTTAAATTACATTCCAAATGAAGACCCTTACCGTAGTAGACTAGAACTCATACGAGTAGACCTATTAGCACCCTCCCTGTGGAATCGATATCTAGACACAATTAGAGACATGTATTACTGAAACGATATGTATACTTGCATGTAAAACCCCACTATGAAACAATATTTAACTTTAAAGACTTAATCAATCTACCAATGAGTGGGTCAAGTTTCTGGTGAGAATACCAAGACTTATATCAATGTGACATAGTCACGCCATGGGTAGATCACTTATCATTTTGGTTAAAGAACTAAATCTTTGTATACATGGCTAATGCTTCTCCTAGTTCTGGCATTGGATTACAACTTTATGTATGGATGGAGGAGGCATCAGAAGAATCATCCTTGGAATCATTCTTGCTTCATTGAATCTAAGCTTCAAGTATGTTTCTAAACTTCATAAATAGCTTATTAATTAATCACAAGTCTCTTGATGTGGGTTAAAGAGAGAGAGTTTGACACTCGACAAAATTTTATTGTAAGTACATGCACAAAAACTATGCAAATGTTGAACATTTGCCTCGTAGAACCTCTAAACCAAATATTCTAAGGTAACATAAAATCCAACATTTATGTATCTTAAAAGTCTAAAATCTTAAGTTAAAAAAAATTCTAACATTGGCTTGACATAAGATAAGGTTTTTGGAGTTTTGGTTTAGGCAACAAAGGGCTTGACTGAGAAGGTACATAATGCATTATATATATTTTCATAGTTTTGTTTCTCATGTTGCAAATGTTGCAAATGCATTATACATATTTTCATGGTACATAATAACAAAGTGATGAAGAATGAATTATGTTTCTCCTTTCTTGAAAAACTAAATAGGCGAAAGTTGAAGCTTAACATTTATGAGGCTTGTGGAAGAGTCCTTACACTTGCAAGGCATTAAAGTGGAAAATTAACAATTCAAATGTAGGATAAAAAAAATCATGTGATATATCTCGAATGAGAGGAACGAGGAAAGGGCACAATGGGGCTATCCACACATACAACTTTTATCAACTGAAAGATTAGAAGAGAAGTAGAATATCAACAAATATTTTTCAATATTTCATCATAGTTCATCAAATACATGTGAAGTTCCATACTAGAGCTTCAAAAAAAATATCATAACTAAGCACAAAGTTAGAAAATATAACCCAAATACTTGAAATTTCATAAATGCTGGGAGATAAAAAAGCCTGAAAAATAGGTTCATCTTTTGCACAATTTCTTTATGGGTGGTCAATTGTTAATTGAACTTGGAAATGATTCCAACTAAGCCAGATGATTTAACTTAATGGCCAACAATAATTGTACTTCATTATATACTTTAAATACCATAGTTTCAAGAAACTTCAAATTTTGCAAAAGAATGACATGCACATTTCAATTTTTTATTAAACACTTGTAATATTTATGGCATGTGATCAGCTAAAAATATTTGAATTGTATGACTAATCTAAGAAAAATAATAGTTTTTATTTATTTAAAACAAAGAGAGCCAATAAACAAATCTCATATTCTCATATAATTTTGATTTAAAAAAATTTTAAAACAATTACATTTGCTTAAAATTTATGCCATAAAAATTTATACTTCACTCATATTTAAAATAAATTCAAAAATTTTTAAAACTCATCCTCATAAAACTTTTTTTATCCATATATCACAACAAAAATTATGGGGAATTTACTACTTGCCACTGAATTCTTGTGTTTACATATTGTACACCCAAAATATAATAGCACAAATTTCAAAGAAATAACATAGCCCCCAAATGACATGTGTAGTCAAAGATGGCACATCAAAAGTCAAGATTCATATCAATATGAACCCATGAAATCAGATGTCTAACCAAGGCTACCTCAAGAAAGTGTATAAAACCTACCGAACAATCCTTTTGAGCAAGGACCAAGGAACATCCTTTAAGTGAGGAGAAGCATCAAGTCCTTTGAGACAATACCTTTTATTTTGGTAAACATGAGCTGATGTTCACTACTAGTGAAATAGCTCTAATGGTTGGGATGTCAAATAGTGGAACTCAAGTAACACGGAATAGGTATCCTCTTTCTAGATTCACAACTACATATTATAAAAGAATTAAAAGCCCTTAGCTTAATATGAATAGTACTAAATTTATTAAAATATTTATTAAATTCTTGCTTATAAACTTATTTTTCTTATACATTTACAACAAAGTACTTAGGGATCTTCTTTTCTTATGTGAGAAATGTACATGAGTTTATTAATATAACTAACCAGAGACTATCTGAAGATTTCTAGTAGATTATTTTGACATTTGAACTAAGAATTCAAAGTTGCAAAAATGTTTCAGCTACTTGAGTTGATTTGTCACATTTTTTATGGCAAAGAATTTTTAGGATATCATATTTTTGACATATGTTTGACTATGTACTGTTTAATGTCTTTATGCATTTAATGTAGGTATGGTTTTTCTAGAAGATAAATTTTGTATTCCCTATGATGCAACATTCAAGCCTTTATATCATGTGATGGTCAAACTCAGTGGCATTGAGAAATTAAATCTATGGTGGTACTTTTTTTGGAGTTGTCAGATGATCAAGTTTAAACTCATGTTGTAAAGTATATCACTTTCATCATTGTAACTATGTATATAGTTTCAATATTATTTTTTAATTTTTATACATATCTTTTATTATTTTAAAAACATAACTACAAAAGAGTAGTCATATTATATAAAATTTCCAATATTAATTATTCTCTAAGAGTAACTTCCAATATTCAAAAACAAAATATGCATGATATGTATATGAGTTTCTTTAGGAGTTACTAAAATTTAGATTTAGAAATATAGTAGTCCAACTTTGAAAAAATAATTAGTTAATGAAACCAACTTAAATTTTGAAAATTTTTAATGTTAAGAACTATGAAAATATGAGTTCCTATCTAATTTAGAAATTTTGTAAGTTCTCTAAATTTAGATTTTAATTCTTTTATTTTCTCTACTAAAAAATTTTAATTAAAAACAATTTTACTTATTATATTATATTTATAAGCTTAAGATTGTATCAAGTCTTATAATTTAAAAAGATCAAATGTAGAACCAATTTTTGATTAGGCACTAATCCTCAAGCTTCTCCTCCCTTACATTTCCTTTCTTTATCTTTTCTTTTCTTTTTCTTTTCTTTTTCTTTTTCTTTTTCTTTTTCAGGCAAGGATTACTATATGTGGA
The DNA here is from genome assembly GCA_002079205.1 of Phalaenopsis hybrid cultivar. Taxonomy (NCBI): domain Eukaryota; kingdom Viridiplantae; phylum Streptophyta; class Magnoliopsida; order Asparagales; family Orchidaceae; genus Phalaenopsis; species Phalaenopsis hybrid cultivar. The sequence goes on along the minus strand of JXCR01144047.1, from coordinate 81,761 downwards.
TATGTCTTTAATGATTTTGAATTCCACTTCTCCTTTCCTAAAGTAAAGTCTTGATAAAAAACNTAATTTAAAGTTTGAATAGTCTTGAAGACAGGTTAGGTAGGGAAGATACTAGCTCTCACTCTAGAGTTCCATTTTCTCCCTCCACCTCGGGGCTAACATCTCATATCTAAACCTAAAACTTTAAATCAAATTGGGTGCTTTACTCTGTCACTCTAAATTCCTCTAATTGTATACCTATTAAAGTTTATTTCCTTATTTATTTGCACTCAATCATATGAAGTACAATTTCATCCATACAGTTTCATGTGATTCTTACCATTTTTTTATTGCGACAATACCATCTCAGATCTTACAAGTTCTCACAACAAGTATTAACATCTTAATTGGCCAAATCAAGAAGTAAATGAAGTACAAGGTTTAAAATCATCACAACTTCTTCCTACATTAAAGATTAATATTTCACACAACTTCTACCCAATACTTAATCACTTATCATTTTCAAGAAAAAGATAAAGAAAAATACTCAGAATTCACGGAGAAAACACAACTACACTTAAGTTTGAAAGTGAAATCATGCAAACAAACAAGAAATCTAAATTAAAACCAAATATAGTCAGAATGATAAAAACGTATCTCAAATCTCCACCAAAGTCCTAAAGTTCCTTTAAATATCTTCCTTCGCTTACAATACAAACTACAGCTTAAAATAAAAAAGAAAAGTGGTCAGCAGTGGCGGCGTATGGGTATGATGGATGATGGTTCTTGATGGATTGATGGGGGTCTCCTTCTTCAAGCCAAGTCTTCTTTTATAATTTTCCAAAATGTGTCTTGGTGTCTCTCGAAAATGTGTCCACATTCATTGAATCTTCTAGAAGTTGCCTCCTTTTAAAAGTCAATTGAATGATTTTTTGTGTTCATTAACTATTTCCCACATTTTTACCATGGGTTGCTTCAAACACCTCTTCAAAAATTCATCCAAATTCATTGAATCAACAAGTAACTAATTCTGGCGCTTAAGCGCGGGCTACTAGGCACTTAGGCACATCTCTCTCTATTTCACTGGTGCGTAAGCGTCAGCCCTGGTCCCTTAGGCGCCTCAGTTCAATTTCACACCTTCTTCATTTTTGCTCCAAATTTGATCATTTTTCACTCATTTCATCATTTTTCATCCATTTGATTGTACAAAAAAGCAAAACACACAAATATCTTTCATTAAAGCGCAATATCTTAAAAATAGGTATAAAAATGTGTACATAAAGACTATATATTTTAGGTGTATCAGATAGTCTTTAATAATTTTGAACTTTATTATCCTCTTTTTGAAGTTAAAAACTTCTTACCTTCCTTCACTTAATAAATTCATATTAACTTTGAAGATTTTTCATAAAGTCTCATTCTTTTCTCATTATATGAAACTCTAAAATTCTTAATACTTCAAAAATACATTTTTTTTTACTTTAAATAGAAAAAGCATAGTATTATTTTTTCATACTAAATATCTTAACTTTAGAGTTTACATTCATTATTAAAGTTTTTTACTTAAATTTACTATAATATTTAAAAACAAAAATATATTTATCTAAAGTTAGCCTCTAATGCCAGAGATCTTGTTAAATTATTTTTTAAAAAAAAATATAGCTAATTGAGGACAATTAAAGTTTAGTTTTCTTCTTTTAAGGAAAATTTTCTTTCCCCCAAACTTATATTTTTAATAAGTAAAGAAATTCGTACAAAAAAATGTAGGTGGAAAGAAGATAGTAAATGCATAAAATTAAACTCACTTATAGAGGGCTCTGAACATGAAACTTGACTCTGAGGCATAGCAGATACTAAGAAAAGATGAGTTTAAAACATAACCAGTAAATTAAAGAAACAAATAATACTGAAATAAAAACCAAAAAAATTTATTTACCCACAAACAAGTTCAATATTACAACTGACAATACACATCAAATCATAGTCCAACTCACAACAATAACTGTAAAACAAAATAAACTACAAACTAAGGAAAACAAATAACTATCAAAAAATCTAATCAGTAGTCATCTTCCTCTTCCTCTTCTTCTTCTTCTTCTTCATCTTCAAAGTTATCTTGTAGAAAAGGCATAAAATTGGGGCATGTTGGAAATTCTACAGTATGGTCACCCCTTAAATATCTAACAATGGCCTCTTGATATGCAATATCATGCTCCACTCTTCTCTGCATATATTTTTCATTATGCAAATTTCTTAATTCCAAACTACCAATCCTATTCTGAATTGTAACAATATATGCTTATTCAATCATTAACTACTCCATAATATTCTCAAGTGAATAAGTACTAGAAGTGGATGGTCCTGCAACTGATGTAGAAGGTCTATCACTACCTCCACTTATAATCCTTAATCCAACAAATGATTCAAATTTGTGAACAGTAGGTTTCCCAATTATTTAAAGTGGTTGTAGCAATTCTTCATCTTTATCAAACTCTACTCTTGATTGTTCACATAAAGTCAAAATCAGGGCAGGATAGCCTAAACCATCAGTGGTTCCACTCTTAGCAATACTATGAGCATTATAATGAATGAGAGCACCAATATCAATAGTTTTCATTTGTTGTATGCAAAACTTTACTATTCTCTCTTTAGTTACTTCATTAAGGTGATTCAATGAAGCCATTTTATAGAAATAAAATAGTGAAATGCTTTAGATTGTGCATTTAATAAGGAAGTGAAAAATTTTACCTTGTGATTATTCTTGACTTTCCATACTCCTCTTCCATCAGTAAGGTTGGCAATAACTTCATCAAGTGATGAATTAGAACAACAAATACAGAATACTCATAATGAAACTCATTCTGTAACTGGTATAATGCATTAATCCTTTTTCAAGAAAATTCAACACTCTTATCTCTAACATATATGTGCTCATCTGAAGTTTCTCAGAGGTTTGCATAAAATTCATGAATGAAAGGAACAATTGCTAATGTGGTGAAGTAGCACAAAATCTCCCAGTTCCAAGCTATAATCAATCTTTCAATAGAACCTCCAGGATTTGAAAATGCATGCTACCGAATCAGTTTCTTTGTAAGAAAATGAGTATTATGATTATATTGAGCTTTCAAGTTTACAAATCGTCTTGAATCAAAACATCCCCAAGTCTTTCCTCTCTTCAAGCTTGGAGCTATAGTAATTTCTAAAAAAGTTACATAAAATCCAAATAAATGCACAATTTCACAAATCAAACTCCAAAAATTGAAATACTTGGCAAGCAACTTCTCACTATGAATTCTCTTTAAATTTCTGTAAAAACTATCAAATTTTTTTTATTTCCATAATGTAGGAAAAAGCCATGGTGAAAATAAAAAATTTCTAAATTAAAGTGAAGCTCTTACAAAGGGAAAGTGAAATTCAAGACTTTAAAGTCTTCAAATCTACAGAAATCCAAGAAATAACAAGTCTTAAGTTGAGTTTCGAACTTAATCTTGAGGTAGGAGATGACTCAGTAGTAAAAATGGGGCTTTAATTTTGATTTTCACAGTTTTAAGGTGATCTGGGCATTTTCAGTAAACTGGCGTCTCTGGCACGAAGACCAAAAAATTTTAAATTTCAATTTTTGTAAAGTTTGTTGTATACAAAACTACACCAACCTCTAATTAGCCTATATTAATATTAATATTCATAATTAAATAATCCTCTAACAATATATTTTCATAAACAACACAAAGCTTACATTTATATAAAAAAATCCAAATGTTTACAAACAAACATTATTCAAATCACAACATCACATTCAACGTCGAAATCACATCATAACAACCTAATGTTGAAGACTAAATATCAAACATTTAATATGAGACGCATATAAAGTTCAACAAAAAAAAAAGGAAAACTAACAAAAATAAAACACATATATGCTCTCATATTTAAGTATTCAGTACTTTAGAGGGACTACACATCTTCATCACTTTCATCATCTTGAATATCTCCCATGGATTGGTGGTGCACAAACAAGTTGTAAAAAGGACACTGAGGAAACTTATCAGTTGAATCTTCTTTGATCCACATAGTCTTCCTATACATATGCACTGTAACCTCTTCCAAAAGTCCAATATGATCAAATTGTTTTTTAATTCGCTAATCTAAGTGGTCAAACTAGTCTGAAATGTTGTTAATGGCATTCTAAATACTCCTCATCTATCCCTCCAACCTTTTAATCTTCTTCAAAATAACAAGCAAACCACCAAGAAATTGAGGTTGCAAGGATGATGAACTCTGAGATAACTACTCCATAGGAATATTCATATCATTCACTTCTCCATTTTCTATGCATTCACTACATATATTTAGGTCTATAAGCTTCCCATGGAGAAGCACATTTTCTCAATTTTCATGCTGAACTTGCGCTTGACTTCATAGCAGAAATATCATAGATGGATGTCCAATCCCATGAGTTGATCCATTCAAAATCAATCCAAGAATGGATTTAACAATTAATGCACCCACGTCAACAGGTCTTCCTCTTTGAAAATAATAATTGAGAATGACGCTTTCCTTTGTCACTTTACTAATTTTAGTAGTATGGAGTAATTTTGCTGAAATAAAGAAATGTCATTTCTTCGATGCAGGATTTAATAATGAAGAAGAGAACCTTACATTCCCATTGTCTTTTGTTTCCCAATTTACATCTTCATCGGTCAAAAATTGGAATACTTCATTCATTTCATCTCTTGTTTAGGCACAGTTGGCAAAGTGACAAATTGGAACAGATTCGATCAAGAACAATTAATTAATTTATGAAGGAGTAAATGGTACCCACCTGCCTCGAACATAGACGGCTCCTGGATTAATTCTGTGAAGATTTGCATAGAATTTTTTAACCACATGAATGACTACCGACACAGTTGTGTAAGACAATACTTCTCATCTCCTTTGCATGATGATATCTTCCACTATAGTTCTTGTTGTGTTGAATCCTCGATTCGCAGAGCCTCTTTCCTTGAACAATCTCTTCTTCATAAGAACTCTATTGTGTAACTTCTGCGCTTCAAAATTAATAAAATTTTTCTTATTGAAAATCCTATAATTTGAAGTCTCCTTGAAATGGAATCCATAGGAATGAATGCAATGAACTCTTTTTCCCTCCTTTTTAGACTTTAAAATCTTTAAATAACCATTTTTGAGAGTTATAAAGGGAGAATTTTGGCCAAAACCTTCCAAAAACCACCATTAGAAGCTTCCAAACTGCCATTACAACTGTGACATGATACACCTAAAAATATAGTCTTTATGTACACATTTTTATACATATTTTTGAGATATTGCGCTTTAATGAAAGTTATTTATGTGTTTTTCTTCCAAGTACAATCAAATGGATGAAAAATGGTGAAAGGACTGAAAAAGAATCAAATTTGGAGCAAAAATGAAGGAGTGAAATTGAACTGAGGCGTCTAAGCGCCCAGGACTGGCGCTTACGTGCCAGTTAAATAGAGAAAGCTGCATCTAAGTGTCGAGTACCCCACACTTAAGTGCTAGAAGTAGTTATTTTATGATTCATTAAATTTGGATGAATTTTTGAAGAGGTCTTTAAAGCAGCCCTTGGTGAAAAAGTGGGAAATAGTTAATGGACACAAAAATTCATTCAGTTGACTTTTGAAAGGAGGTAATTCTTAGAAGATTCATTGAATGTGGACACATTTTGAAGAGAGACCAAGGCACCTTTTGGTAAATTATAAAATAAGACTTGGTTTGAAGAGGAGACATCATCCATCATGGTTAACCCCCATTTCAGTCGCCCACACGCCGCTGGTGTTGCCACTTTTTTTATTTTAAGTTGTAGTTTGTATTGTAAGTAAAGGAAGGGATTCAAAGGAACTTCAAGACTTTGGTGGAGAGGATTTGAGATAAGTTTTTATTTTTGTGACTACATTTAGTTTTAATTTAGACTACCTGTTTGTTTGCTTGATTTCTACTTTCAAACTTAAGTGTGGTTGTGTTTTCTCCATGAATTTTGAGTAGGTTTCTTTATCTTTTTCTTTAAAATGATAAGTGATTAAGTATTGGATGTAGGTTGTGCGAAGTATTAGTCTTTAAGGTTTGAATAAGTAGTGATGATTTTAAACCTTGTACTTCATTTACTTTGTGATTTGGTCAATTAAGACGTTAATACCTATTGTAAGAACATGTAAGATCCGAGATGGTATTGTCTCAATCAACAAATAGTAAGAATCACATGAGGTTGTATGGATGAGAATGTAATTCATATGATTGAGTACGAATAAATAGGAAAATAAACTTTAAAGAGTGTAGAATTAGAGGACTTTAGAGTGACAAGCTAAAACCTCCAATTTAATTTATAGTTTTAGGTTTTGATACGAGATGTTAGCCCCCGGGTGGAGAGAGAAGAGAGAAATATAAAGTGAGAGCTAATATCTTCCTTACCTAACCCGTCTTGAAGACTATTTAAACTTTAAATTAGCCAATGTTCTTTATATCATCTCTAGTCAGGGTAAAGAATATTATTGCTTCTATTTGGAACAACACAATTTGAATACTTCCACAACAAAATTCTTATACTTGTTACTGAATCATGATATGGAAAATATATTTTATTTATGTTGCCTTCATCATACAAATATCTAGATAAATTTAGTTGATTATATACTTTATTTTCAATTATCAAAAATTACAAAATGGATCGAACTTTCATTCCTTTAATAACATCTAAAGTTTGAGTAAGAATACTTTGCTACGTAGAATTTGTTATCCAATTTTTTCTGATTTTAGATGCATATTATTTATTGTCCCTGTGGATTCGATATTTGGGGCTTAATTAAAAAGTTCTATAATACTTGATAACGATACGTATACTTACGTAGTATCCAACAATTAAATATAAAAATTGTATTTTTATTTGCTTCAAAGTCAAGATTTTACCTAAATGTTGCTAGTGATCAAGCTTTTGGTGCCGTTGCAAAGTAAGAATCATAAGGAAAAATTAAGAATATAATCGCATACATCAAATTGACATATAAAAGTCTGGATCATGACACCACTGATTGCAAATTATGGCACCTCTAGCGTCAGTTTTCTATGGATTGGTGCTTATGAAGCCATTTCTGGCACCAAAAGAAAATTCTACACCATTTCGCGTATGGTCTAAATAACTCTCAAATCTTTCATATAATTTGATATGTAAAGATATTTTAATGTATTTTCTTAATATGTAAGCCTTCCAAGTATACGAAATTCATAAAGAGAGCTTAAATATAGATATGTATAATATTATTTATATAAAATAAATAGATTCACATTAATAACAAAGATAACTATGGGTTGCCTCCCATAAAACACTTGGTTTAATGTTGTCAGCCAGACATTCCCAGTCTTTACTCTGGGTGACCCAACATTAAAATCTCTTTAAACTTTAGTCTTTGGCCATCAAAATATGGTTTCAGTCTGTGCCCATTTACTTTAAAAATTAATATATATGGGGACATTCCTATAGGTGTTTTATAAGCTATCCTATAAGCCCAAAATGCGATATCTAATCTAGTAGACTAATCAATTTTTTTTCTAAAATTCTTTTAATTTCACGATTAGATACTTCTACTAGACCACTAGTCTGGGGTTGATAAGTAGTGGAGATCTATGTACAATATCATACTTTTAAACCAATTATTTAATTCTCTTATTCCTAAAATGTGATCTTCTATAAAAAATGATTACTCTAGGCATTACATATCTTGTAAAAATATTTTTGATTAAAAATTTTGAAACACTCTAAGCATCACATCGAGATAAAGTTTTCTNTTTGAGAACAAATAAAATTTCAGTTTTGAAAATATTTTTCATCCCCCCCCCCCCAAAACTTAATTTTTTAACAGATTAAACAATTTAACATTAGATATATATAAGCAAGAATAAAATTTTAAAAATAACATGCTAACAGGAATTTTAAACCCTAATTATAGAAGTATAAAACTAAAGATAGGAGTAAAATTATTTTTTTTATCAAATTTTCTATATTTTTTTTTTAGTTTAACATGTAGAGATTAAATAGACTTCTAAACAGTGGCTATAAACATAAACGCAAACATACACACTACTGACATCACAATCTTAACATAAAGACAAACTTACAAACATGATAAAAAGAAAAATAAAAGGCACCAGTTTCTAAATTTCAAGTTTAAGATCTAAGCTAGCAAGATTTCTACTTTATAACAGATATGAAATTATGTTAAGTTCTAAACTAACTAAATCACAGTACTAAACACAAAACAACAATTACTACCCTAAAATTTTAAAAACGAAATACTATCTAACACAACAATCACCACAACAATAGAACATAAAAATTCAAAGCACAACATAAAACATAGTCTAAAACAACACACGGATGCAATGTAGCAGGCACAAACCACATAGTTCATATCATATTACAATCATAAAATGAATCCCTCAGCTCTACTCTTCATCCTCAAAATCACCACTGTACCATTTTTCTGCAGGCTCATAATCAGGATATCGATGATATGGAGGAATATGAACTCCTGGGTCACCTCTCATCAGGCTCTCCAAAGATGAGTGGAATTTCTCTTCATAATCACTTTTCCTTCTATTATAACTATTACTATGATCTGCCAAATGCTCTAAATTTTGGACCTTATTAGCGGTAAAATTGATATTTTCCATCATCTTTTGCAATAACTCATCCCGAGTCTTAGTAGAATCACCTCCAGATGTAGAAGCTCGTGAAGTAGATATGAAGATGCAGTAGAGGTAGATGCAACAGATGTCTCTGATTCATAACTCATGGAAAATCCTCCTCTCCAGCCAAAAATTGAATGCTCTGAATAAGTCTTCACATTCACTTTCGTGATGGGCTTTAGAGGTAACAGAACTTCCTCCCAACTATCATAATTTACTACAGCCTGCTCGCATAAAGAAAATATCAGGGAAGCAAATCTCATACCTTCAGTAGTAGCAGCAACAACTAAACTGATGATAGTGTGATAGATCAAAGCCCCTATGTTGATGGGATTTCCCTCCTAAATACAATAATTCAACGTTGCTCTCTCTCTGGTCACTTCACTGAGATGATTGGTCGAAAACAGACGAGCAGAAATGAAATAGTGTCAGGCCTTTGAAGGTGCACATAACTTTAAAGTTGGAAAATTTACTCTCCTCTCATTGGTGATCTTCCAAATTCCTCTCCCAATAGTCAAATATGAAATAATCTCGTCTAACTCCGCTTTAATAGGACTATAATTATCATAAAAACATAAAGTCTGAGGTGGTAAATGGTAAAACAAGTTGATTACCTCTTGAGTAAAAGGTACCAACTTTCCTCTAACCATAACTCGATCGTCTTCAGCCTCTGGGAGATTTGCAAAAAACTCCATCACAACAGAAATCACTGCGATGACAAAGAAACAACAAAACTGTTCTCACTATTGGCGGAATATCATGTCTTCTACCTCTCCACCTGGACTCTTGAAACATCGCTCCTGAATCAATTTTTGTGACTATAGAGCATCATTATATAGATCCTGAGCTTTTGAACTGACAAATTTGCTCGAATCAAATGGGCTCTTTCCTCTGATCCTGTTCATTCTTGGTGCCATTCTACAAATTTGATAAATTCCAAAAATAACTTTAAAAATCAAGTCTAAATCACTAAACTAAACTTTTAAAAGCACTAACTAACCTTCCCAAGCAATTTCCATAGTTTCTTCACTTTTCACCATGAATAGTAAATTTTTGAAATCTTCCAAATGTGCTTAAAATATAAGGTGAAAATCTAAAATTTTTGCATAGAAGTAAAGCTCTTACCTCAAGGAACTTGGATCTAGAAAATCTCATTTGATTCCACAAAGAAATTTCCAAATTTCAGTTGCACTAATCCTCAAAATCGCGAATTAAAGTTGGGAAAGATGATAAGAGGCGTTAGAAATGGCATTTTTGGACCAAAAATTCACTTTTAACTATTTGTGAACCGATTTTCGTGAACCGGCGCTTAAGAGCGGGTAAGTGGCGCTTAGGCGCCTGCCTCTCGAGTTGGCTCATGCTTAAGCGCGAGATGTGGCACTTAGGCGCCAGTGAACAATTTTTGAAATTTTTAAATTTAAGTAAAATGCACTATTAGCCTAAGTAAACCACCCTTAAATTATCTTATAGCACTTAAATGACTATTTTTACTTCTTATAACTCCCTTCTCTCTGAAAATTCTCCATAATAATTAATTCAATTTGAGGCTAAAAAAACACAAATTTTTACAAAACAAACTTATATTAATTCACAAACAAGTACAACTATCTTGGATGAGAAAAATTTCCTAAGTACAAAACACTTAACACACATTTACAATTAAACACATAAGTGACACAAACACTAAACATAAGACATAAACACTAACACACTTAAAAACATGACTCCAAACACATTATTCCTAACACTTAACGTAATGTCATTCTTCATTAGAAGGAACGAATTCTTGTCTCTCAGTAGTCTCTCCAGGGATATAGAGTTGATAAAACGGACGGTGGTGACGAGCTCTAATACCATCATCCCACTTTTGCTTAAGGAACATCGCCTTATCTGCTTCCTCTACATAACTGGTATGGCTGAATTGCATCTTTAGTTGCCACCCAATATGTTGTACGTGAGCATGCAATTCAAGCACCTTAGTCTCTAATACAGATATAATATTCTTCATCTAGTTGATCTTCTCTGATATCCCTTCAACACTAACGGCTAAGAAACTGTTATACATCTTTAGTGCACTTTGACTAATGAACTTCTTTCTCATGGCTTCTTCCTTCTTCTTCAAATCCATCTCCCATAAGGATATATTCTCTAAATCTCTCTTTTTTTAGACTTTTAGGGCTAAAAATAATCCGGGGTGAAATTCCTTCACAAACCCCTTCTATTTATAGGTCTAATTCCCCATTCATAACTTCTAGGCACGACTAGAAACTGCCAAGACACGTTTATTCCAACTAAATTGCAGTTACACCTTCTGGAAATTGAAATCTGCACATGTGACTAAATTGTCGCGCTTAAGCGCCAGTGCACTTTTTTACACCAGTCAACTTAACATCCAAATTCTCATTCTAACATGTCTAGGTCACTAAATAAAGTTTAAAAATCATTACTAGCACATAATAAACTTAAAAATACTACCCCAAATTTCTTAATCAGACTCAAAACAACAATCAAAGCAAAAACACACTAATAACTATGGGTTGCCTCCCACAAAAATCTTGGTTTTACGTCGTCAGTCTGACGTAACCAGTGCTTATTATGGTTGACCCACCATCCTTCCATCATTATATTTATGTTGATCCCCTATATAATAATGTTTCAATCTATGTTCATTCACCCTAAAAATTTTCTCAGAATTAGGATCTTTAATATCCACAGCTTCATAAGGATAAACTTTTATCACAACCATCCACCAGGACTTAAGTTTATCTGGAAATAATCTTAACCTTACATTATATAGCAAAACTTGTTGCCCTTGGCTGAAAATTTTTAGTAAGAATCTTTTGATCATGCCACATTTTCATCTTTTCTTTATAAATCTTAGCACTTTCACCTTATCTCTTCAAGCTCATTTAATTGTAACAATCTTTTCTCACCAGCATCTTTTAAATTATGATTAAACTCTTTAATAGGCCAATATGCTTTATTCTCAAGTTCAACTGGTAAGTGACAAGTTTTCCCAAATATAAGCCTATATGGGGACATTCTTATAGGAGTTCAATATGTAGTCCTATAAGCCCATAAAGCATAGTCAAGTTTGACTGACCAATCTATTTTTTGTTGAATTCACAAATTTTTCCATAGTTCTTTTAATCTCCTGATTGGATAATTCAGCCAAACCACTTGTCTGAGGATGATAAACAGTAGCAATCCTATGATTTATATGATATTTTCTTAATAAGTTCTCCATAATGGAATTTCTGAAATGACTTCCCCCATCAGTAATGATAACTCTCGGCATCTCAAATCTACAAAATATGATCATTTTCAAAAATTTTGCAACACTTTGAGCATCGCATCAAGGTAAAGCAACACTTCTATCCATTTGGATACATAGTCCACTACTAACAGAATATATAAATTTCTGGAAGATGGTATAAATGGTCTCATGAAATCTAATCCCCAAATATCAAATATTTCAACTTCTAGCATATAATTAAGGGGCATCTCATTTCTTTTAGAAATATTGCCTACTATTTGACATCTATCACAAGTTTTGATATAAACATTAATATCTCTAAAAATTGTAGGCCAATAAAATCCAAATTGTAGAATTGTGTATGTTGTTTTATCAGCACAAAAATGTCTCCTAAGATCAGGTTTATGACATTTTTGGATAATTTCATAAGTTTATTCTAATGGTACACATCTTCGAATGATCAGATCTATTCCTTGTTTATATAAATATGGGTCATCCCAAAAATAGGTCTTAGCTTCAGAAATAAATTTCCTCATTTGTTGGTATGTCATTCCATAAGGTGTAAGATCACTAACAATATAGTTCACAATGTCGGCATACCACGGAACACGCCACTCATTTACAGTGAATAATTTTTCATTTGAAAAATGTTCATTAATTTCTTTTTCAAAACAGAGTAGTTTTTCTAATTCAAACCTGGACAAATGATCAACAATTTTATTTTCCCTTCCGATCTACTATTTCAAAATCAAATTCTTGTAAAATAAGAATCCATCTTATAAGTCTCAGTTTAGTATCATTCTTTTTCATTAAGTACTTAATAGCAGAATTATCTATGTGCACTATACAATGAGTTTCAATCAAATATGATCTAAGTTTATAGAAGGCATATACTACTGCTAATAACTCTTTTTCAGTTGTTGTATAATTAATTTGAGTTTCATTAAGAGTTTTACTAGCATAATAAATAACTTTGAAAATTTTATCATATCTTTGTCCTAAAATAGCTCCAATAGCACAATCACTTGCATCACACATAAGTTCAAAAGGTTTTTCCCAATTTGGTGAAACTATAATTGGTGCAGTGATTACTTTTTCTTTTAATAATTTAAAAGCTTTTAGGCATTCCTCATCAAAATAGATAATTACATCTTTCTCTAGTAAATGGCATAATGACTTAATAATCTTAGAAAAATCCTTAATATATCGCTTGTAGAATCTAGCATGTCCTAAAAAACTTCTAATTTCCCTTACATTTGTTGTATAAGGTAAATTAGCGATCACTTGAATTTTAAATTCCCAGTTAAGGACTAAATTTGTTTATTCACAGCACTTAAGAACTTTAGATAAATGTTATAAACATGAGTCAAATGAGACTCTAAACACTGAAAAGTCATCCATAAAGAATTCAATCCCTCTTTCAATTAAATCACAAAAATTTGCCATCATATATCTTTAAAATGTAGCAAGGGCATTACAGAAACCAGAGGGCATTGTTCTAAAAGCAAAAGTACCATAAGGACTGGTAAATGTTGTTTTCTCTTGATCCTCAAGAGATATTTGAATTTGGTGATAACTGGAATATCCATCCAGAAAACAAAAGTATTTGTGCCTAGCTACTTTATCTAGCATTTGATCTAGAAAGAGTAGTGGAAAATGTTCTTTCCTAGTGGCAAGATTTAATTTTCTATAATCAATGCATATTTTCCACCCTCTAACTTGTCTGGTAGGTATTAACTCATTATGCTCATTCACAGTTACAGTTACTCTTCCTTTCTTAGGAACACAGTGAATTGGGCTAACACATGCACTATCTGAAATAGAGTAGACAATTCCATCATCTAACCACTTTAAAATTTCTTTCTTAGCAACCTCTTTCATAACAGGGTTTAATCTCCTTTGTGGATCAGCCCTGGGTTTGCAGTTTTCTTCTAGATTAATTCTATGCATACAAATTGAAGGACCGATTCCTTTAATATCAGCAATTGTCCATCCGAAGGCTTTCTTAAAATTTTTCAAAATTTTCATCAGCTTTTCTTCTTCTTCCTTTGTTAACTTCGAGGAAATTATAACAAGTAAAGTAGAAGAATCTCCTAAAAAGGCATATTTTAAATGTTCAAGAAGTAATTTCAACTCAAGTTCTGAAGGTTTTTAAATAGATGAATTGATCCACTTTCACTAGGACGTCTTGTATAACTCCTTTAGGATAGGTTATTGAACGATATGCTAACTGCAGAGTTACAGTAGTAGGGATTATTTCTCCTAACCTCAATCTTTTAAATATTGATAATGACATAAGTTTAATGCTTGCACCTAAATCACATAAAGCTTTCCCATAAAATTTGTCTCTTGTTGCACAGGGAATTGTAAAGCTATCAAGATCTTTAAGCTTTTCAAGAAGTTTCTTCTGAATAATAGCACTGCACTCCTCACTAAGTGCAACAGTCTCATTATCTTCAAACTTCCTTTCTTTGTTAAGAATATCCTTCATAAACTTTACATAGCTTGGCATTTGTTTTAAGGCTTTAGCAAATGGAATATTGATTGTAAGTTTCTTAAATATTTCCAGAAATTTTAAAAATTACTTATCCAACTTCTGTTGTCAAAGTCTCTGAGGAAATGGAGGTGGTAGTTTTTCTAAATCAATTTTCGGCGGAGAAATAGGTCTTTCAGAATCTTTCAGAGCGTCCTCTTTTGATTCTTCAATTTCTTCTCTCTCTACTTCAATCTCTTTTTTAACCCTACCTTCCAACTCTCTTTCGCTTCTAAGTTATACGGCTTTCACTTGCTCTTTATTCTGGTCTTTTGGATTTGATTCAGTATTACTAAGAAGTGTTTCTTGGGATCTATTACTTAATGAACTTGCGATTTGCCCAAGTTGATTCTCAATATTTCTAATTGTAGCTCCTTGACTTTATAACGAGTTACCCATTTGTAACACCACTTCTTCTAGACAACTTCTTATCCTTAAATTGTGTATTATTGTTGAAACCTGGAGGATAAGTAGATCAATAATTATTATTCCCTTGGTTGTTCCAGTTTTCTAATGGGTTTCCTTGTTGTTCCCCCATTGCTAATTTTTACCACCTGAGTTGTTATTCCAGTTAAAGTTGGGATGGTTCTTCCAACCTGGGTTATAATAATTGAAATATGGGTTATTTTGCTTATTATTTATGGCATTCAAAGTTTCTAATGATGCTTGAGAATCTATCATTTGGCCTAATGAATTCTCTTCAATCATGGAAATTGGTTGAGAAAAATTCATTCCAAATTGGTCAAACTTCCTTGAAATTGCAGCAACTTGATTTGCTAACATAGTAAATGCATCAGTTTCATGAATGTTGGCTACTTTCTTTGGATTCACCTTCTTAGAAGACCATTGAAAATTATTGGTGGACATCTCTTCAATTAAAGTATAAGCGTCATGAAATGGTTTTGACATCAATGAACCACCAGCAGCGGCATCGATAATAAATCTAAGAGAACTAATTAATCCATTATATAAGTTTTAAATTATTAACAAATCGGGTATAGCATGGTGTGGACACTTTCTTAAGAGTTATTTAAATCATCCCCATGCTTCATAAAAAGATTCTCCTTTAAACTGATTAAAAGATGTAATATCATTTCTAAGCTTTGCAATTTTTGTTGGTGGAAAATATTTAGCAAGGTATTTTTATGCTAAATCACCCCAAGTTCTGATATATCTGGGTGCTAACGAATTCAACCACATCTTAGCTTTATTTCTTAGTGAGAAAGGAAATAACCTAAATCTTATGGCATCATCTAAACACCATCGTATTTAAATGTAGCACACAATTCTAGAAAATTGGTAAGATTTAAATTTGGATCTTCAGTTGGTGATCCCCTAACATTATTTGATACCATTTGGATAATAGTAGGTTTAAGCTCAAATGAATTAGCCACTACAGTAGATTTTTGAATACTACAATGAAGTTCATCTACAGTAGAGTTGGTATAATCTCTTAAAGGTATAAACTCTTTATGAATTTCAACATTTTGATTATTGTGGTTTGTCATTTCTATAATTTTTTTGGATTTTTCAAGATTTTAATTTTTTTTTTATTTTTCTGATTTTTCTGATAGTTTTTTCTAATTCGGAATTGTTGGGTACTAGTCCTACAAAATATGAACTACGCATACACTAACATAAAATAAAATAAAACATACAAAATAAGATACAATATTTAAAGTTTAAATTTCTAAAAATAGAAATTTACTTAGTTTTCTTCCCCGGCAACGACGCCAAAAACTTGATCCCGTACCTTAATGCTTATGCACAGTATATCAATAGTTCTGATGATATTTTTTACTTATATTTTCTTATTTTGCAACAAAACTAAAAACTTGATCCTGAAGAAAATAAGAATTTAACTTTTTAATTTATATATATTTATATTGGGATACTATGCGAGTATACGTATCGTTATCAAGTAATATATGACTTTTTGATTAAGACCAGAATGTCGAACCCACAGGAAAGATTATGCAATATGCACATTTTAGAATTTTTTTCTATTTTTAAAAGATAATTACTTAAACTAAAAAAGATTTTTTTAGGAATTTAAATTTTAAATATTATTTTGTATTTTTGATATTTTAACGAAACAGTAACAACTTAAAACGATAACTAAAGTTTTTTTAGAAGAAAAGTACTCAAAATGAAAATATCTTTCTTCTTATCATGAATCAGTAATAAGTATAGGAATTCTATTATGGAATCATGAAAATTGTGTTGTTCCAAATAGGAGCAATAATATTCTTTACCCTTACTAGAGATGCTATAAAGAACATTGGTTAATCTATAGCAAATAGGATAAAACATTCTTTACCCTTACTAGAGATGCTAT
This sequence comes from Phalaenopsis hybrid cultivar, assembly GCA_002079205.1. Taxonomy (NCBI): domain Eukaryota; kingdom Viridiplantae; phylum Streptophyta; class Magnoliopsida; order Asparagales; family Orchidaceae; genus Phalaenopsis; species Phalaenopsis hybrid cultivar. The sequence goes on along the minus strand of JXCR01144047.1, from coordinate 64,940 downwards.
AAAGAACATTGGCTAATTTAAAGTTTGAATAATTCTAAAGACCAGCTAGGCAGGGAAGATACTAGCTCCCACTCTAGAGTTCCCTTGATTCCCTCCATGTGGGGGATAACATTCTGGTATTAGAACATAAAACAATAAACCAAGTTGGGGGCTTTAACCTACCACTTTTTTAAAGTCCTCTAACTCTACACCCATCAATGAATATTTCCTTATTTATTTGCATTCAATCGACTACATTCTCATTCATACAACCTCATGTGATTCTTTTCAATTGTTGACTGAGACAATACCATACACATTCTCATTCATACAACCTCATGTGATTCTTTCCAATTATTGACTGAGACAATACCAGTCCAGTACATTCTCATTCATACAACCTCATGTGATTCTTTCCAATTGTTGACTGAGACAATACTAGCCAGATTCTTACATGTTCTCACAAAAATTCTGATTCTTTCTAATTGTTGACTGAGACAATACCAGCCCAGTCTCATTCATACAACCTCATATGATTCTTTTATTTATTTTCAATCAATCATATGAACTACATTCTCATTCATACAACCTCATGTGATTCTTTCTAATTGTTGATTGAGACAATACCAGCCCGGTTCTTACATGTTCTCACAACAAATTTTAACATCTAGACTGGCTAAATCAAGAAGTAAATGAAGAGCATGGATTTAAATCATCACAACTTCTTCCATCATTAAAGATCAATACTCTCCACAACTTCCATCCAAAACTTAACTACTTATCATTTTAAGAAGAAAGATAAAGATAACTACTTAAAATCTATGGAGAAAGAAGAAACACACTTTAGTTTAAAAGAAGAAATCTTGTCAAACCAACAACAAGTCTCGATTAAAACCAAAAGTAGTCTAAAACAAAAAGATAAAAAAGTCTCAATTAAAACAAAAAGTAGAATTACTTATCATTTTAAGGAGAAAGATAAAGAAAACTACTTAAAATCCTTCCATCCAACACTTAATTACTTATCATCTTAAGAAGAAAGATAAAGAAAATTACTCAGAATCCATGGAGAAAATAAGAAACACACTTTAGTTTAAAAGAAGAAATCATTGTCAAACCAACAACAAGTCTCAATTAAAACCAAAGAAGTACTTTAGTTTAAAAGAAGAAATCATTGTCAAACTAACAACAAGTCTCAATTAAAACCAAAAGAGTCTAAAATAAAAAGATAAAAATTTATCCCAAGTCCTCCACAAAACTCTTGAAGTTCCTTTGAATATCCTCTCATTTACAATCACTCAAAACAAAATAACAAAAAGGATAAATTAAGAAAAAAGTGGTTCCTGAAAATCTCTCTGAACTACCTCCCCAGAGAAGAACTTTCAAAACTTGCCAATATTTTCAGGACTCTTTTCTAAGTCCTCTTTTCTTTCTTTTATAGTTTTCCAAGAGATGCCTTGGGATCTCTTCAAAATGTGTCTTGATTCAATGTATTTGTCCAAGAGACACATCCTTTCATAATAATTTTCGTCAATGGTGGTTACAACCACTTATTAAGCCAATGGGTGCCTCAAAAACATCTTCAAAATTCATGAAAACCGATTTTACTCGTCTAGTAACTGTCACTGGCGCTTAAGTGCAGGGTCTCGGCGCTTAGGCACGGCCTTCTCTGTTTAACCGGCGCTTAAGCGTCGGATCTGGCGCTTAGGCGTAAAACTCTTTGCACAATTTTTCACCTTTTTGCTCCAAATTTGATCTTTTTTCACTCCTTTAAGCATTTTTTCCATTTTTACTTGTATTCGCAAGAAAAAAACAAAAAATATCTTTCATTAAAGCACAATATCTCAAAAATAGGTATAAAAATGTGTCTAAAAATACTATATATTTTAGGTGTATTGTCTAAAAATACTATATTTTAGGTGTATATCAAAATACAATATCTCAAAAATAGGTATAAAAATGTGTCTAAAAACACTATATATTTTAGGTGTATCATCAATATCTCAAAAATAGGTATAAAAATGTGTCTAAAAATACTATATATTTTAGGTGTATCAGTAACCTCTTTTCATCCCCTAAAACTCATTAGTGTCCTCCCTAACTATATGGGTTGCTTTCTGTTTAAATTCAACTGACGGAACTATTGCCACCTTCCACAGATGGTGATATATAGATTCCAATAAACATAATAAATTATAGTTTTACCAACTCTATTGAGCAAAAATTAATAGCTTTTGATTCATCAATATAAAATAAGCTCATTAAGATTGAAATATCCCTAAGCAGTAATAGTAGTTGAAAAAGTGTATTAAATGTAATAATAAGATCAACTAATGGCCAAATCACTAGAAAACATAACATGAGTGCACAGTTTGTGTATGCATATACAAGAATAAACAACCCCCTCATGAGACAATTCCAACTAAAAGGAAAATAATAAGGTTATAATCAACCCCTAGTCCTACCCTAAAGTGGGGGAGAGTTATTAATGTACATTATAAAATAAACACAACCTCTTCTGAATCAAATCAAGTTGACGAGGAAATTAGTATGGGAATAATCCACCAAAAATCTTAATAACTACCAAGTTGGATGAATGTACATAATAGAATAAGCACACCCCCATTCAGTTACTTCCAATTCAAGTGGATAATTTGAAAAAAAAATTCTAAAATAAATCTAGCAGAACATAGTGTTGTAAAGCACAAACAATCAAGAAAGGAAATGATTATCAACTATTAAATAAAAAAAGAACTCAGAAAGCAACCTAAGAAGAAGTTAAGCACCAATAAACATTAGATGTTAGAAAAATTATTGTGAAGGTGTGCTCTAATGATAGGTCTATTTTAAGTACAAGCATGCATTTCTTTTTTTTAATTATTTCAATAATGATTACCACCGAAAATAAAGAATAAAGAGAGCAGGTAAAAAAAATAGACCATAGGAAATAGTGGTTGTGGATCAAGCCATTAAGGAGGTATAATATAATGATAGTTTATTTTAAGCATGAACATTTCAGAATTCTAATATATAAAATTAATAATATTCATTTAACTTCCAATCAGAACATTCTTTTGAGGAAAAGGCCATGAGTGAACTTTTGGTGGATGTTGAGAAAGTCATTTTGAATGCATGTTATACTAAAATGACTACTTTTAAGTAAAATAATTTCAGACTGTTTATTTATTAGTATGTTAATATTCATAAAACATTTAGCCAAAATATGATCCATAAAAGTTGAATTCCTAGCTAGAGAACTTCTAACAAACATAGGGTAGAATTCATTGCCACTTATTGTGATCGATTTGTTCATGAGTAATGATATTGTGTTTTTCCCATTTTCTATTTATGATTTTTTTTCATTATTTTTGAATCATAATAGTTTATCTTTCTGTGAAATAAGAAGTGATATCATTTTCACAGTTGTTAATATCATAATGAGTAGGATTAATATTGATGATAAACTAAAAAATAGATATTTAACTAACACCCAAGCAGATAAATTTGTACACATATTGGTCAAGAAAAATAGAATATTTCCTAGACTATATGAGCCATTTATCACATTTCACATTTGGATTGGAAAAATAAAAGGATGATCAATTAATTAAGTAGCATAATAAATTCCTTTAATAGATAAAATTTATTTTTTTATTAATTTTCTTGTAGTGTTATTATAGTTTAAAGTATTTCTAAGAAAGCAGCATGTTTTTTTAGCCACATAAATAGGATTTCTATGGCATAGTCTAAATTCATTTTGATCTCATCATTGATAATCAACACTGGACCCTCTTGGTTGCCAACATGGAGCAAAAAAGATGGTTATTTTATGATTCATTGCCAAATACCATGCATATAGCAATAACATCTAAAATAATAAATTTATTATTTTTTATTATTCAATTAAACTAGTTCAAACCTTATAAATAACTAAATTTATGTTTTTTAAAACCTAACAAATGAAGCTAGTGCATGATGATGTTGGCGATGCTTTCAATTCCTCTATCAAATATTGGCTGGAAGTTATAACTAACATTACTCACTAGAATAACTTCTATTATTGTAAAATGTATATATGTAAATATATAGAGGTCATCATTTCCATACCAATAGTCGATTGGAGAGAGCACAATGAATGGCTTGGTTTTAAATCAAGTGATGTTAGGAATTTTTTATGTACAACCATGTTATATTATTAGCACTCCTATATTGTTTACTTATGCTTGAGAAATGTACGTGTACAACATATACAACATTGTTGTACAAGAGAAAAATGTTGCATTATACACGAAGAAAAATATTTATGATTAAAAATGCAAAAAAAAAATTTGCAAGCAAACTAAGTTATACTTGTTTTGCTTTAAATAAAAAGTATTGTTGTAAACCTAAATTTCTTGAACAAAATACAAGAATATCAAGAGTACAACAAATATAACATTTTTGTATAGAAGGAAGGGGCTGCACAGTTCATCGAGTTAAACAATCAAAATAAAAAATGAAAGCTTCCTAAATGAAATATTACAATATTAATTTTTAATGATTTAATTTAGATGATCTTGAAAATTTTCTTATACACAACAAGTTGATTTAGTTGTACTCAAGTATTTTTTTACTTGTGCTTGAATACAAGAGTACATCAATATTAGTTGTACTCGAGTAATTTTTTACTTGTGCTTGAATACAAGAGTACATCAATATAATATTGTTGTACATAATGAAGCTTTCATTTTTTTTACTTAATTTTAAATTTCTTGTCTTTTTTCTCAAGAAATTTAGGATTATAACCCATACAATATTATGGAGCCTTATCCTACTATACAATAATGTTGTATTGATTCTACACCTATACTTCTCAAGCACAAGTCAAAAAATATAGAAGTACTACCAATACAATATGATAATACATAAAACTAATAAAAATTGAAAGTGTAAGCTTTCATTTAGGAAGTTTTTATTTGTTATTATGATTATTTTACTCAGTGAATTACGGAACCTCTCTCTTTCGTACAACAATGTTGCATGGGTTCTACTCATGTATTTCTTAAGCAAAAGTAAAAAAAAATATATCAGTACATCCAATACAACATGATTGTACATAAAAAAAACTTAAGATCGCTTGATCTAAAACCATTAAATATTAAATCTACAAGCTATTAGTTCTTAGTTTTGATTATTTTGCTTGATGAATTATGCAGTATTTCTCTTCTATACAATAAAGTTGTCATGGTTGTACTCTTATATTTCTCAAGCACAAGTCAAAAAATACTAAAGTACAACAAATGTGAGATGATTGTATAGAAGAAAATTCTCAAGAACACATGATCTAAAGTCGTTAAAAATTAAAATTGCAGGATTTCAATTAAGGAGT